>RQTK01000360.1:205377-226979 GCA_003991915.1 Elysia chlorotica | reverse complement strand
ATTTAACTTTCATTTCCCTCCCTACAGTCAGCATCACGAACTGGTGACGCTATTGATTTTTTTTTCAGTCATGTTACTCTCCCTGTTTATGGGTTGTCCATGTCTTTGAACATTGATCAGCTATATAGAAAAATGTAGTCTTAATTAGATCTGTTAACTTTTCTAAATCACCCAGATCATTCGTTTTCTAAAAGGCGCGCGTGTGTGTGTACATGCTAGAGAGATATAAGACGAGAGGTTTGAGAGAGAAGAGAGAGAGAGAGAGAGAGAGAGAGAGAGAGAGAGAGAGAGAGAGAGAGAGAGCGGGGGGACTGAAAGACAAACTGGTATGGAGAGGAAAAGGATGAACAAGTTGCCTCATGTACTGTCTATTCTTAAAAAAATATATATAGGCCTTTACACTAACCTGACTCAGCTGATAATGAGTGGAGGGTTTGATGACAATTGGGGACGCCTGGCAAAGTACTAAAATATTAGAAAGGTCGCTTTGTGGTGGTAGAGCGATACACTTTAACCAATTAATTCAGACTGGACAGTTGTTATTTATAGACCTCATTAATTTCAAGTGTGGCTAGGTAAACAGCTTTACGATAGTCTAGTGAACTCTTTGTTGTTGTTTTTCGCGTTTCCCAGGTTGGGGATAACCTTTCACTGCTCATGCTTGGTTCTTAATAGACTATCATTATAACACGTTTGTCTCGATATTAGCTCTATAATTATTTGTTTTTCTTCTTTCTTAATTTCAGTATATTTTGCAATAGCTGTACCATTGTTTGTCGCGGGAAATATTAGACAGATATTTCCTGTTTTTCTTTCCTAAAAATGTATCCAATAGCCATGCACCATCAATCAATATCATGGGGAAATTCTAGTCCTGGGCATTGGGGTCTCTATTTGTTATAAGAATCATTCTACTGCATTTTCTCTTTTTTTTCTGAATGTACTAGCTCGCTATCGTAACTAATTTCATAATTTGAATGTATGATACTAAAATCGATTTAAAGGAAATGTTGAAAAGCAAATACACGGGCATTCTAAATCTAACTTTGTATGTTATGTAGAGATGGTATAAGATGGCGCTGGCAGACAATCAAACATAAATATATTGTAGAAGTCTTCAAATAGTATGTCTCATGTTTTCTCTTTGTACTCTTCGTGTCCATACAGCATGTTCGGCCCATCTAATCGGCAGTAAGTGAATTATTTTACGTGGAAGAATAATTCCGTGTATGAACTTGTCGTGTATCGATCTTTGCCGCGCGCCTGCCAGAATTAATTATCGTATATACCAAGAGGCATAATTGATATATCAGTCTTGATGCCTCTGTCCTCTGGTTGTTCCCAAGAGTGTGACCGTCTGAGATCTGCAGTAATGCCAGCGAATGTTTATAGCCAATATCTGAAAGGTCCCTAATATAACATGACTACAGAAACATCGGTCCTTTCGGTTTTGTAAGTTCTTTTATATACGGTCTTCGTCCCATCACTAGTTTCCATCGTTACAACTATAGAGGGTAGAGGGATGGTCTGTGATCGTATCAGTGAAAACAATACCCTTGCTAGAATGAAGTGATATTAATACGTGTTGATTGAATCCCAGCATAAATAAAGAGGCGATTTAAAATCTTCAAAGAGCATAAGTATTTTTTTAAAATGTGCACAGTGATGACGTGTGCACAATTTTGTTTTGTTTTGAATTGTTGTTTTTGCGAACGAATTCAGATATTGATAATTGAGTATGCTGATGGTTTGTAAAGTTGTTGCTAAAATAGCAAGTGATAGAGGTGAGTTGAGAGAGAGAGAGAGAGAGAGAGAGAGAGAGAGAGAGAGAAGAAAGACAGATAGAGGGAGACAGGCAGACAGAGAGACCTGCCAGATGTGAAGGTACATTGCAGCTTCTACTTTAAAAGGTCTTCTAATTTTGATCGACGTGAAGCGAATTTTCGACCCGTAAGTGGGTGAGATTCCATTTGACTCCATTACTGCGATTCTTATCTTTTTGTTCTGTTTAACTTTGGGCAATTCGGATGAGCGAGTTTTGTTGGCATCGATTCCAGAACTGTAGCCCCTTGATTACCCAAGTGTTTCAGGGTTGGTGAAATGACTCTGTGAACAATGATACAAATACTGAAATAGCCAGCGGTGATCCACGACTGACTTAAAAGTATAGACTGTTCTAAAATGAGTTGAAATGGTCGAAGCACAATTTCCGGAACTATTTATGTCGCATGATATCGCCAGGGGGTCCGCGGTTCGAGCCCCCGCTCGGTCGTTGTCAGTATAATGTGATCAATCAAGTCCTGGGATCCTACTTTGGGGATCCATTGCCTTATAGGACTAAGGCCTAAAAGATGTTGAACCTGGAGAGATTTTGGCGTTCTCCGACCAAAGATATCGCCAGTGTTTTAAGTGGTTTTCTGTATATTTAACCTTCTTTTAGTTATGTGTGTATGTTTTATCATACATCCCAGATATGTCTATGAGTTTTTGCGAGAGAAGATCCAATATTTTTATATTTTTTTCAGGAAAGGCGTCATTGGATTCGCAGTTTCAAATAAGTCAAATGATAATGTTTACGAGTATCATCACTACTGAGAGGGCAATTTAAGATTTTGAATGCCTTTGTCCGTCTCCTTAGTTCTGGTATATCTGGACATGCCTGTAGATATCGTATTGATTATAATCACGTGCACTACAATTGTTACTTGAAAAGGTTAAATTGTAACTTGTCATGTCACTGAATGAATTGAAGCTCATTTTCTATCATTGTGAAAAAAAGCCGGAACATTTTTTGTATTTTTTGTGTTAGTTTTTGCTCTTTTGGCGTTATTTGTATGTGTGTTTTTCCTTTTTAGGTGTTTTTTTTTCTCTCATGAAAATGTCATAAGTTCAACCTTTGTTCTCCTTAATTTGAACCCTGTTCTAAATTTCAATTGCTAAACAAAGTTTTTTCTCAACCACATAAATGTTATCACAATCGTGGCATTTAAAAAAAGTAAAAGAGCTAATTTTTTCACGTTTTCTGCTTCTTAATCTTCTTCTTCTTCTTTTTATTTTATTGCCGATTTTCTACTTCAAACGTGCAATGTAACTTAACAATAAAAATACATTTAAAACCAAAAGGAGCTTGAAATGTCACATGTAGAATGCTTGACCCATTCGTTTGGGAGTGGGGCGTCAAAAAAGTTTCATCCTAAGTTAAAAGCTAATTGATGTCCAACACCACGTAACCTCCTTGTTGACTCTGTACCTTTCAACACAACTAAATAGACGAAATGAATACAATGAAAACTTACGTAGTTTTTCTATCAACAGCAGCATGGAAACGCCACCACAGCTTGCGCTATACAGGTATACACAATCTTAAAAGAGTTTTTTTTTTTAAATTGAAAATCTTATGTAAGGTATTTTGCAGTGACGGTGTCATTTTATCTTTATTTACAATCAAGTCTACATTTCTATCAGGGCTAGCGCCAAAATCGCGGCTTCAATTGAAATCTGTGTTTCAATTCTGTTTTTTTTTAAATTAACCCGCAAATGAATTAACTTGGGTTGAATTGTAATGGTAAGACTGAGATGTAATGTGACTATACAAGTCCGGGCACATCAGCATGTGTATAATCCTGTATATCCCCTGACATTGTATCAATTGACAAAAAATCAAATGCAGAACTACAGCGAGGTTTGTGTATACCTAATATATATTTCAATGTAAAACGAGATTTTATTTCTACAACTCATTCCGTGGGATTTTCAATATAATTTGTATCATACAAAAACATAATACTCTGTTATTCAATATTGAAAAATGTGGCTATGCATATTGTATGTGTGATCTGTGTTCTTTTATTGATATTAAGAACGTTCCAATTTCAAATTTAAAAAGTCATTTTCTTCCTCCTCTCTATTTCCTTTTATTTCTATAAGTTAACGTCCACATCTTCCGAGTCATTCTTCAGGCCACGCTTTTGAAAAAAAGTAAATATGTTTTTTTCTGCGGTTGCTTTTTCAACCTCTCTTTACCAAACACAGGTGCTGTTTACTTCCAGATTCATCGTTAAATGGATTCTTAGGTATATGTTAATGCTGCGAATTTTGTGTCAAAGTAATGCTATCTCACGCAAGATGCACACGTGCGAGCATCCCTCTCATGTGCACTCACAATAATTATTACCAGAGCGTGTAAAATAGAGATTTCACGGGGACGATTTTGTGTATGTGAGTTATGGATAATTAGGGCGCAGCTTCCTCCTTTGAACCTTAGTAAAAAATATGTATGAAGATAAGCCAATCACCCTAATTTCAATAGTGAGCACGCGTCAAGTTAGCTCTCCGTATCAAAGGTACTGTAAAGCTTCTCACTAAATCCAGTCTCTGATATTACTACGCTAGAAAGATCGCCGTAGCTCATTATTACACAAGGTCATGTTTAGTATGTGTGTGTGTGTGTGCATGGGTGTTTATAGGGCGATACGTTATTAATCCCCTTTTCCGATCGCACTGTGCATCCGCGTGACTGAAAGATTTAGATCTCGACCTAGACGACATCAATAGGATTCGGTTATCGACTTCTTTCCTGGTAGGGAAACCAATGGATTCGGTTCATCGCGTCCCCATGATTTTTCGGTGAAAGAGTAGGAGGAATCCGAGCAACCTGATCTTTCTACTTAACATGAGGGGGCGCGCGGTGGTCCTGGGGTAGAACATCGGCTTCCAACGCAAAAGGTCTGGGTTCGAGCCCTGGCGATTGCGCTCCCTACTGGTTGGGTTGGTGTCAGTTTAATGTGACCAGCTGAGACAGGAGTCATGGTATCCCCGCCCTGTCTCGTGTGTGGCAGCACATAAAATTTTCAGACGTCAGGTAGCCTATATAGTGCTGATGTTGGACGTTAAACCAACTCAACAACAACAAAAACTATACTTAACACGAAAAACCGATTTCTAGGCTCCTTAATATTTTTGATGACATACCTGCCGGTTTTTATTATTATTTGCTTATATTTCTAATATTAAAATGTATCTTTTAAACATCCTCTTGTTTAGGACAGTGTCGGTTTTGAAAAATAAAAAATACATCGAAGACACAAAAAGACAAACTAGAAATTTGGAAATCAATACTATTTGGTTGCGTTTTCCGAAGAGGACGGGCGGGGTATAATTTGGAAAGAAATTATCGTATTAATAAACACGTGCTGAAATTCAAATTATCGTAATTTATGCCACAAATAAGTTTACCTTGATGACATGTGCGGGTCTGGGTAGTTTTAATTGCTTACCCCATCAAAAACCTCGCCTTCCTTTTATGTTCATTTTCTTCTCTTTTTCAAACTTCCAGTGCCAACTCTCTCTCTCTCTCTCTCTCTCTCTCTCTCTCTCTCTCTCTCTCTCTCTCTCTCTCTCTCTCTTTCTCAGATACTCTGTCTCAGGGGTATACAAATTCTCTAACCTGTCGACTTTAAGGGTGAAAAAAAAAGTCAATGCTGAGTTTTGTTTAAAAAAAGCTCATTAGATTTCAACATTTTGGTAGGATAAAATTTTTGGATTTTTCTCCCTTTTCACCGTCCCCCTTATTATTTAACCTCTCTGTCCACACATTCCTATCAAAAACAAGCTTGTGGGGGGAAAAGCGATAAAGGTTAGTTGAAAGATGATAACAATATGCTTGCAATTGTAAGCACGTGTAGGTTTAATGGGTCTTCAACTTGATGAAGCATGGCGTGCGAGAGACATATGCTAGGTTGTTTGTGACAAAAATATTGATGTTGTGTGAAAAAAATAATGTTTTTATGTTAGCCTTTGTTTACAAGCCTAAAGATACAGCTTTGTCAGTTGAAACCGACGTGACTATTGGATCGAAGGTGTCCCTGCATTGATTTAAACTAGAACACTCTGCGGAAGTCAGTTGTGAGCAGCTAATCGTGTTAACCAGCGCTCATAAATCCCCCTTCGCTTTAGCTGAAGCGTTGCTTCCCGTTACCGCATTGTAATTAACTTGTAGGTCGATATTGCAAAAATAAACGGACGCCTCCTGAGGATCTCTTTAAACATACTTTACTTGATGAAGAGATGGTCAAGTGGTAGAGCGCTGGGCTTCTTTTCATGCAGTCTCTGGTTCGATCCTATAGTTGGTCAGATTTGGTCCTCTACTGTGTGAGTAGTTGTCAGTATAATGTGACCGTCGGAGACAGAAGTCCTGTTAATGGCTGATATCACGACTCTCTTTATCTCTCTCTCTATCTATATATCTATCTATCCATCTCTCTGTGGCAACATTTTCAGACGACAATCTGGGGATCCGTCCACAGTGTAGCTTATAATATAATGCTGACGTTGGACGCCAAGCAACAAAAAACATGACTCTGATCATTTCGTTGACTCGGCCTGTTTTAGGGAGGCCTCGTTGGCCACCCAATCGAGGAGAAGTCCCTGGTTCGAAACCCAAGAACAAATTTGTTTGTCTTATTTCGTTCCCTGCTGGTCGGGTCGGTGTCGGTATAATTTGGCCAGCTAAGAAAGGAGTCCAGGTCTCCCACGCACTGACTGTATTGATGCCAGACGGTAGTCTTTGGGCGCGCCCACAAGAAATCCTAAATAAAGCTGACTTTGGACGTTAAGCAATCAACTTAACAACAATCTCAACCCACGTATTTCAAGCGGTGTCCGGTCACAGCAAATTTAAACATTTACCGAACAGTAAAATCTTTAAAATTGAGTTGTTTATACGCTGCCTTAACGAGAATCAATGCAGAGGGGTTAATTAAAGCAAGTTAATATTGACAAAAATGTGAGGCAGATGTGTTTGTTTTCGATGATGATGATAATGATGATGATGTTATGATGATGATAACGAATATGACGGTGATGACGACGATGATGATGATGATGATGATGATGATGATGATGATGATGATAATGATGATGATGTTATGATGATGATAACGAATATGACGGTGATGACGATGATGATGATGATGATGATGATGATGATGATGATGATGATAATAATCCTATTATAATGGAGATAGTCCCGCAATTGATATGGTAAACGCTTATTATGGAGGGGGGGGGGAGCATAACATTCTACAATGAGCGATGCATTAGTTTAGTGTTATAGATTTACGCGGGCAAAATCTGTAAATTATGCTGCAAACTCTCCATTTTTTCTCATTTTAGCATATTTAGCCAAAAATTGTAAAGAAAACTCGTAGCCACCCAACACACCATTAGGACTTAAGTCTAAAAATATGGAGTTTTAGAGAGAAATGAATCCAGTTATCATAATCTACAATAAGTATTGTATAATTATCTATGTTAATTGAACTTTCTGCGGTGCAATTACTCCAAATAAATGTCGGTTTTTTTTTTTAGAGCGCGCCAATTTTAACGCGTACAATGCACCATGTCATTAAAAAAAAAGAATGCTTCGTGAATTGGAAAAAAAAAACAACAACTAAGCCGACTCAAGTGAATTCAATTGTACGTCAATAGAACAAACAGTTTGCTGGCCGATTTAGTTATTCAGCGACAATGTCCAAAAAAGAAATGTACATATATAGCGAACGCATGCAAAGACGAGAAAACAAAACAGACGTTTACGGCAATGTTTTATAAGTGTTTTTACAGCATCAAAGATGTGTTGTGTATATATCTTAGTTTAAACATTTTTACTTCCGAATGTTTCTTTCCTTTCCTGAAGAAGCATGATTTTGAGTTTTAACAAACTATGAATTCATCGCTTATCCTATCATATTTGTTCATCCCACATGCACAATCTGCACGAATTTTGTAACAAATAGTAACTGTTATTATATTATTATTATTATTATTATTATTATTATTATTATTATTATTATTATTATTATTATTATTATTATTGTTTTTATTATTACGGAGCCGGGCCCAAAATTGATAACGGCTTTTTTAGCGGGGGAGCAGAAAACTCTCCAAAATTGTGCAATGCATTCGTTGTGTCATAGATTTGCTTGGGCATAGCCTTTAGATTATGCAAACACTCATTTTTTCCCCAGTTGAGCTTGTTGAGCTCAACATTGAAGAGAAAACTCTTAGCCATCCGTCATTTAAATGCACCAATCCAATAAGACGGAACTTTAAAAACGCGATTTTTGCGATAAATTTTGTCCTATTTCTCTCGGGATTTCTACAAATCTCCAAACAAAAGATACGAAAAAGCAATCAAATTTAGAAAAAAATACATGTTTACAATGATGTCCTATAAGCGTTTTTCACAGCTAGGTATCTAAAACATTTTCAATTTAAATTTGAAGTTTTAGCACACTTCAAATTCACCCGTAATCCTTCAGCTTTGCCCATCCCACAATGCCCACGAACTTCGTTGGTTATCGACTAGTTATGTTAGTAGTAGTAGTAGTAGTAGTAGTAGTAGTAGTAGTAGTAGTAGTAGTAGTAGTAGTAGTAGTAGTAGTAGTAGTAGTAGTAGTAGTAGTAGTAGTAGTAGTAGTAGTAGTAGTAGTAGTAGTAGTAGTAGTAGGAGGAGGAGGAGGAGGAGGAGGAAGAGGAGGAGGTTTCTGGATTTTTTCTTTCCTCCTTGAACAACCACCTCATTATACGCTTTATCATTTCATTTCCCCCTCAGGAGATGCACCCGTCCAGGCGACGATCATCCCATACGAGTCGATCCTGCGACCGCCGGTGCCGTTCTCCGGGCAGCGTGAGAACTGCTGGGTGCCCGGCGTGCCCGTCACGGTCACCATCACAGGCTTCGAGCGGCAGGTGGCGCTCAAGATGCTCAACCCAAACTTGTGAGTACATGCAGTATGTACAGCACTTCATTTGGAAGACTGTTGATTAATTGTGTGTGTGTGTGTGTGTGTGAGAGAGAGACAGAGAGAGAGAGAGAGAGAGAGAGAGAGAGAGAGAGAGAGAGAGAGAGAGAGAGAGTGTATGTGTGTTTCACTGTTCTATTGTTGTGGTGGTTTTTGTGTTTATTGTTTATAATGGTTGCTGTTGTTGTTGTTGTTGTTGTTGTTGTTGTTCGTTTTGTTTTGTAATATGTGTTTGTCCTGTGTGTCAACGTATCAAGCCTTTTTGACCAGCGTAGGAGAAAACTAGGGCCCACTATCGTGATTTCGGCTGTTCCTCTAAGGCTATCATGACATGATGGTTTCCGCAGCCTGTGAGCATCCAAAATCGAAACCAATCAGGGCTCATTTGGACCAAGTTCATGAGATACAAGATCGCCCAGTTGTGGTTACGTTTTTCCCGAAAATGTAGTCTCGTTATATTTTCTAATGGTTTGAGAAAGTCGTAACCGCTTTCCTTAAACAGCGTTAACACTTTGTTAACGCTTCGGACAGGTCTAATTTTTAAATTTAATAATCCTTTCAAGCTGAAAACATCTAGGAAGTTCAACCACCTTGTACAACGAATTCAATATCTCAGTAACTTGTATAATTATGTTGTTTATGTTATTTTACTGCTCGAAACATCAATCGCATGATACCAGCGCTAGATTGCACGGTATCCTTGGTAATGATAGTCTCCCTGTAATGTATTTGGAATGAGCAATTCTGCTGAATGGGCGTTTTTTTTCTCCAATTTTGGCTATAATTCATAGGACGGGGATCAATCTCAACCCTAACCGCTGCAGTAGCCTGGCAAATAGATTTCTATATCCATCTATCTACCTTTGTCTATCTATCTCTCAGCTCTCTCTCTCTCTCTCTCTCTCTCTCTCTCTCTCTCTCTCTCTCTCTCTCAGGGATGGGAATTGTCCGCGGACGCGGATTTCCGCGGAAGTTGAGTTTGAGCATCCTCGGAAATTTGTTTGCGTCCGCGGTCCTTTCGAATTACAAAAATAAATGCGATAAAATGAATCATCATCTCATCCAACAACTGAACCATCATCATCACCTCTCCTCCATCACTGCACCATCGTCATCATCATCTGTCAGAAAGAAACAGAGCTGCAGAGCTGCCAATTGTCCCTCATTTCGCGGGACAGTCCCGCTTTTTGTGTGTGAGAGAGAGAGAGAGAGAGAGAGAGAAGAGAGAGAGAGAGAGAGAGAGAGAGAGAGAGAGAGGGAGAGAGAAAGGAGACGAGAGAACAAGACGTTGAGAATGAAGAGTTGAGAGCATAGGCCTAGGCCCGACTAAAGCTCTTCCTCTGTTCCTGTTCGTTTTCGTCCATTGCCATCTTTTCTCTTGTGAGTTTCTTCTCTCCTCTCTCTCTCTCTCTCTCTCTCTCTCTCTCTCTCTCCTCTCTCTCTCTCAGTCGCTGAGCCCTTCCACAATATAGCTTATATAGTGCTGGCGTTGGACGTTTGTGTGTGTGTGTGACAAATAGACAGTTCATTGACAGTTTTTCATTATTTACCCATAGATTTCGAGACACGAATAGTGGGTGTCTCGTCCAATCTTTCTCATGGTGAAAATATAATTATTTGCTCTTTTGGAATAATTGATTTAGTTTAAACCCTGTCTGAATTGTTCATTGTCTAAAAAAGCCATCAAGAATCATGCAAAAATAATGATCGTGGTAATTATGATCGCATTCGTTTATCAAAGTCGGTCTCCAAGCCATACACGTTTTCATCTGATATATTTGTCATCTTAATATAAATATCTTCTATTAAATTGTTAATTACTTTTGTTGTTCTGATTCAGACAAAACTAAACAGTTTGTGTGCCGAAAAATGATCAAGTATAATCATCCTTCAATGGCTCGCTACCGAATCCCGTCTTTAGGCGGTCTTATAAGTTATTATGTAATTATGTCTTTAACTTTACATTATTTTACCATGGAATACTCTTGATTTTAGTGCAGTGTCAATTCGTTACTTCTCGCCCAATAAGACTAAGTTAATTCATTTAGCGACTCCTTTAATGACAAAAAATTACTTGGCCGTTAAGTGAATCTTGTGCAAACATTTCTTTTTGCTATAAATTTCTTAACGAGTTGAGTTTGTAAACAGCCATTGAACATTATGGTGATTGCCCAATATTTAAAGAGAATTGCAAAAAGACTATATTTGCAAAGATGCGTTTCGCTTTTGTTCCCTATTGTACCAATTTGGATTTATTTTGAAAATGGTGTCAGAATTATAAATAAGTAGATGTACATCTTAGTGTAATACATGTCGAGCTAAAGGTAATGTGTGTCTTTGGTATGAGATGCCTAGTTAAATGGCGATACTTGCATGCCTTGTGGTTGTTATAGTTCAGTTGATATAACGTCCAAAGTCATCTCAATATAGGATATCTAGTGGAAGGGCCCCAAGACTAACGTCTGACAATTTTATGTGCTGCCACACACTTGTGGGATATTATGAGGAAAAAGTTAGATCTCAGAGCAATGCATCTCATTGGGGAGGAAATATACACATCTTTTAACACAAATTGAAATGTGTGATGATTTGCTTCGAAGTCATTTGGACAGAAATTGTTGAAACAGATCTTCATTACAAATTAAACATTATGGCGTGTCTTTTGAGAGACGGAAAGATTAGCCAGTCATCCTGTTAAAATGGATTTTAAAGTTGTGTATTTGCACTCTCTTGTGCAACAACCCTGAACATGATCAAATCTAGATTCCCCGACCCTTAAAAAAGGCAAAGAGAAACAAAATCACCTGAGCGCACAGTCACCCTAACGGTCTAACTTCAAGCGCTTGTTTGAGTTTACCATTGACACCGCGTAAAGAAAGAAAGAAGTTTCACAGCACAGATTTCTATCAATAGCAATCTGTGTTCCACAGTCATAGTCGTCAGGGCTGTCAGCTGCGATTGAAAAAGATTATAGATTTTTCACGGAGAGTGAAAATGCTAACATGTTATCAGTCGAATATTATCATATATTTACTAGGTTTTTACTGGCTATGTAAGTGGTACACATTGAAAAAGTGATGAAGCGCCGAGACTTATGATACCCTTGTGTGTATTATAATCATTGCGAGGGCAGCTAGCTGTAGTTTTTCGTTTTATTAGATTACTATGCGAAATACGAACTGGGGTCTATGGGGATTGAGGTTTCTATTCCTTAAAAATATTATTATACGCACGGCTTCTGAAGTGTTCATGTGATACTCTAATCATAGGTTGTGTTCCTTTTCAGTAATTACAACGTACAACTCTATTGGTCCCCGTGAGAACTTTATGACTGTTGCGTTAATAACAAGAGAAAGTCCATTGCAACATGTCCGCCTGTATTCTTTTAATCTAGGCCCCTTGAACAGTCAGATCTACCTTATTATGTTGACAGCAGATGTTGGGGTGGAGGGAGGGAGACAGACAGACAGAAATAAGACGCACAGAGCATGGCGTAAACGTCGAAGATTCTGATAACATAAGAATGTTAAGGGCAAGTGAGACGAAGGATTAATATAATAAATATACGAAAGACAAGATGAAATTTTTATGAGGATTGTAAAAGACGTTATATTTTTTTATTTACAATGCCCAGATGGTGAGAACATGAGTGAAAAGGTTTTAGAATGTAACACTGAAACACGCAGCATCAGTTTGTGTGATCTTGATTAGCAGGGGGTAACATCTGTACAAAATAATTTAGCTAGATTTAGATACGTGTGAATAATAAAGCGAATGACGCACGATGACTTAACGTTCTTTTTGGCTTCCAGGATAGTGGGGACAGATTCTGAAATAGCCATAACTATGTCGTCAGATATATTTAGGTAGTTAGGGCTTCCCCACCTGTTTTAGACCCCTCCGCCGAATTTAGTCTCTGTGTGTGTGTGTGTGTGTGTGTGTGTGTCAAGAGTACACGTTCCCATGAGGAGAGCAAAGTTGTATGTTAACTTTAAAACAATGAAAAAACGCGATGGGGACAAATTAAGGGTTGAAATAATTAATAGTAAATCATCGCCTATCTTCAATAATTTAAAGCCTGTTACTATTGTAGCAAACGTCGTCTGCAACGATCGTATTTAACAAGTTGAGTACATTTCACATAATTTAATGTTTCTAGTTCTCTACAAGATTTTTTAAAATACTTCATTCGTAATTTTTTAGTCATATTGAATCATTTTCTTTGTAGGGATTTCCTTCAAGAATTTGTTGTGGTTTTTAATTCTAATAGGCACCTTCAGTTAACAGTGTTTTGTTTTTTCACCTAATTTGGCGATTCAACTAAAATGTTTCTGTTGATAAAGTCACGTGTTCTTATATTTATGTGTTTTTCAATTTTATTTGTAGGGGCAAAAGAAATGGAACAGACAAGTTATTAATATTGATATTAAAAGTATTGTACCAGTAGGGCATTGAACATTTTAATCTTGCTGTCGAATATTTGTTAAAATCTTCCAAAGATAATCGTCTTTATAAATATTTTTTTCCAAAAAAAAAAAAAAAACGGACAAGAAGATATTTTGTAATGGTGAGTTCATGTCGATATAATCATATTATAGCGCGACCTGACAATTGGTAGAGCGGCGGGTTCAAATCAGATGATCCGGGTTCTGTCCCACGATTGGGCAAGATTAGTTGTATTATAGGAGCCCCCGCCTCCCCCCATACTGGTTAGGTTGGTGCCAGTACACTTTGACCGCCTGAGACATACGTTTTTGTATCCACGTTCCATCTCTGAGAGATAGCACGTGAACTTGACAGACGTAAATGTTAAAACACGTCCTCGATAAAGTCTCGTTTATTGTGATGGAATTTCGGAAACCAACAAACCAAACCAACGCCTTCCAAAGATGATCGTTATGCACCTTGTTTCTTTTCTTTTTTTTTTTTAATTTTGACATCAGGCCAGGCAACATCGAGGGCTTCTGTCGTTGCTCGTAATCACATCATACGCTTCAGATTCCCATTGCCCTGTCGAAGCAGAAAACCGTTAGGCCTATGCTCTTACGTTTTAGCCTTGAAGACTCAGTTCCGAACCCCGGAAGGGAATCGTCGTAGAGGACCCGCAGACGGGGGAAGAGGGCTTGGAAACACTATATCCAGACAGGGAGGAAGAGAAAGAAAAAGACAGGCACGCCTCGGAAAAAGGAGGCTGATACTATTTAATGTAAGAGGTATCTCCTCTTATTGAGTATGAAGCTTGCACGGTGGACTTAACGGCCCAAAAGGGAGAGAGAGAGAGAGAGAGAGAGAGAGAGAGAGAGAGAGAGAGAGAGAGAGAGAGACTTGGGAAAAAGGAGTCTCTCTTTTGTGGAAGACGAAGCGTGCAATTTAGCATTTATATGTATTAAGTTTTTTTTAAGTTAAGTCTTGTTGCTTTATGTGATAACTGGAGGATCATAATCCATTTTTTCTAAACCAAAGTTTACGAAGTAATAATTCGATTGAAATAACGAGTGACAGCGAAACGCACGTTCCTTTTGTTTTGTCATGAATTATGCTTATCAAAGAATAAAGGCGGGGGCGGGGGAAGGGATGAGATGATATCTCGGTATGAAGGGTTGAGGAGAAGACATCGGAGGAGGAGGAGGAGTATATTGAATGTTATGCCAACCCTGCTTTCTTTAAAAATGGAAAAAAGGATTTTATCGGAACAAAAATTAACAATAATTGCCTAGCAGACAGATAATTCTTATAAAAAATGTGGTCGCTTCTCCATAAGGCGTGAGTTTCTTCTTGCCAGGGAGGAAATGCGTAATTCCCTTCACTGAAGCGAGGTCTTCTCTTGTTTTTGTTTTTTTCTTTTTTAATGCTCTGAGCACTTGTCATTTCCAGCTCCTCTTCAAAAAAGTTTTGATATAAGAAACGGAAAAGTTCCATGGTGGGATTTATAAAATCAAGGCAAAGGGGTGTTTGATTTAAAATATAAGTCGACATCGTCATCTTCATCGTCATCGACGTCGTATTCATTGTCTTCTTTTCCTCCTCCTCCTTCCTTCTGCCCCCCCTCTCTCTCTTTCTCTCTTCCTCATCTCTCTTTCTCTCACCCTCCTCTCTCTTTCTCCCCCTCTCTCTCTTTCTCTCTCCTCCTCTCTATTTTTATCTCCTCTCCTCTCTTTCTCCCCCTCTCTCTCTTTCTCTCTCCTCTCTATTTTTATCTCCTCTCCTCTCTTTCTGTATATCTCTCTCTATTTACTTTTTTGGATTTTTTTTTACTACATTGGCACACCCTTTACTTCTTCGGCTGTTATTCTACGCTATAGCTTTTTTTTTTTTTTTTTTTAATATATAAATAAAGGCTTTGGTCGTATTATGTGAAACTGGAATAAAGCAAGCTTATGAAAATTGTAGGGATGTGGCTTAATTTAAACTGGTTGTGAATTATTACAGCTATTTTTTTCTCTCGCCTACTTTTTGGGGGGGAGCTGAGTTGAGTTGGCTTAAAGTCCAACATCAGCATTATATGTTATATTGTGGACGGACCCCAAGACTGACGTCTGACAATTTTAGGGGCTGTCACACACGAAATAGGGCGAGGATAAAATGACTCCTGTCTCAGCTGGTCACATTAAACTGACACCAACCAACCAGCACGGAGCAAAATCGGAGGGGGGAAAGGTAGAAATTTGAAATTTGAAATTCAACTTGCATTTTTCTTTAATATAAAGAATGTTTTTTTTTCCTCTAGGGAATATTGATTTGCATGAAGGAACATTTATTTTGTAGATGAAAAAGATACCCTTCTTTGTGTCATGGATATTTTAATGTATTAAGAAAAAAAAGAGAACACTAATATTTTACAATTTGTGACAACTTTTATATTTATTTATATCTCATATTTCTGTATCTTTAAACTTGCGGGGGTGTACATTTTGTAAGAAACGGTTGACTCAAAATCTGGGAAATAAGACATTGAATAAGTATCGCGGCCAGGAGAACAATAAGAAAAAGCAATACTCATACACCTTTAGTATGTTAAAACGGGTGCTCTATATATCTTTCATTAAAGCAGTTGCAATATATGATGTAATCAATGCCCCTGACTTATTTTATCGCATTGGCGTAACATTCTGGCATCAGTTCTATCCTTGCTATAAGTAATTATTGCCCTATCCGAATTGGCTGTCTTAACTTTGAGTGCAAACAATAAATCGGCCCGTTAAGTACCGCTACCCGTGCTCCTTTTACTGCAACCAAGGCTCTTGCCAAGTCAAAGTCAATGCCAATTGGACTGGATCCAACCATACTGTTTAAGAGGCTCGGATTAAAATAAATGCTCTGCACTCTGATGGTGTCACGATAATGTGATCAGCTGACATAGGAGTCCAGGATCTCCACACTGTTTCTGTGTGGTAGCACGTAAAATGATTGTCAGACGTTAGTCTTGGGACCCGCCCTGAATATAGATTTTATAGTGCTGATGCTGGGCATTTAGCAACCAATTCAATTCAAGTCAACCCAGCTCTGCTTTGTGAGCCTCCTGGGGATGGGTCTCTGATCGCTTCCAGCGCCATTGTTTACAGGTATACGATCATTAAATTGAGTTGAAGATTTTGACAATGGCAGTGCGTGTAGTAAAACTAGAGATGAATGGAAAACAGGCGTGCTCCATCCCCGTCTAGTTCCGGGGAAAGGAGAGAAAAGAAAAAGACAGCATTGGGAAATCCTTTTCGAAAGATGTGTGATTGGGAGGGGAGGAGAAAGGAAAGAATGTCTCATTGGGAAATCCAGTTCGAAAGATGTGTGATGGAGAAGGGAGGAGAATAGAAAGAATGTTTAGATTCAGAGAGAGTGGGAGAGAGAGAGAGAGAGAGAGAGAGAGAGAGAGAGAGAGAGAGAGAGAGAGAGAGAGAGTTGTTTTGGTTGCTTAACGCTCAAGAACGGGTCTCTAGACTGACAATTTTATGTGCTGCCCCACATGAGACATGGCGGGGAGACCTGCACTCCTGTCCCAGTCGGTCACATTATACTGACACCGACCCAACCTGTAGATAAAGCTTATACAGAGAGAGAGAGAGAGAGAGAGAGAGAGAGAGAGAGAGAGAGAGAGAGAGAGAGATTGTGTTTATGTGTGGGTGTGAGTGTTTGTGTCAGAGAATTTGAGAATTGCAGGGAAATACTGTTACAAGTGAAAGACCTTCAGGAGTTTGTATCGCTGCCAAAAAAAAGTAATCTCAGATTTAAAACGCCCACAAAGAAAAGACTAATTTCCTTATACTTGATTATATCCAATGAATGAAAAGTTAAAACGCTGCATATAGAACTTTTGTTCTGTTTAAATACCCAGTAACTACAATTGCTTTTAATCGACCTCTTAATCCTCTTCAGAATCAGATACTTTTGTTTTCTGCTTTCCTGGAAATAACATCTACCCGAAATATGGTTTTAATTTCCTTTACTTGGTCTTGTATTTCCTTTTTCATCTCCTTTCGCTCGCTTTCTCTCTTTTTTCTTCTTCTTATTATTTTTATTGTTATTGTTGTTGTTATTATTATTTTTATTATTATTATTATTATTATTATTATTATTATTATTATTATTATTATTATTATTATTATTATTATTATTAAAATTATTATTGTTTTTGTTATTTCTGATTGTATTTTTCTGCTTTTAATCACCACGTTCGGGATTCAATAAATGTGTATAGCATGAATACATCAAATCTTAAATTAATAACATGCAACGGTACTGGTTGTCTTGTTGCTTCGCACAGCGATAGTTATACAAAGGTTAGGCTTCCATAACTTTAACTACGGGGTGGCCAATTAGATCATTGTTTTTGTGTTGATTTTTTGCATTGTTTTGTTTTGTTTCCTTTTTTCCCTTTTAGTATGGGATTCCCCGTTGGAAACTGGAGCAAAATCAATTCCCCCTACCCATAGAATGATAGTTGGGCTGCTGTTTTCAATCCTCTCATAATCAGTTTGCACCGAGTTAACCCGGTATCTTTGAGCAAACTAAGATTGGCGTGCAAGTTTGTTTTTCCGATTTAGCCAGAATCATCAGGATTTTTTTCTAGAGAGCGGTTAAAATTTAGGACGCTCTTGTTGTAGCTCTAATATTTACATCTTTTGTGTGGCAAGCCTGCTTCTGTAAAACGCTGAATCCGGGTGCCTAGCATTGGCACATTAATTTGTGGCCCAATGGTTTTAAGTAAACTTCACGGCATCTTACAACTCGCCGTGGGCCTTCTTGTTTGCATATCTTAAGACAAGTCGTAAGCTTGTCGCAACTTTGTACTTACGATCCCCAGTTTGTTTCCCCATCTTATTATATCGGTGGGTGCTACCCTATAGTACTTTTAGTGTCATAGAATACCCACAGATGTTTGATTGTATTCAATTGGTGATTAAAATCAATACTTGGTGAAGTTTAAGAAGTTTCTTTTTCCCCCAAACTCTAAAGGATGCTACATCAAAGAATCTTTGTAGAGATAGATAGCTTAACAGGTTTTGGTTGGAGAGAAAGTCGGTGCCGTATAGCGATATTGCGGTTGTGTCACATAGATCTTTTACCATACTATTGTGAAGGTTGTGTTGGTTCGAATGTGTGTGTGGTTATATGTATTCAAATATAGAAAAAAATTATAAAAATGAGGGAGGGGGAAGCGGAGATATTACAGTTATAAATGGTCCTGCTTGAATCGTTTACTATACCCAAAGCCTGCTTCAAATTATGCTAACCAACTGTGCAGTCTTAGGTTCTAGACAGTGTGAAATTGTTTTTTCTATGCAATGTTGCAGACAACGTATGATTTGAGAAAGTTAATTATTGCACCAAAAATTTCGAGTGTTTTAAATCAGAATAATGTTCACCTTTTGAAATGTTTTTACAGTGTAGTAATTTTATGACAAATAATACGTAAAGTCGTACACGAAATGTGTACGGAGAAAAATTAAATTAGTAAATTAAAAAAAAAAAGAAAGACCAACCCAACAACACCATTGTGTTATCATCACAAACTACGAGTGAAAGTATCGCTTTACACCCACCCTGCCTAAACGTGTTTGCCGACGCGCGTGCGTGCTGAAATGTAATTAATATGGCTGTTGAAGTATGATTCAGGGAGGAAATCTCCAGCTGACGGTTTTTAAGAGGTGGAGATAAATAACAACAAAAACAAAAACAACACCACTAAGACCTTGATCGAACCGATATGGTGAATATGGTGACAACAAAAACAATAATAATTATGAAACTGCGGATGAAGTACCGCCAGTCTGTGTCATGTTGCTGAAATTGACACTAGCTGAATCATGAGCATTACATGTATTACCGTGGATCAAATTTATCTGGTTAGTTGGTGCGTGACAGATAGCCTTGAAGTGGGGCCCGCGCAGTGAGGGTGTATTAGCCTGGTTGAAAGGAACAGGTGCTATCATGGGCTTAGTAATGAATTTTGTGTCTGTATGTGTGTGTGTGTGTACGCGTGTGTATACACATTATAATGTATATGTGCGTGAGAGAGTCCGTTTGGTTTTTGTTTTTGTTTTCTTTAATTGCTGACTATTTTCCGTGAGTCATTTTTTAACACCATGGATGGCGAGCAGTCGCGAAGGTCAAATAAAAAAAAAGGTGTGATTGGAGTGCTCACGCTGCTTCAGAATAATTATTGCTATGCTTTGGAGCAGCAGCACATTTTTATTTGTGATGGCATCTTATTATTTCAAGTGCGAGGTGATCGTGTAGCCCAAGGCCAAGTCGTTTGAATTAAACAAGGCTTGAAAGAGCCTACCAACCCATGGCCTTGGTTCTGTTTCGACTACAGTATCTTATCTGCTCTGAATTAAAGCCAAGAACCCATTGGTTTAGCTATATCTTGATTCTTCATCTGCTTCTAAATTTGTTTTCAGCCCATTAATTTGGCTCCCTCTACGTTCTAAATGTATTAATCTAGAAAAGGGCCAAAACAACTTAATACATTTAGCCAAGGCTTTTGGCAATGATTCTTCTGTTATCGAAACGGGGCAGAAAGTAACTTAACCCCCAAATTAATCAACATGTCTAGATGGATTCTGTTTTAACCGCATCGTTTGTACCCAGATCTCCCCTTCCGTAGTTCTAATAGAACACATTGTCCGAGGCATGAGAGAGAGAGAGAGAGAGAGAGAGAGAGAGAGAGACAGAGACGGTAAAGAGGTAGAGACAGATATTGATTGATTGGTTGATGTATATATATATATATATATTTGTTTGTTGGGCTTTTCATTCTATTAAAACACACGTGTGAACAAGCTGGCAAAATGATAACAGTCATTATCTTTGATTTATCTGTCTTGGTCCTTTCATGCAATTTTCCAAAGCTTTTGATAGTTTTGAGCTTTTTGTAATACTCGTGGTTTATTGAACTATTTAATTAATAACGAGATTTATAAAGATAAGCCGAATATAACTGGATGAGTTAGTGCAATATTTACAAAAAGCATACAAGGACCCAGGAATGTGAAGGAATGAGAGAGAGAGAGAGAGAGAGAGAGAGAGAGAGAGAGAGAGAGAGATGACAGACAAACAGAGTTACAGTATCACCCCCTCCTTTTTCAAAACTTGAGTTGGAAGTGTTTTTACAAACCAGATAAACGATACTGTCACAAAGGTTTATTTTATTGATGTTTAATAGTCAGCTATCGACATGGTGAGATAACAATTTTATTGGCCTCAAGTGACTTCAAACCTCCCTGTTTCATACGTCGTGTTAGGTTAAATTTGCGGCATACAGGCTGAACTTGCGTGCTGGTCGCACTTTTGTGCCTACAGTAGCCAGCTGTTGCAAGCACCTCGTATAGATTTTACTCGAGCTTAATATCTATGCTTCGATCTTCATCCTTTCAATAACATTGGTAATGTGTTATGTTGTTTTTGTTTGTGTTTTTTTTTTTACTATTATTTATTTTACTCTACTGTTTCTGATGGTATCGTAAAGAACAAAGCCTAAGGGTTTAGATTGGCTTGAAAAGAGCCCCTCCTCCTAACAAAATTATATATCTATAAGACCTAGAGTATAACACTTTTTTTTCGTTTTCTTTATTTTTTTCATGTTCTTCCCTTTGTGCACCTCGCGTAATTTTTCTTTCTTTTCCTTTTTTTCTCCTGTTATTGTTGTTGTTGATGTTGTTGATGTGGTTATTGTTGGTGTTGTTGTTATTGTCGTTGTTGTTGTTGTTGTTCTTCTTCTTCTTCCTCTTCTTCTTCTTCTTCTTCTTCTTCTTCTTCTTCTTTTTCTTCTTCTTCTTTTTCTTCATCTTCCGGGAGCCCTGGGGTAGACCATCGGCTTTCGACGCAGGAGGTCCGTGGTTCGAGTTCTGCTTGTCAGGTGCCAGTCTTGGGGCGCGTTCACAATCTAACCTATTATGGTCCTGGCGTGGATGCTAAGCAAAACAACACTCAACTCTTCATCTCCCTACATTATAAGTGTCGTAAGTTGCTTACAAATCGTCATAAGTCTTTATATTCGCATATCATAAGACGAGTCATTAGCTTACGACTGAGTTGTACTTGCGTCTAAGCTTCAGCAATTTCAATAGAGATCTCAAGTAGAAACTGTATAACTTCGCTATCAGGTTTTCTTTTTTCTCTAAGCGCTAAATCAACGGATTGCGTTACTTTCGTTACTGTCATTTTAATCCACTTCATTTGCAAAATGCATTATTGAAAACTATCTTTTATCTTCTTTTTTCTCTTTTGTTTTAGTTTATTACGGTTGTTATTGTTATTTTGTTGTTGTTGTTGTTGTTGTTGTTGTTGTTGTTGTTGTTGTTG
>RQTK01000360.1:154258-205304 GCA_003991915.1 Elysia chlorotica | reverse complement strand
GGGCAATTTCTGTTATATATTTTCAAAATAACAGCAACCAGGGTACGTAACATTGTTAAAGTACGTTTGCCGTACATATTTAAGAAGGCCCTGTGGAAAATTATGGAAAAACAAGACGGGAAAACGCATCTTTAATATATTTAAGTTGGTTACGAAAGCGCCATGAGCGTGCCAAGACAGATGGAAGATCGCACTAGAACACGAACTATTCTCTGGAGACTCTAAATTATTGAGTCCTAATAACAGATGGGGAGACCGTTACCATACTTCATCATTTACGACGGCGGAGAGATATTTTGGAAGCGAGGAAATAAGTGCTGGGACTAGGAGGCTAGCGGCGAAGGAGACATAAGGCTGAGAGAGGAGATGGGAAGTCCAAGAGTCGGCCGAAGCCCTCATTGAGAACTAGAGAAAGTGATCGGTCAGACCTAAAGAAGAGAGGATGAGTAATGGGAAACATTAGAGGATATAAGGTGTTTTTTTTTTTGTTTAGTAAATGGGAGCAGGAATAAAGGGTTGAAAGCGTTGTTTGAGAGATGGTAGAAATTTAGAGTAGGAAATTTAAAACTTAGAGTTAAATACACAGTCCGCTAGAACTATTTGA
This sequence comes from Elysia chlorotica, assembly GCA_003991915.1. NCBI lineage: Eukaryota > Metazoa > Mollusca > Gastropoda > Plakobranchidae > Elysia > Elysia chlorotica. Next base: position 204,700 of record RQTK01000360.1, on the reverse strand, counting down.
TCTAAGGATACAGTTGAGTTGAGTTGATTTAACGTCCAACGTCAGCACTAAATAGGCTATATTGTAAAAAAACAATGTATTTTGCAATCTTTATTCTGAGCTCTAGTCATAGGGTTTGGAACTTTCAGAGGCAGTATACATCGTCAGTTTAACTCTCTCTCTCTCTCTCTCTCTCTCTCTCTCTCTCTCTCTCTTTTTTTTTTTCCTTCTCTCTCTCCCTCTCCCTCTCTTGGTCTATCTATCTATATATCTCACATAAATGTATTTCGTTCTCATGTTTTTCTAGACTTGTTCAAGTCTTTGAGTCCTCTACCCACCCATCAATCGATGTGTTTGTCTGTCTGTCCATTTATCTATTTTCTGATTTGCTTGTTCCAGATTTGAAGCATAGCTGTCTGTCATACGTAACCTTTAATTTAAAAAACGACCCCTAGGTTTTCTGCAGAATCCTACCACAAGGCGAGAGCAGCAGCTGGGGATCGAAACGTGAAGCTCTCCAGAGCACTATCGGCTGAGCTATCTCGCGCCCGTGATTTCACAAAATTTTATAATACATGACGCATTCTATCTATCAGTCTTTCAATTTCTACCCGCCTTATGTTGCCAACCTATTCAATGCCTGTTTACCGGTATGTTTTTCTCCTGTCTGTTTTTGTCATAATGACTCCGATACCACACATACAAATGATGGGTTCCGTTTTACATTGCATTATATTTTTAATTAAAACAGATGTTATACCGTGTCTGAAACAAATCATTCAAGGCTGCGGCGCTTTGAATCCTGGTCGAAGCAGCCGTATTAGTTGTATCTCTTGAAGCATATCGTTTTTTGTTTGGTCTTGCAAAATTAACGAGCGTTCCATGTCAATAATACAATAATAATCATGCAAAAAACAGATCAGTATTTGTGTGAGTAACAAGATGTGAGAGAATAAAACATGACTATCCCACACTTCCCCGCGGCACCGGAGAAATTGTATCGCATAAAAATTGAAGATGAGTGTGCTCTGCGGAAACTATGTGGGAGATAATAATTGATTTCTAGATCTAGCGCTCTTATCTGTAGAGCACCCAGCGTTAACCGGGTGTAGTTGGGCCGCAACAATAACAGTTACGAGTGTTTGGCCCTTCGATAAGCCCTGCCGGCCTTGGACTGCCTGTGGAGACTCCGAGACTGGAGAGGCTAGAGGGTGTTATAGAGAGGCGTTCTTACTGCCATTACAGACTTCGCGATCACAGGACCCATAGCGAAAATGAAGACGATTGGTAGACCTAATGGAGAACTGCAGCGGCGTCCTATCACAGGTCTTATTCTAGACTTACGGAGCCAAATGAGAATAGGTGCCTAAAGGGCGGGATTATCTCATCCGCTATCGTCGTGTGGATCGTCAAGTATGTATTATGTAAAACCAAAACTACGTCGGTGTCTACTCTTCGGTTCTAGATTGTGTTTGCTCTGCTCGGAGATCTAGGTTAATGTTCCAAGAATTTATGGGGATTCCCCCAATATTTTTATGTGTTTGCTTTGTGAATCGGGTGAATTGGTTATGTCCATCAGAATTTTATTTCTGTTTTGTTACTAAGAGTACAGGAATCGTCATTATGGAGTAAGCAAAGATTCTTCCTCTGTAATTGACGGGTGTTTCAAACTTGACAGCTCGTCGATGCCTATAACGTGGACATCGTACGGCACAATGGCTAGTCTTGCCCCTAAATATTGATCGTGGTCTGCATGGAAAATGGTATTGGTTGTCTTAAGGCTCAATATGTTTTGTTTTTGTCTTTTTTTCCTAACTGGCGTTTTTCATAATTACGGTGAGGAATGGCAAATGTCATGCAGATGGCTTTTGTCAAGAATGTGGAGAGTGCGATTGTAGGAGAAAAATATATAAAGAACTTGTGTATTGTGGGACTTATGGTGAGTTTAAGGAAATTAAAAATCAATTTAAAGAAGGAGAAAAAAAAACACACACATCCAAAGAGGATAGACGGAGGTACATGAAACAGATTAACACCCACCATAGATAGTGTGTGACTTAAACAAGCTGATGCTTGAGCACAAATATCAACCTGTTGCATACAAAAATCTTTGATTTTATACTTGTCACTCTTCTAATTGTGTACACTGTGTTGTTGTTGTTGTTGTTGTTGTTGTTGTTGTTGTTGTTGTTGTTGTAGTTGTTTTGTGTTTTTTTTTTATAAAATTTAAAATTTGTTCAATTTGTCAATGTTATTATTCAGGGACCATGTCTTTTAAAAATGGTTCAATTGAAAAGATAATATCACACAGAAGCAAACAAACGCATAATCCAGAAAACAAAAGAAAAGTATACAATGAAACAGAGATATACTGACGTCCTATAAACGTTTCTCACATTATAACAAATATTATAAGCTGCGTGGATTTTCTCTGAAAAATCTTCGTTATGAATTTATCCAATCCATTCTCAAGAACAAAAAAGATTTTGATTGTCTGCACACTAAAACAAAAATGATCAGGCATTCTAACCTGCTACAATATTTAAAAAATGTTTATTTTCTTTTGAAACAATCAGACTTCTTTTTTGTTTTGTTTTTAAAACCTGCCAAGCCTTATATTGCGGACTTCATTTCGGCACTTGGCAATAAATTAATTATGAAACAATGGTGTCAGATTTTCACACGTTCTATGCAAACTAATCTGTCAATATTTATAGGTGAACGTGACATGTGGATTTTTTTTTTTTTTTTTTTTTTTTTTGGTTTCTTAATTTTAGTTTGGTATGGTGTTGTTGTTGTTTTAAATTGCAACGAGCAGAGCGGTGAGTTTTGTTGGTTGGTTGTTTTTTGTTTTTTTTTTTAAATCTAAATGGACGAGGAGATAAAACGTGATGTGTTAGGTCTTTGCTGAAAAGGAGACATGACATTTTCAACGACAAAAACAAAACAACAAAAAACACGAACCCATTCTTTGAACAATCGATGTGCCGCTGGAGGAATAGTGCATGTGATGGAGAAATACGGATGGGTTTGCATGTTAGGAGTGAAACAGTCACATTGGTGGGTTTGTTTGTTTTTTTCAATACAAAGTCCTGGTAATGGATCGAACTTTATTTTTTTTATAGAATATTATGATGCCGCCGAAGGAATGGCGTTCATTTTCCAGTCTCTCTCTCTCTCTCTAGAGAGAGAGAGAGCTTATATAATGCTGATGTTGGACGTTAAACCCACTCAACAACAACTCTCTCTCTCTCTCTCTCTCTCTCTCTCTCTCTTTCTCTCCCCCTTTTTCTCCCACTCTCTCTTTTTCTCTCTCTTTCTTTCTGCCCCCTGTCTTTCTTTATCTCTCTGCCTGTCAGTCTGTGTCTATCTCACTGACACGTTACATTATTTTTTCTGAAATTGCAGGTTGAAATAAATTATGGATAGCAGGTCGGCCGCATTTGTTTTGCCGCGGATAAGCAAGATATTTTGCAACGTAGACATTTCGTTTTTTGTTGTTGCTTTTTAGTGGTTTTTTCCCTTTCTTTCTTTATCAAAATATCAAAGCATTAAAGCCCCTGGTTTTACTAAAAAAATTGTGTAGTACAGTATAAATCTCCGTGCCACATTCCTTTGATCGAATGTTTCCTTTTTATTTTGCGAGAGATGCGTATGTCCTTCCTGACTATGAATTATTTATTGTTATATTATCCCTGACCTTATAGCCGCAGGACGAATTGGTGCTGGAGAGTTGTTATAATGAATCACAAGTGACAGTACAATGAATGTGATGAATATGTGTGTAAGAGTGGGAGGGGGGGGGGGGGTATGGCTTAGATTTGCGAAAACACAGGGCAGTTATGGCGAATCAACATAAAGTATTGGGCTCCTTACAAAACTTAAATGCAAAGAGAGAAAAAAAAGACGTAAGTCTATTATAAGGCACCCAGAGAAAATACGATGCAAGTTGCTTTGCCTGTAAAAGATTTTTAAACTACTCAGAGGCTAAACAGATATCCGAGCTTGTCTGAAACTGTATGCAGGCTTTTCTATTGAACCATGCTTGCTTTGTTTTGTTTTTTGGGGTTTTTTTTTTTTTTGTTGCTTTTTGTGTTTTATTTCCTTATTCCCTGTCAAAAGCGACCGATGTTAACAAACCGCTGAGGGAATAATAGAGCTGCTGAACAATGCAAAGCGACTGCTAATTGAATCAAGTATTGGCTGCGCATTCTGTAGTTGGGTTTTTTGTTTTTGTTGTACGGTATTTGTTGTTTTGTTTTGTTTTCGGCGGGTGGGTTCGATCACTCATATTTAAGATTAATCATTGGCCAATTAGTTACCTTTTTAGTTTACAAACTAGGATCGCGAGTAGAACGTCGCGGTGCGTCACAACTCGTCGTAAGCCTTATTTTTCGCATTTTTTTTAATTAAATGACTCAAAAGCTCATCACAACACTGTACTTAAACCAGTATTAATTTTTGAACAATAAGGCCCTACTTGTTGTCTAGCTGCTAAAGCTTATTATCCATGTGGGTGGGTTTTTAGTCTGTATCTGCTGGCCATGCTAAAGCCGCAACAAACGTAATGGTAGGAACTATTATTTATGAATTATTTCTTTTGAAATGTACGCTACGTCTCTCTATATGTCGATTTTGTTGACTATGTGCATCACCGTATTATATAATCTGTGATGTGAACCAAGAAAATGATGAGTAAATTATTATACATTTCTGTAAAGTGTTTGATGATTCAGGTTTTGAACATAATTTTCCCTTTGAATAACGTTATAACTTTCTTGTATGTAACCTGAACGTATCTTAATGCTATAGAATGCTACTGTATCTGTCACCGTATTGACAGAAGGTCTAAATCGCCACATGATAGTGATAATTTTTGGTTCGGTCGTCACTGTTTCTTTCCGCTGCAAGTGAATAGATTAAATTTTAATGAAATATTGTGCCTTTATCTTTTGTGGTAGAAAAGCGTAGCAAAGTACAATATGAAAAGCGTGATTTTTTAAAGTTTTTTTTGTGTGTCTGTTGCTGTTTTTTGTTAATCGTACACGTCAATTTCATTATCATTCTCTTTAACATTCATATTTTTACAGATACATAACGTTGCTTTGTTGTTGTTGTTGTCGTCGTCGTTGTTTAACCCCTATAATTGTTGACAGAATAGTTTGCTACACCTTATCAGTATAATATGACCGGCTGAGACAGAAGTCATGGCATTCCTACCCGCGCGCTCTGTCTTTGCTGTCAGGCAGCGTGTAAAATTGTCAGTCAGGCGTTAGTCTTAGGACTCCTCCTTGATATAGCCTTGCCTAATTACATACGTTGGGTGTTAGAAAAGAAAATCAGCAACCAACCCACCAACCAACCAACCAAGCACCTAATTCTAATGTTTGTCTTGACAGGTACACGATCCGGGTGAAGCATGCGGAGTTCGAGTGGACAGTCTACAGGAGGTACAAACACTTCCGACAGCTGCACGAGTCCCTGGCGCTGTTCAGAGCCAGATACAAGCTGCCCTTGCCAGGCAGAGAGTGAGTTCACATACACTATTTTGTTTAATTAAATATCGTAGATTTAACATTTGAGGCCTCGTTTAATAGAACAGAAGTAAAAAAAAAAAAATTGAAAGTCAGTCGACTTTTACAATTTAAACTTCTTAAGTACATCTATAATTTCTTCTAATATATCATTAATTTTATACTTTATGTTCCCTTATGCATTTAGCAAAGAATCGATGAAGTTGAAAGTCAGTCGACTATTGAAATTTATACTTCTTTGATACGTCTGTAATTTAACAAATAACATTAATTTAATACTTGAGGTCAAGTTTAACGTATAATATAGTTAATACATGATGCATTTTGCAAAAAAGTCAGAAACTTGAAAGTCATGTCAGTCAGCTATTAAAATTCAAACGCCTTTGATACGTCTACAAGTGTATGATCAATTTAAATCTTAACGACTAGCTAGTCTCTATTCGTATTCATATTTTGGGTAAAATCATACTCACAAAAAAAAGTCGACAGTTTAATAATACCATGAAATTAAATTGAATAAATATTGAGAACATTTATTGGGACATTATGTTGTTTTTAAAATCCCACACGTCCCCAGTCGTAACCAGCGTCGAGCGACCATCATGAAGGACCTGCAGGGCATGAAGCAGCACCTCAAAGAGCAGAAGCAGATCAGCAGCGGCATCAAAGGCGCCAAGGGGGGACGGCTTCCATTGCGACCGGAACCTCTGGTCAGCGAGGAGGACATACCACAGAGAATGGTAAAAACAAGAAAGAAAAAAAAGCCTTACATTAATTTAGCTAGCTTAGTGCTCATTGAGAAAAAAAAGATTTTCAGGTCTTCAATATCTATCTATCTATCTATCTATCTAAAGGTTTAGTTTGGACAACTAAATAAAGTGCTCAACTGTGGGAGCTTTATATATTTTTGTATTGTCCTACCTTGAGATTACGGCCATTCCATGCGACACATGTGTTTCGAGCGTTAAAATCACTCACGTCCCCAGTCGTAACCAGCGTCGAGCGACCATCATGAAGGACCTGCAGGGCATGAAGCAGCACCTCAAAGAGCAGAAGCAGATCAGCAGCGGCATCAAAGGCGCCAAGGGGGGACGGCTTCCATTGCGACCGGAACCTCTGGTCAGCGAGGAGGACATACCACAGAGAATGGTAAAAACAAAAAGAAAAAAAAGCCTTACATTCATTTAGCTAGCTTAGTGCTGATTGAGAAAAAAGATTTTCAGGTCTTCAAAATTTTTCTAGCATTGCTTTGGATTATTACTAATTTATTTGTTGTTGGTTTTTTTTTTATGCAAAAATATCAATTTTTACTTGGAATTTTCTAAACCTTTCATTGTGTGTCATCCATTTTGCTTAGAAACAACTACAAGAGTATTTACAGAGTGTGTTGACATGCAAGTCATATCGAAATCATCCTGAAACGGTAAGTTCTTTAAAAAAAAGGGTTGACATAATATTCATGGTATATAAATTTATTTATTTTTTAACCATATAAGATTTCTGTCGATTAGTAAATGTAATTGGGTTTTTTATTATGCATCACCTCAAAATGGTTCATTCTTAAAAGATTCATCCCCCGCTCCTAACCCTTACATATCAACTAAATTTTTCTTAGGCAAGTGCTACACTAGTTTTCTCATATAAATTATCGCATCATTGGGTGTTAAAAACTATAAATTAGCCTTATTTATATTAATTTTGTTTCAGATCACCGATATGTTGAAAATCTATATGGGTAAACCTGACTTTATGGGCACTCATGCTATCTCTTTCTTTTTACATGTTAAAAGAGAAAGAAAAAACAAAAAGAACAAGTTTCTTTCATTACGGCAACCCGAATTTAGCCTTATATGTTTGCACTGAAAAGTCTTCTTTGATATAACAGCAAGTACTCCCATGAAATGTGGATTTTTATTCTATGTCTAACTCAGCAGTAATATTAAAGCACACAAAATTGATAGTACTTTGAATAGTTATATTAACCTCTGTTCATTTCTGCACTTGGTATTGACCAGCTCAAGTTCTTTGAGGTGAGCAACATGTCTTTTGTGCACAAACTGGGTGCCAAGTCTAAAGAGGGTCTTGTTGAAAAGTGCTCTGGTGGTCGCAGGATCAACATCCAGTGCTGTGGCTGTCTGCAGAATTTGCATTTGGCTGGCACGTGGAATAGAAGGTTGGTAAAGACTAAGATACCGTGTACATCTAAAGCAGCTCAGCCTTTTTTTTTTGGACTAACTTTTCAAGAAATTCAAGATATGGTTGGGAAAATTTCCCCTCTTTATTAGTTTTAGGAGCATCAGTGTGAATACTTTTTTTTTCTACAAAAAAAAAAACAACATTTGTTTATAATAGGTAAACAGGCAAGCAATTCTATTTAAAACAAAGAATACTAATCCCCAAAAATTAGTGCATTTGTTGCAGATTCGAATGTTACTTTCTCAATTATTTCCCTAAAAAATATTAATTGCAGTCAACCAGTATGAAATGGTCGAACACATTATACAGATACCAACCCAATAGTAGGGAACAAGGGGGCCTGTTGAAGGATCACACCATCAACCTTCTTTAAGCCACACACTCTGCTGTTGGGCTACCTCTTCCCCTGCACCCTCCTCCCTTTTCGGTCAGAAATTTATTGTCTGTTTTGTCCCCCTACTGGTTAGGTCGGTGTCAGTATAATATGACAGGCTGAGACAGGAATCCAGGTCTTCCCGCAATGTCTAGTCTTGGGGTCCGTCCACTCTGTAGCCTGTTTAGTGTTAACATTGGATGTTAAGCAATCAACTCAAATCAACCCCCTTCCATCAGATAACAAATTTTTGGTTACAGAGAAATTTTTTTCTAGTTGAACGTCTACATCTCAAAAAAATATTTTATTCGGCAATGAGCGGGATTACAAGGTCTTGGTCGAACGCATGAAACTGACCAGTTGGGAAAGCCGTGGCAGCCAGGGTGTGGCTTGAATCTCAGACAGCATGATGGGGCAGATAGAGAAAAATTTGCCACTTTAATTTAGCATGATCCAAGGGAAACAATAGCGATAACCAGCTTGATGATATAATTATGAGGATGTATTCTGCTCTTTCACAGGTGGTTGTTAGTGAAAGACAACTTGAATCTCAGACAGTATGATGAGGCAGATAGAGAAAAATTTGCCACTTTAATTTAGCTTGATCACAGGGAAACAATAACAATAGCCAGCTTGATGATATAATTATGAGGATGTATTCTTCTCTTTCACAGGTGGTTGTTAGTGAAAGACAACTGCGTGCTGTACATTCGTCCAGAGGATGGTCACGTCAGAGATGCTCTCCTCATGGACTCGGCCTTCAAGGTTCGCTGTGGGATCAGGGAGACGGGGGCCACGCATGGTGTGCTCATAGAGAATCATAGCAGGTAACGTTTGTTATATTGATCGACTCGCTTTATGCTTTTTATTCATTTTCATTTTCAGTTCTTGTGTAGAGAGTGTCTTTGTTATATTGTTGTTTTTTCATATATTTTTTTCATTGTGTTTTTTTTTTTTTACAGAAATACTTTATCTCATATTCATATTATCTCAAAAACTAAATTCAAAATAAATGGGTTGCTCCACATTCTCATCTTCTAAGTGTGATTTACCATCCTTTTCCGGGTTCACTCAGTACAAATTATTTTTGTATTGTAGTCCTATTCTAATGAAATTAAACTAATCCACAAGTTGATCAGGCTCATGCATCGCAGTAGAGCAAGTGATGAAACATTTTGTCACTGGACTAGTAGGGTGGCATGTCACATCATACTGTTTTGACATTAGCATATCAATGATTTTGTTAGAATAGTATCTATTCTATGGTGTACTATAAATTAAAAGACGACAATTTATTTGCAGTTAAATGAAGAAAAACAATTGAAGGATTTAGACTGCTCATCCAGGAATAAATCTTTGGGTTTTTTTTTTATTATATAAAAACTACAACAACAGAAATTAGATATGCCATCATATTAGCTCATTGACTATCTGTTTTGAATTTACTTCATTTGGTAAGACTAAAAGTTATAATGCTAGTATATCTCTCTTTGACAACTCAAAGCTAATTAGGTGTGATTTAAAAAAAAAAGTATAGTTTTACTTTCATTAAAGAATCAATGATACATTGACACCTTCATATCTTTGCATATCTCTTTTCAGAAAATTGCTAATTAAGTGTTGGACAAGCCGAAAAGCCAAAGAGTGGGCTGAGGAGCTTTTGTATGTAGCTAAAACTCTAGCAACAGATTACACAAACCCTACAAGGTTTGGTTCTTTTGCCCCTGCAAGGGAGAATAGCCATGCCAGATGGTAAGTGAATATCATTAGTGGCTAAAACTTTTCTAAACTTCATGTAGAAAAAAGAGGATATCTATGAGACTTTAATCATTAAGAGATGGGTTTGAATTTTATGTTCTTTTTTGTTTTGTTTTAGTTTCTACCGTTAGTTACTATTTATAAGGCTGATTTCCTCTAGAGTAGTTTAACTATATTAAGCTAATTCATTGCTTTCCAATGTCTACCTCAAGATAATAAAGACCAAATTCGTACATAACTATAAAAGATGAAAGTTTAAAAAGCCTATTAGTTACAAAAATTGGTGAGTAAAACTAAGGCAAATAATTTCTGCATAGAATTCTTCAGGAAAATCTAGAAGAGAAATTTCATTGATCTAGGCAGGAACAAACAAGCATTATTCAAAAAATAATAGAATGACTCCCTCTGCATAATATCAAACCAATGTCAATTCTCACTTGCAAGATTGATATTGCTACGATATGTAGAATAGACTAGATGTATGTAAATTAGATCAAAATCATTTTACTCGTGTCAATTAGGAATATTTTTCATAAAATAGTATAGTTTGATACTTGATCTCTTTCAAAATGTTGCATTGGTTAGCCATAACCATGTTCAGAGTGTTGGTATGATTGATGGAAGTCAAATTTCACATCAAATGGACAAATAAAGATTTAACTTATCTTATCTAGTGATTGTAATTTATTCATTTCTAGTGAGTGATGCAGACTATGTTTACTTCATCCCACCAGGTTTGTTGATGGAAATACCTACTTTGAAGCTGTTGCTGATGCACTAGAGAAAGCAAAAGAGGAAATCTATATTACTGACTGGTGGTAGGTGTTACTGCTATTTTGGTTAGCAGTTTTCAATTTAACCTTGGTTTTTAATCTAAAAAAGAGAATTATTGATGTATGACTTAATGTTGGTATATTTACTGTTTAAAATCTTAGTACATGTAATTTTTCTTACATTTCCTTTTTTTTTTTTTTCTTTGTCCAATTTAGTACTCAATCTTCATATATGTTTCTTCTTAAAATGTCCTTTCCATTGCACAAAAAAGGGTATAATGTTTCTAGAATAAAACAGATTATCATAATCTTAAACAAAGAATAACATGGAAAGCAATGCCTTTTAGTTATAAGATCAATGCAAAAAGCTTAATTGAGGGATGTCGTGTGCATGCCTAGGTTTTGTATGACAGACACTGATTAGCCTCATACATGTTAATTTTGTGTGTTTCATAACCTTTTTCCCTTTACTCGTACAGGCTCAGCCCAGAAATTTATCTGAAAAGGCCAATTGTAGACGGAGACAAGTGGCGGTTGGATGTCATTCTCAAAAGAAAAGCTGTAAGTCTCTGTGTGAAGAGATTCTTCAGATTTTCATCAATATGAAACTTTTTAGAAAATTGTCTTCCCGCTGAGAGTACAGAAATAATTAAAAGAACTAAATATAAGAGAAATAAAGAAAAACTCTATAGGAAGTTAAGTTTTCCTCTCTTAAAGTAAATAGCTTTAATGTGATATTTTTAAAAGGATCATATGTTAAACATGAAAGTGAAACTATGCAATTTTTTTAATAGTTTATACAAATGCATGTAGTGTAAGAAAATCATATAAATTTAGTTTCTTTATCATTTGTAATGGAAAGTAAAAAGTTAATTTTAAAATAGGAAATGGCGGACTTGTGCTGTAGAAGTAGTGTAGATTTTTCAAGCCAGAAATGTTAAAGAGGGATATAAAACCTTTTGAATTTAATTTGTTAAGAATCTGATTATTTCAGCTTACTTTTTCATGGTTGTCTAAGTATACATAGCAGCCATTATTTTACATTAAAAAGCACATTAATGAGTTGATACATAAGTTAAGGTGTTTATACCCTTTTGTGCTAATGCTCTGTATTATCATTATTTCATGCAGACTTTTATTATTTCAATTTCAATTATTTTTATGGAAAAGAAATCAGTGCTTCGAAAATCGTGAACTTAGAATTTTAAAAAATGGTAATTGATTTAAATAGCTCTAAAAATGGGTTTCTTTGCGAGAATCATTGATATTAACATAAGTGATAATATTCATCCCCATCTGCAGGAACAAGGTGTGAAAGTCTTTGTTTTATTGTACAAGGAGATTGAGGCAGCTCTCACCATTAAAAGTGTTTACAGCAAACAAAAGCTCATGTCTCATTGTCCAGAGAACATAAAGGTAAATAAACCTTTTTTTTGCAATATTTTTGTTGTAATTTTTTTAACACTTAACTTTAACACCTTAGTACACTGAGCTCATATTTTTATTGTTTAATTCACTTATATCTGAATTTCAGTCTATAAAAAGTTGATTATATTGTAGAAAAAAGGAAGTAGTTAGATTTTAATTTATCTCGCTAGTCTCTTTCAAAGTTATATTTCTTAATTTCTTATCTGTATATTTTTTTAACTGCATCTAAGTGCTGGGCATGGTTTAAACTATCTGATGTTCGATTGTTTAATTCACCTAAATCTGGATTTCAGTATATATACAAAATTTATTTGTATTGTAAAAAAATTAAGGTGGTTACATTTTAATATGTCCCTCCATTCCTATTATAACCTAGCTTTATTCATATTTATGCATCTAAATGTGGGGCATGGTTTAACCTCTCTGATGTCTGGTTGTGTAGGTGATGCGCCACCCGGATCACATGCCAGGGAAAGGCGTCTTGCTCTGGGCTCACCATGAAAAACTTGTCATCATTGATCAGCTCATTGCCTTTTCTGGTGGCCTTGATTTGTGCTATGGGCGGTGGGATGATGAAAACCACAGGCAAGCTTTTTTTTTTCTTCTCTCTGCAATATAAGTTCTCCTCTTTTTGTAATTTATTGTACGAATATTTTACTGTGTTTGGTGGTAACCTGAGTCATTTTGTTTATCAATGTCTTCCACAAAAATCGATTTATACATTTAAAGTTTAATTCTCTATTATGTGAATGAGAAAGTATAATCTTGGTATTAAGACTTTAAACTTACATTTTGACTGTCTAAAGTCAGTGGAGATAATGTATGGGGTATCAATAGAAATTTTCTCAATCACCCAGTGACATGAAGTCGAGGAAATAAAAAAATATTAATACATGTACTATAATCAACTTTTATCAGATAACACAGCTGGAACAATTTGAAAAGTTTTTTTTTCCATTCACTCTTCCATCACCAAAAATTTAACAACAAAAAAAGCCACTCATAATGCCATGTCCACAAACAAAGCCACTATCTACCATAGATTATTTAGGAAGAGATGAAAAAAACAAAGCCACTATCTACCATAGATTATTTAGGAAGAGATGAAAAAAACAAAGCCACTATCTACCATAGATTATTTAGGTAGCTTAAGAGATGAAAAGCTAAACGAATATTACTAGTCTCATATCCTTTATTAATTTCATCTTAAACTGGAATCTTTAAAAGGAGAACACTTAAAAAAGTTATTTAGGGGTTATATGATTGCAGGCTTAGAGTCAAAATATTATAACTATTATCTCTTTAACTTAATGCTGTTGATAAAACAATTTCAGATGTAGATCCACATAAATCGGATTTTTATCACTTCCTTAAAATGAGTTTAAGATAAGATAAGATAAGATAAGATAATTGTATTTGTCCCTCATTGGGAAAATCGATTTGGACATGTTAAAAGTATTTTACACACAGTAATAATAATAAAAATAAACATTTTACATTACATATTATGAGTGATGGCTCACATACATATACACACACACACGCACACAGTTACAAGCTCGCATTAACACATTCGTTTCATGTTGAGCTCCTCATTTGCCGTGAGCCTGATGGCACAAATGAATTATTGTAGCGGTCGGTTCTAGCTTTAGGTTGAATTGTGCGACCGCTGCGTGTGGAAAACATAAACTCCTGATTTAGTGGATGGTCGATATCTTTAGTTACATCTCGACATTTTTTCAAAAGTGGCCTCTTATAAAGATCAGTGAAAAGTGGTGGGTCCAGTTTCATTATTTTACCCGCTCTTTTAATCAAACTATCTATTCTATTTTTATCTTTTGAAAGAGCTGAACCTCCCCAACAAGTGATGCCAAAACAAATAATGCTTTCTATGGTTGCATTGTAGAATAAAGCCATAATCTTTTGTTTTTTTAATATTAAAGTTATTTAGGGGTTAAATGATTGTAGGTTTAGAGTCAAAATATTATTACTGACCTCTTTAACTTATTGCTGTTACAACAACATGTCTCTCAACCGACGAAATATGAAGTCACAGTATTTTAATCTTCCTTTATGCAATACCCTCACCAGAATGAAAGACCTGGGCTCGGTCAGTCTGAAGCCTCTTCCAACCACTGCCAGTCCTACAGAGTCTGAGGCATTCGGGCGCCCTGAGTATTCCAGCCATACAGAGATCTCAATGGTGATGACATTTTTGAGTTTCATAAGTTCATTAATATTTGCGCATAATTAATAATTTATCCTAAGGAGATACACAAATTGTTCCTCATTTGTATAATGTCGTATCTCAATTTTAGAATGCAAAAGATTTAAAGTATTTTAGAAATGAGGTATAACATCATACTACAGAGGTGTCAAAATTTTACAAAGTTTTTACAAATCGTTATTTGAGAAAAGAAAAGCCTTGTAATTGAGGTTTAAGTACTAGATTGCAAGGGTGACTATAGTCTTTGTTGTCTGTTTTCTTTATCAAGCAATAAGTAAAGTTTACGGTGCATGCGTAAGTGGATTCAGTTCATGACCTAGCATTGCCTCATCTCATTGTAAACTTTATTATTAAATGATGATAGTAAGGCTTGCTTAATATATTTCACTATGTGTAAGTACTATAATTTTTTTTATGTTCTAATTGTTCTATGACAAGTACTCAATGTGCTATTCTCTAAGTATTTGTAACACAAAAGAAAGATATACCATGAGTACATGGCATCAGATACTATGAATGAGTTGGAAGAAAGATACTAGCTTCAATGTCAGTATTTTAGAAAGAATATCTAACTTGAAATTTAATTCAGTAGGTTATGGAATTGCAAATGGTAGAATGTTGATCTCAGAATAGGGAGGTCCATGTTTCGAAACCCACAATTGATCAAAAATTCACTTTGTCTGATTTTGTTTCGCACTGGTTGGGTCAGTCTCAGTTTAATGTCCTGGTATCACCGCACTGTCTCTGTGTGGCAGCACGTAAAATTTTCAGACACTTGTCTTGGGAACTGTCCACAATATAGCCATGCTGCTGGCTGGACAATAAAAAACAACTTACGTCATTGCTAGATAGTATGAATCTTTCAAGTGAAAGATTTGAAAAATTATGACAGACATTTTTATTTTTTTCAAATTTTATCAGGTCACTTCTGAAGAAAGTGTGAGTATTCCTCCGTCTAGTCCCCCTATGAGCCATGGAGGCGGCGACACAGGGAACACAGATATCTCAGCCTCCAACAATAATATCAACAAAAACATGTACAGTGAAAGTCAAGATGAAGTGGATAAATCGAATAGCCACGCTGTTCAAGATTCAGACCAAAGAACACAGGGCAGTGGAGCTGGTGTTGGAGGAAAAGAAGAGGAGCAGCAGCAGCCGCTGGAATCTCAAGGATCTCCAGATGTCTCAAGCCAGCCCATTGAAGCCAATATTGTGATATCAAACACGGCTGAGGCAAAGAATACAAATACCAACAGCCCCTTGCCAGAGTCCCGTCAAGCAGCTGTTCTCTCCAGACAAGCCTCGTCGCCTGCGTCTAGCCTCGGATCAGGGTGGGCCGGCCGCGATGACTTCTCGTCATCTCCCATCATGAACAGAGCCAGGATCGGTGCCGGAGGTAAAATGCTCGTCAGGCAGGCATCCAGCATGATTGACACCACTGGTTTCAGCGAAGACGCCCTGGAAGAAATCAACAGATCTATGCATCCCTTCAAGGACATTCATGGCAACAGCTTCTTTGAGAACAAGAACCGGTGGGTGATTGGGTTTTATATGTAGAGCTTTGAGCTTATAGAAATCAGTCAAAGGCAGTTTGTAGCGTTGGAATTCTAATCAGAACTCACACCATGTTAGTCAGCTCAGCTCTAGAAATATGTAATCTTTACACTATTGTTCCGCTGAATAGACTTGCAATCCCACAACAATATCAGCTGGTATCATTATTTATTTTTTTGTGTGCTGCCAGGCAGAATTTTCTTGTGTTTTTTCTAAATTCCTTGTAATTATTTTTCTCTAATAAAATACAGAACTTGTTCAATACTTTTTCTTTTATAACACCATATCAAATATGATGATCTAAGATAAAGAAGTTCAATATAATCTTGACTCACTTATATTATAATCAGGAAATTATAAAGATTCTAGCCAGTTAAAATATTTTTTAAAACAATTTTACAAATTTCATAGACATAGGCAGAACCATTCATGGTCAAAATATTCAGTTATAATGTTAATTTTTGTGCTTTTCGTTGCAAAGGGATTATTTCCTCATTTCAGCATGGACTCCAAAGTCATCATATCTCTGAGTATGGAAAATGGTGACATTTATGTGTATATTGTTTGCATTAATCATTTTTATTCTTTTCACCTTAATTGACTTTATAGCTTGGAGGAAGAGCCAGAAATTGCTGCGGACCCAGCAGAGGTATCTCAGAACAATGTCAAAATCTTCCTGGATGAATCTATAGACAAGGAGATCATTTGCAATGCAGATGCCGACAGTGATACAGAGCCGTCCTCATCTCGGTTGCAAAGAAAGCTAAAAGACAAGGCAGCTGAGGAAAAAAAGGCCAACGGAGAATCTGCAGCTGTAAAAGCATCAAAACTTTGGACGCGGAGATCAAGGCAG
The DNA here is from genome assembly GCA_003991915.1 of Elysia chlorotica. NCBI lineage: Eukaryota > Metazoa > Mollusca > Gastropoda > Plakobranchidae > Elysia > Elysia chlorotica. The sequence continues at coordinate 188,025 of RQTK01000360.1, read as the reverse complement.
AAGAGCTTGGAGCTAAAAGTGCCACCGAAAAATGTAAAGTCTAACACTGAAGAAAAAGTGGATGTTAATGCTGAGGAAACCAATAGCCATTCAGGAGATATTAATAGTAATGGCAGGTCACCTGCAGCAAAAAGAAAGCAGGAAAAGAAGGCAGCCAAGGCAAAGAAAGCTGAGGGAGAGGGTGAGGACCAGGAGTCTAACGAGACACTCGCAGTTCCCGGCTCGGGAAAAGAAGAGGCAAAGCTTCGAGCTAACAGTGACTCATCCAATACGTCAGACGTAGTTCTGCTCGGGAGAGCATCAATGCCAGCGATACTGCCTGGCAGGATTCACAAAACCCACTCCAACCACCTCCCAAACTATCAATCAACCACAGACAGCAGCCACGACCATCAGACGTCAATGCCCAAAGAAAGTTCCTCCTCCAACCGCCGCGCGTTCAGTCTGGCTCACACTGTTGGGGCTATGAGTGCCCTGCGGAAGATGATGGGGCGCAAAGACTCTGAGCATGAAACGGAGCATGGATCCCACGCAGGGGACGGGGCAGCTGGTGGCGAGGAAGACAAGGATAACACGGCGCGACGCCGATGGAGGATGATCTTCAATGTGTCCAAGTTTGAGAACATTGTTCGTGCTCCTCAAGTGCCTGAGCGAGTAGACGAAAGCCTGTTCTACACTACCAACATCCAGCACCAGGACAATAAAGGAAGGCTGGTCAGTACTGGCAGAGTTTTGTTTGTTTTTCCTTTTTTGAAATAATATATATTTACTTCCACTTCTTGATTTTCAAAATTTAGATAGAGACATTTGTGTTTATAATGGGCGCGGATTATTAGTTTTCTTTTAAGATAATAGCAAGCTTGACATGATGGCTTATTATTAAGTTAATATTTAAAAATGATCAATTTAGTGTTATATATGGAGAAAATGCTTCACTTATTTGTCTTTGATTTTTAATATCCAACTTAGTTTTAGATGTTGTATTCCAACTACTTTGATTTTACACACTTGAAGAAACTTCTTTGATGATATGGGCCATACAGCATGAATGGGTTGTTTTGGGGTTTTTTTTGTTTTTTTTAAGGGGAGCGGGAGGGTTGGTTGCTTAAAAATTCCCAGCTTTTCTTGTCTTTGTTTTAATATCCAATATCATTAACATAACATAAGTATCCAGTTATTGATTTTATTTTTATGACATGTTATTAATTTTATTTTTATGACATGGCACAGGCAAAATCTTTAAAGGGTGGAGTTGGAAAACTCACAAAGCACGGACGAAGAGGAAGTGGAGGTCTTATATTGGATAAGTGAGTAAATGAAGATGAAGAGAGGATGGTAATTTTGGTTTTCTTCATTTTCCTATTTGCTTCAATTCCATTGAGTGGTGTTAGTATGCCATTTGTACGGGATATATAACCAGTAACTGGATTTACTATGTTTACGAATTTTTTTTTATTTTAATCTTTTTATACTGATGTCATCTTACCTGTTTGAAGTGCAGTACATTTTTGTGATTTTGATATAACAGAACATAAAATATAAGTAAACCTTTCACCAGCCATCACTGTTGTATAACTTGAGTCAAAGAGATTGGCTGGTGTTGGAAATATAAGCAAATATCACAATGACAGATTCTCCATCCACCCTCATACTTTTTGTCTCATGCTATAAAACAGAATGGCAGAGTGGACTATTACAATGCTCTTGTAGTCTTGTGTCTTCTAACACAATGCTCTGATGTTAGCTATGAATATTTCTTGCTCAGACACGGAAAGCCTGTACCACCTGGAACACTGCAGCACACAGACAGTGAGGAGGACATTCTTGCGAGAGGACTTATCGGCTCAACAAAACTCTGGATTGGCAAGGATTATGTCAACTTCATCTACAAAGATTTTGTTAACTTGGAGCAGCCTTTTGACGGTTAGTGTTTAACCCATTTGTTTTTCTAAATAATATTAAGGGGATGAACTCGCACAAGTGGTAGAGCTTTGGTCTCCCAATGATCAAACAAATTTATTTGTCAAGTTCGTCCCCTACTGGTTGGGTTGTTGTCAGTATATTGAGACTGGCTCAGACAGGAGTCCTGGTATCCCTACACTGTCTTGAGACGTGTCCACAATACAGCCTAGCTGCTGATATTGGACATTGAGAAATCAACCAAGCAACTGACGCCATGTCCAAAGAAGATATTCTAAAAATCTTGTAATACAGTTCTAATTACTTCTGTCCATACATGATTATTTTCTCATCTCCACCTAGGCATGGTCAAGTTAACCCAAATGTGCCTTTTTAAAGTAGCAAGACTGGATCTTGTAAGGAAAATTTTATGAGTGCCAAAAGAGCAATTTCTGTGCTGAATTTCATCCATCACTTGACTTGACCTTAAAAGCTTGACCTAAAATTTATATAGAATTCTCTCACAACCATAAGGGTGTAAGGCTCATCTGTTCCTTGAGCTTAGGTAAAAGCAGTCTTAAGTTTTCTGGGATAGGTATAAAGCCTCAATCCTTTTGCACTGCCATGTTCATATTAGGAGTATAAGGCTTTATCACTGATTGAAAAAGCCTTTGACAGAGCAATGATTATGATGAGCCTTGATCCGACCATGCCATCACTGGACCCTGATGATACGATTTTCATGAGTTTTGTATACAATCATAATAGCAAGAGTACAACTATGTTATAAATTTTTTTTTATTATTTACCAGCATGGAAAATTTATTAATTTTAATTTCCAGACTTTATTGATCGTACCAAATTCCCAAGAATGCCATGGCATGATATTGGGTGCGTTTTATATGGAAAGTCTGCCCGAGATCTTGCAAGGCATTTTATTGGACGCTGGAATTTCACTAAGGTAAAGTAACTTTTTTTTTCTTTTCATTAGAATAACTTTTTTCTACAAATTCGAGCCTTAAGGAAGTAAGTGTATTTTGCAATTGTCTCTCCATTGTTTTTTGATTAAAATTTAATATTCTCTTTCCACATTCATTGAAATAGGATTCTTTTTGTGGAAATCAAAAGAAATTTTATATGAACACAATACCTGGAAGCAAGCAAAGAAAAAATTTGAATATATGCCCTTTCTTTTTTTTTTTTTTTCAGGATTGGTAAAAATAAAAAGATCCCCCCCTCCCCTTTCCCGGGCTAGGCTTGTGTTTAGCCCACTACAAACTTTGTTCGAATAAGCTGATTACTGCTTTTCTTCTAAATAATACAGCATATTATCAAGAAGTTTTTTTGTTTCTTTTTTACTCGTAATAAAAGTAATAGCAGAATAGTTACATATCTTTCACATTATTTTTAAGGAAGTCATACAAATTTGGTGTGAACCTACTACATTATTTTGCAGCAAGAGAAATGCAAGGACAACAATGATTTCCCAATTCTTGTTCCAAAATCGACTCTGAAGTGCTCCATTCCCATGGCCGTGAAAGGCATTACCTTTGAGGTTAAAGCTCAGGTAAGAAACTTTTTTTTTTAATATGACCGTAGTTATATAGACAATCATTTTCACAGCCATTTAAAATGAACTAATTTTTTTTTTAATCTCTACTATTTTAGAATATTTCCTTTCAATTTGCTTTTGTAGTAACATTTGAGATAACTGTTTACAAATTGTATTAAACTGAGCCTATACAAAAGTTTCTTGGTGAGGCTCTCTCCATAGTTCACCCTTTTCTCAATTTTTTTTTTTTACAGAGGAATTGGCTTAAGAGAAAGCTCTCGTTAATTGTATATCCCTAGTTTATATTAAACTTTAATGTGAAAAAAAGGGAATGGGACCCTTGGAAATAGTTTGTATAATGCCATAGTTTATCCATAACAGGGTTTATTTTATACAAATTGTACTGTATATTAATTGAATCAGCTCTTGAAAATTGTTTGTTTTGCAGGTTCTTCGGAGTTCCTGTGGTTGGTCTGCTGGAATAGGTGATGTAGAGAACTCCATCCATGAAGCCTACATTCACTGTATTGAAAACTCAAGAGAATTCATTTATATTGAGGTATATGCAAATTTATGCAGACTTTTTTTTTTTATCTTCCATTCTTTATTTTAGCACATATGGCTATTTTTGCTTCTCGTGTAACCTGTGTAACTATTAGAATATTCGACTGTCATTTCTATTTTGGCAAAAAGTATGGAAAAAAGATAATTTTTCAAATCATCTAATGTGGAGAAGAAAACATTATTTCCAATGTCTATGTTCCACAATACTCCTCAATGTTTGTCCATTATTATTTGTATACAGTACATGTACACATTTTCCTTGCCTCATTGTTTCTTATCTTTTATTTTTCTATTATTTTATGAGTTATTTGTTTTCATTTTTATGATAAATTAATTTTTTTAAACTTCCAGAACCAGTTCTTTATTACTCAAGTTGGCAATTCTGCGTATGTGAACAATGCGGTGGGAAATGCCCTCTACAAGCGGATACTTAGGGCCCATAGGTTGGTTTATTGCAGAACTTGTATTATGTTTATCATTTGTATGGTGTTGCATGTTGCATAAGAAGAAAGGGGGGAGGGGGGGGGGGCAATGTGCCATAGTGTAAGGAATCAAATTAAAATGAAGCATATTTTGGACCCGATCCCTTTACAGTGGTTCAGATAAAAATGATAGGGATGGGAATTAACGTACCAATAATTATTTTCTCCACAGCTTGAATATATCAAAAATGCAATCATGCAACCATGCCTTATTTTTGTGGAAAGTATCAATATAGCTCAATCATGTAAAGTAGTTTGTAGAATTTTGGTAGTAAACAAACATCTAGACTAATTAGGCCCAATAGTATTTCAACAAAATATCAATGTACATACAAAAACACTTTAATTTTTTTTTTCTTAGTATTGCAATATTCCCTTGCGTTGCAAGCTAGAAAGACTTGATTTTTAATTGTTGTTAACTCATATTTTCTATGACTAGTCACAAATTCAAGAGGCAGTGAAAATGTGATGGAAAAGTCAAACATATGGGGAAAAAATGCCTGCTCTTTAAGTATGAATGGAGTATATAGTAAACCAATTTTGGTGAAATTAAATCTTTTTGTTTGTTTGGTACTGAGTGCTTCTTCTGATTTCTATTTTAGTGTTTCAGAGTTTTGTGTTGTTTTTTTTGTGGTTTTTTTTTTTGTTCTCATTCTAAACATTCTCTGGTGTTTAGTATTATACATTATTTGTCTTCTTGGTTAATGATGGAAAAAGGAAGAAGTGTTCTAGGTTATTTTATTTCAATATTGAACTGTAAAATATATAACTGTAAATATGAAAGCGACTTAATGAAGGTTTGAAATTGTACCTTCATTATAATAAATTACTCAATTGATGGGTTTTGTTTTGATGATCTGTATGTGGTTGTGTATTTTGTTTTATTTTTATACTTTTAAGTTTGTCAGTTTTTTTGTAGTTTATCTTAAATTTTAAGAATATTATAAAAGGCTTGCAAGCTTTAAAGTATAGCCATAAGATGAAAAAAGAGCTATGACAAAAAACATTTTGCATATGATTTAAAATAGATTTGACTTACACCATGTGAGAAATAGAGACATGTGTATGAACATACCAGGACAATGCTGTTTGTTTTAAGGCTTTTTTAGTCTCCCATAAGGATTTAAGTTCAACTTACTTTATTGACTTCATAAGTACTCGATTTTTTTTTCTTTTTTAAAGGCTGTAAATTTAAATAGAAAGCAAACTTACAGCACATTTTTGTATATTTATAAAAATCGCCTTCTCTTTTTCTTGTTCTTTTTCTGATTCGCCTCATCTCTCTGCCTCTCTTCCCCTCTCTCTTTCTCTCCTTTTCTTCCATCCCTCTGTTTTTTTAATATTCAAACATTTCTTGATGTCTTTCTATTCTTCTCTCTGTCTTCCTCTTTCTCTCCTTTTATGTATGTGTGTGTATATATATATATATATATATATATATATATATATATATGTGAGTTGCAAAAACCATGAGATACAAGAAGAAAGAAATTTTGTTACATACGCCCCATAAAAAAATCACATTATCATTTTTTCCAAAATTCCTCCAATGTGTCCCCCAGGAGTGGAGCTAACTTCAAAGTGTATGTGGTGATGCCGCTGCTGCCTGCCTTTGAGGGAGAGTTTGGCACCAACACGGGCGCGGCCCTGCAGGCGGTCACCCACTGGAACTATTCATCCATCTGCCGCGGGGGGTCTTCGCTAATGGAGAAACTAGCCAAGGAGGTACCGGATCCCAACAACTACATCGTCTTCTGTGGCCTGCGGACCTGGGACAAGCTCGACGATAAGCTGGTCAGTGATATATGCATTTGTAAGGTCCCTGATATGCTACTTTGTTTATTTGTTTGTTGCTTAGGGCCTATCATCAGCAGTATTAAGGCTATACTGTGCCAGTTTGTAGTATTTGTATATACAAGGCAGTATTTTGCAGGCTTGTTTCTCAGTGCAACTGCAATGTGTTAAAATTTATAGAATATGTATGTTAGATCCTATGCCTAGCATATCAATGCAATATAGAGATGAGTTTGTTTTTTATTGCTTCTAATGTGTATGATTGATAGAAAAGTGTATGTAAAATGCTGATTATATTGTAGCTTATAGAATGAAGCTTTCTAAAGGAAAAAGCTTGTTCAGTTTGAAGTATGGAATCTTCCATTGCAGGAGTAGTGATTACCTTTATTACTAGCTAAGTTTTAAGCTATGATTCTGGTAGCTATTGGCAGCAGATTTTAAAAAAGTATTTGTATATACAAGGTAGTATTTTGCAGGCTTGTTTCTCAGTGCAACTGCAATGTTTTCAACCAATGTTATGGAACTGTTCTGCATACTCATTGTATTTTCCTTTCTAACATCATTACTGACTCCTCCCTCTTCCAGATGACAGAGCTAATCTATGTGCACAGCAAGCTGATGATAGTCGACGATGACACGGTCATCATAGGTTCGGCTAACATCAACGACCGGAGCCTGATGGGGAACCGAGACAGCGAGATTGCCGTCATGTTTGAGGATGTCCACAAGGTCGATGTCAAGGTTGGCGACAAACAGTACCGGGCTGGTCGGTTTGCCTCCTCTCTTCGCTGGACAATCTTCAGGTGGGTTGGATAGGGCTTTTTAGTGAGGAATTAATTGTCATTGGGCTACAAGTTCAGCATAAATCATTGTTGCCACTTTTGACATTAAAAAAACCTGTTTTATTTACTTATTTCTTTCTTATATTCGACACAAGATAAACTATCAGTGCAGTTTTCATCTGCAAGTTTAGCTAGATAGATCTCATGTTCACCTCTACAATCATATATCCCTCGCATTTTGACATTAGTCTCAATAATGCCATAATCGTAGTAATATGACAATATAATATTTTTATGTGTTACAATCTGACAAAATGATTCTGGATGTTGCCTAAGGAATCCTTTGTTAAGATTAGAACAAAAATAATACAAATAATAATGTGAATTTTTTTTTTTTTTAATTTCACCAATTCAGTTCAAATTTTGTCTCCATTCTTTTACAACTTTCATTGATGTATAATTATAACTGTATCTTTTCGGTGGGATAATCTAACTGCAACTTGACTCATTATGTGGGATTGCTGCACAGTCGGCAGTTTATTGAAGTTTTTCTCCTAAAACTGACATATGTTTTAGTTAGCTATGCTGTAATATGGCAATGTGTTGTGCCTGGGTTGGTTACTTAAAAAAAATTTGCAGTCAAAATTTTTAACAAGAATTTAACTTCTGTTAATGCTGAGTATTAAAAGAAAAGTGGGTTTTAATTGACATTAACATATGATTAATTTAGGTTGTATGTAATTTCTTGGATGAAGTCAAGAAAACAATGTTCTTTTGAGTTGTCATCAGAGAGATATGAAGGAGAGCAACAGATTACATGCAGGCTTATACTTTTGCTTTTTCAGAATCAATTTTATAAGTTTCTGTCAACACTGCATCTGCAATAAAATTTCCTTGAAGAACTTATATATAAATAAAAATTCTTTATCTTAATGACTAGTATTTCTTTTATTCCTTGAAAGGAAACTTGCCCTGTTGTAAGAATGTCTATTTATTTAGTCTCTTTTGATATAATACATGTTTTTGTTGAATGCTTTATATTTCCAGGGAGCACTTAGGTATTCTCAATGATCCAGATTTTGTGGACCTTACAGATGTCCATTTGGACAGTTTTTACAAGGAAGTTTGGATTAAACAAGCAGCAATTAATACTACATGTTTTGATAAGGTAAATACATGCTGTCATATATGATTAACTTATAAACAAGAATAGTTGTTTCAAAAAAGGTATGTTCACAACCTCTAATCTGTCAGTAATGTAGTAATTCTTTTTCATTGAAAAGTTTAAAGTCAATCTGTTTGTTTCTACCACACTTTATTAAATTTCATCTGGTATACATATGATTAGCTATAACTGATTGGATGGCTGTTTTTTTTGTTTTTTAAATTTAAATGGGCATGAAGTTTTCAATTTCTCAACAGAGGTCAATAAAGTATGTTTTATCTAATCTTAATATGGAGGTTGTAGAGATATCTTCATTTTCAAAATAAAAATGTGTATAATCACCTGCTATGCATTATCTGTTGATAAAAAAAAAATCTTCTGCAAATCTGAGTTAAACTAATAATTTAGTGGTATTGTTACATGAATTTTATGATCTATCTTATCTTTACCAGTTTTTTTTCTTTTTTTTTTTTTTATGTAATCATTTTTTCTTTCTTGTCAGGTGTTCCAATGCTTGCCGACTGATAACGTGCAGAATTACACACAGTTGCGTCAGTACCAGTCTTCTACCCCACTTGCTCAGACAAATCCAGAGGCTGCTATGAATTGGTTGAACAAAGTCAAAGGCTACTTGGTTCTTACCCCCTTGCAGTTTCTAAGAGAAGAAAATCTCCAGCCTAAAGTAGGCCAGAAGGAAGCCTTGTTACCTACATATCTGTGGACATAGTTTGTTGAACATTCCGTAAAGACTTCAATGTTCCAGCAGTCTTTTCTTTATACCCAGTCACAACTCACTAGAGATAGTTGGTCACATTGTGGGTTTAGAGGCATATAATTTTTGCTGCAAAAAGTTTAAGAGAGCAGTTACAGTATTTTGCCTCTAGACCTGCGACACATCTCAAAAATAGGAGATGGTGAAATATTATGTACTGAACTCTGTAATGTATATTTATAGAGTGCCTTCAATGGTAATATTACTGTACAGTACCATTCTACCTAGGTGTAAATCAATTATCAGTTTTACCTACCTGAAGAAAAGTATTATTTTCTTCCACATTGTTGGAGCCAGGCTTGTCATAATATGTAAAAGAGTACATTTGAATGATGTTGACATTATCTTCTGTGTTCTAAACCATGACATATTAAGAATTTGAAAATTGCAATTGTATGAATATGAAAAATTGTTAATGATTGTTTCTGATTCTAAAAGACAATTGATTAAAAAAACCTGTACAGGTTATGTTTTGCAATGGGAAGCCCCATTGCATACAGAATTTCAATTGTAATGAATTAGACTGTGCTTAATAATGCTATGCATTGGTTCTGGTTTGACTTTTTTTTTCATTGCAATTTTTCAAATAAGAATTAAAGTCTTGAGTGTTTTCCTGTTTTTCTCATAAAACCATTCTTTTTTTATTTTTTGAAATAATGTATCCTCTGATTGCCTATGATTTTTTTTTGCATAGTTTTGTCAAAGGCTTACTTTAAGGAAGTCAATCACTTTTAAAGTGCCATTATTCATTGTTACTGCTGTTTTGTGGTAAAACCTAGCATGTTGATACATGTAAAAAAGAGTTTATGTGATTGTTGATGTAAATTTGGCTGTATATTTATTCTTGATGCATAGTAAATGATGATATATAAGAAAGAATCAAAGACAATGGCTCAATGCTTTAGCAACAACTTGATAAGACAGTTGTTTATAGAATTCAAACCTTTGCCTTATGAATGATAATTAAGGCAGGTTTAAATTACTCAAATTAAAACCACGACTATTTTGTTATGCAAGATCAATTATGCCAAAGAATGTTATGTGTTCATGCTCTTCTATTATGTTTTGAGATCAGGGAGCCAGTTGGACTCTTGAGTGGAGGCTACATTCATTTCTTTTTACCTGTGAAAGGAATTGACTCAGAAGGAAATGTATCCCTAATGCATGTAGGCTGTGCATTATTTAAAAAAGATGTCAGTTAAATTATACTAGAGGTATAAAAACTGATCTGTGTTGAATTCTGTTAATACCACTTGCCCTTTCTTATAACTGTGATATGTAATACTTTGCCAATGGCTGAGATTTCTACTTTTCAGTTTTGTCCTTGTGTCAGTTGCATTTTGGAGCAAGTGCAGTCTGTAGATTCCTGGATTGCTTTTTTTCAATAAATTTTTTCTCTCAAACATATATGTGTGTAAGCCACATGAAAGGTAAAAATGATCCTAAAATCTTTTTGTCCTCTTTTCCAGTTCTATTTTCTTCATAGAAATGATCGGAATCATGTGATTAGAACCGGGGATAATTAAAGTTCTACTGAAACTAATTATCCAATTTAAAAGCAAATTTAAACCTCTCTCCTGCTAAAGTAATAAAATTTGGCTTACAATAGTACAAGTATATGTTTAGATGTAAGAGTTACACCCACAAAATGCTACAAATAGCTTCCTTACATGTTCATCAAAAGGGGCGAGATATGATGCGTTTGTAAATTTAAGTAAATACTGTGTTTTCATGCATCAAAATCGTACTCGATACAGTAATAAAATTCTAAAGGAAGTTGTACTGGTACACTCTGTAAATTTTCTTGTCTATTGTCAAAACTGTGTATTAAAAGTAGGGATTGGTAGTTTATAAGCAAATAAAAGTAAAATGTATGTTAAACACCCATCAGGGTTTTCTTTCTTTAGGAGTTGTTTTTGCATGAGCATGAGGATAGCAAAGTATCATAGTGTATTGAATTTTTTGTTTCAATTTTATTGTGTTGCAGGGGAAAGGAATTTTTCTCTAGCTAGAACAATTTCCTCACAACTGCTTATATTATTTTTAAAAATGAACACTGCAATGTAGTTGTAAGAGTTAGAGTTTCATATTGATGGGTGATAAAGTATATTATTTATGTTGGTGTCGTTGAATGGGTTTCATATCATTTAGGATAGTAATTAGTATTTTCAAGGCATATTTTATTATGTCTTTTTTTAATGAAAATTACAATTTGGATAAGTAAAAAAATGAAATGTATCTCTGATCCAGTAGTTCATCACAATTACAGTTTTATAATACACATGCTAAATTTTGTAGTATATAGTAAAGAAAATAGTAGGGACATCAAAAGAAAAACTTTAGGTTTAAATTAAGGACTAAATTCTTACATTAGTCATTAGTCAATCACCAGTTTTCATAAAAAGCCTAGAGCCCTTTCTTATATTGGTGAACCATACTATGTCCTTTTATAAACATTTTGTGTTTGTTCTTATGCATTATTTTCCTAATTAAATGCATAGAGGCAAATTATTTTGTTTGTGATATTTTAGGTGCTGGTCTTTTTATTCTTTAAGTTTAAATTATATTTTTCACAATGATAGTGCTTTGGGATTATGAGTGGACTGCAGAGTAATTCATTTTGTTGATAGTCTGTTGTGGTTTGTCTCTCATACAAGCCAAGTGCCATTTACGGAATTCATGCATAATCTCTTTCATACAAATTGATAATTGCTAGCACTGATACTGGATATCGGGTATATAACAATATAATATTTTACTATTTGTCATTGAAAAATCTGTTTTTAATTTTGCAGAATTTTTCTTCTACACCTATTTGCAGCATTCCTCTTTTTATTTCACAAAGCATAACAACATATTTCCAATTAGCAGTTTGTTTTTCTGTATGTTAAATTCACTTTTCTGTGTTTTCTTGAAGATCCTCAGAACAAATATTTTTTATTCAACTTAGTATTTCACTTTCATTTCCACACACCTGCAGATCATAAAGGAGAGTAAATTTGGCTCTGCATTGATGTAAAAACCACTTAATGTCTTAGTACTCTTACTGTTAAACTTTCATTATTAACTTGTTTCCAGTTGAATTTCTAATGTCCATCACCAAATGTATTCTAAACCAATTTTTTTATTGAGGCTCATGAAATCATGCAGAACTTATTATTTGTTTTTTTGCATGTAGTGTTTCTATGTAAAGTCTAAAATTTCAGCTTAACTATGATAACTTCCTAACTTTTTCAAAATTATTATTGCTTTGGAATCCCAAATGGCATTGTGATTGTACATTATTATTTCCTTTCTAATCTCTATATTACCTACATATGCCTCTTGTTTGTATTAAAATGTAAATTATGTGAAATGAACGGGATACATTTTCATGATAAAAAGAGTACCTTTAAAGTGGGCATATTATTTACGAAGTCTGAACAATTTTATTTATTAAGTCAAGCCTGATAGAACAATGCGATATGTTTGAAATTTACAGATTCATTTTCTCTATGGTGAGCTGATATGGGAACATACAAATGTCTCCCATGATCCAAGACTGCAGCAATTTCACCTCTTGTCTCCCTCATTTTGCTATTTTGAGCAACAGTTTTGTCTCTTGTTCGATCTGATTTATAATGACGACAATAGCAAGATGAATCAATATCCAATAAATAATGAGGTATCTCTTTCTTAAAGACAAATGATCTTAAAAGCCTAAAAATTAAAGTATCATTTACATATAATGGGCAAAGATATTTTTAGTTCACTAATGGCTCTGGAATTCATGAGTTTTTAGTTTACTCTGTTGCCCTAAAAATATTCTATTAGAGAATTCCCTGTAATTGAAAAAAATTGGAAGAGGTGAAAAGTTACTGGTATGTAGGAAGCATCATCAACAAAGAGTTAAGGCGTTGAAGAAGATTAAAGCAGCAAATACTAAAAGCAGGACGTACATTTGTGAGTCTGGGAAAGCAGTGTAATACATATGAAAACTAAGACAAGAACTATTATTCAATTCAAATATCAAGGCAATATTGCCGTATGGATCAGAAGCATAGAAATGAAAAAAATAACAGATAAAAAACTCCAACGCTTTATCAATAGATGCCTTAGGTTCATAATCAGAATACGCTGGTTAGAGGGTTAACTTGCATGACAGAACAGAATGGTAGCCTTTAGGTGGATAGGACATAACCGAGTGATCCGACATAGAACTCGCAGGGGAGAGATCTAGGGAAAGTCTGTAAGATACACTTAGAAGGGAATTGGAAAGTGAGATGTGCACGGGGTAGAAAGATATGGGAAGGTTTACTTAGTATTAACAGCCTGTGCTCTGTAGCAAGCTGAGAGGCAAGGAAGGGAAAAAATTAGCACTGGGTAGGCTGAGTGTCCATAACATATTGATACCACTCCTTACAACACAATATCACTTAGTTTTTTTCTTACAAGTGGCCTTAATCATGTTTTTCATGTGATCTTCATTTTACAAAATTCATTTTTTTTTCTGTGAGCTGATAACTGATGATCTAAGTTACCAATTTTCCTCTGCTAAAACATATTTTTTGAGGTGGAGGATATGGCTGAACACACCTTCCATACATGATGCAGAATGTGAAAATGTATATATTGTGTTTATGTGGGACTCCATACATTTTCTATATTTGCTGTGTGCGCAGAGTATTCTATTCAAAAGTCAAATTTGCTAAAATTTAATATCTATGCATTTTTGCTGCCAACCCATAAGAGTATATTTATTGTGAAATCATGTATAATAAAATTAATCTTCTGTTTTACACAGTATCATTATTGTTTTATAGTTGTATACATGGATACATATAACCTGATTATATGAAAAGGTGTGGAAGACTTGATGAAGCAAGAAACGGGTGTATGTCATGATTTCATGTCAAAATTGGGGTTTTGGACATTCTTACATGTGATTCATGGATCTTTCAATTTACTTTACAATTTATTAAATTATTATAATAAAGGCATCATAATGCATTCAATTCTTGGTTTGTTCCTGAATTCTTGTGATGACTCTGTTATGCTGTGATTGTAAATCTTTGTCATAGTGTATGAGTTGCTCAACTGTGGTGGACATGTCATGGTCTCTGATTGAGCACTAGGGTGCCTTTTGTAAGAATATGTGAGTGTTGAGATGGATGAAAATGAATGTGAGCTCTTTTTTTCGTGTGTGTGTGTGCCTGCCTGTTTATTATCTCTATCTTTCTGTCTCTTCATCAAAGGTACCATTTTATGAGAAAAGCAATCAGTTTCTTAAGATAGCCTAAGTTAGACCAAAGACGTGAAAATGTATAGCTAACACTCTTTAGATCTATAGAATGCATTGGAACTGTTAATTTTAAGAAAACAGATTTGATGCAGATAATTATTGTCAGAATTCATCAGTTCCATCCTATGTATAGGCAATAATCTTTCTAGACTGCATTTGTGGAGAAGCTGCTGAAAGCGTACTGCATGTCCTGAACAGCTACACAGACTTTTTAAAATCTATTCACATGGTCAAACCTTACTTGCAAAATCATAACAGTCACAGGACTCAAGGTGTAACATAACAAAAATGAAGAGGGCCTGGTTAAAGACAAAGAAAACATCTTTATTGTATAAATACCATGTAGTGTTAGTAAAAAAAAAAGTTACATTAACAAATATAACATATGTAGCCCGAGGAGTAACACAGATGATTTTAAAAGAAAAACATATTCACATGGAATGAAATTATTGAGCATTGAGATTAGTGACTCAAAGGAAAATTTAACACATAAATGTTCCTAAGATAACATTATTAGACAACACATCTTTGATTTATATATTAACAACACAGTTTATAGAAAAATTATATTTTTTTTTAATGACAACTTTGGAAATATGAAACTGTGTGGTTGGTGTTATTTTTTTAGTTTGATTATACATGTATTGCACTAATTGTTCCCATTTTATGCTTGTGATTGGATCAGGATGTAAGCTTGCAGGTTTCCCAAATGATTGTTCTATCTTTTTTTTTTTTTTAAAGATATGTACTTTATCATATGTCAGCTCTACCCCTGTATAGAGCAAGTTAGCTGATGCAGATAAGATCTACCCTTTCCACTTTTTCTTTTTGATAATTCCAAAAATGCACCATACGAAATTACTCTAAATTAAAAAACAAAGAAAATGCCAAAGTTGTGAAAAAAAATGTGCCTTACATGTATAGATAACTGACATAGAGAATCAAACACATATACAATTAAGGCTCAAGTATTGATATACATATGTGCATAGAAAGCAAAAGATTCATATTCAGCATTTATGTGAAGCCCAGAAGTAAAAAATAAGAACACCATTGAAGAATGTATAGTTCAAGAACACAGCAACAAAAATAGCAATGATTTAGTATTCATCAACATGATGGAATTTATAGAACACTGTATCTGATAAGGTTTTGAAAAAGAAACAAAGGAAGTGAAGTAACGATTCACTGTACATGTAAAAAATGCACTTGTGATTCAGTATAACTATAAAGAACTATGAAAATAACAATGTAGCAAAGGTGGTAGGTAAAGCAGATTTGGACAATGGAAAGTAAATTATAAACTTATCTACATACAGTAGAAGGTGATCATTGAGAACATGATATGTATTACATGCTAACATGCCAGATATGTATGAATCATTACTAAGAGATACAAACAACAAACCATAAAGTTTTCAACAACAAAAAACTCTTCAAGTTCTGTAGTTGATGAAATCCATACTGCCGCAGAAGGTATTTAACAAAACCATCACAGAGGTTCATTTTGCTTTAAAAAAACAAAAACAAAAAATACTTTATTAAAATAAATTTTGACACAATGAACAAAATTAGAGGCAAAATACAAAATCAATACATGCCTTGTAAACAATTTTTCAGTATCAAAATAGTTGAATATTCAATAAGGCATTTGATGATTGATAAGTCCATGCATTTTATCTCACAAAAAATGTAAGAAAAATGAATTGTTGTAGTATCAACCCTTCAAAAAGTAAAATGTGCAACAATTACTAAAATGCGACTCATTTAGGTAGGATCCAAGACACCCAACTGATAATTATATCAAAAGCACACACACACATACACACAGGGGGAGGGGGGAGAGAGAATGAGAGACAGAATGTAGATTTTAAACAAAAGGTAAAAAAGACAAAAAGTGGTTTAAAAAAAATAATATCAACAAAACATCAAATTTTTATTATTATCTAAAAACTATCTGACATTTTTTTTGCACAATTCAATCAAATGCAAACAACAGAAGACCATAAGGGTACAGTTTACTTTATTGAAGTCATCTGATCACTGAAGGTTCTATACTAAGTGTTCAAATTACATATACTTCATACTTTCAAATGCTGCCTGCTTGGCTGAATCATCAAAATTTCTAAAAGTAAAACTTGAGATCTTATTCAGTTCCATTAATTAAATAATTTTACTCCCAAGTACGCATCACATGTTGCATTAAAAATATAACTCACTAATTTCATAATTATTTCAATACAAACATGAACTTAAGGCATTATTACACAAAACTCGTTGACAGTTTGATGACTGCGAGTTAATATTAAACATTTGTGAAATCCTCAACTTCTTTTAACTAGGATGGATCTAGGCTTTGATATCAGGCAATAAATCATAAAAATAAACTGCTGGTGTCTGCATTCTTGTGAGGTAACTTTCCCAAAAGTAAAATCGACACCTCAACTTTCTACACCTCAGAAATATTTCATATAACCCATAACACTTTGAGATACCCTTTTTTTTTTTTATTAATGTGTAACAGTAACAAACATGACTATTAAAGACAACTTAGGACAAATTCTTTAGCATAACGCATGTAAATAAGGTTAGTATGTCCTGACCAATAGATGGAGATTCATGTCAGGAATGGCAACATGATTGAGAGAATAAATAGAACAAATCGCTGGTGTAAGTCGATATAAAGCGGAAAGCCTCATTCTCTGCAATGGCTACAAAAGTCTGCATAGATATCCTTGGGATGTACAAGATAACTCTATAGAAGATCCATACACACAGGAACTGCTACAGCTTTGCATTATGGTACATAAATGATTTTTACAATGCCTGATAATCCAATTTCACCGAAGCTCCAAGATTTTCAAATTCTACTCATCATGGAATAACTTTCATAAAAGAACCTTTCTCATAAGTAATTTATTTTTAAAGGAACAAGCAGTGCTAAGAAGAGCTGCAAGCTGCGATGAATTTAAGTTTTCACAGCTGACAAAATGTCTTTCGGCTTGCCAAAAAGCCACTTACTTTTTGCCTCTAGCATGCTTGCAATGCCATGGGGAAGATAAAGTCCCAGGTATCTAGTTTCAAACTGCATATAAATTTAGCCCAAAATACAAATATACATTCATATTTAACACATTCGAGAAAAACTATGTAAAAAATAAATAGGCCTACCCTGCCTGTCTTCTAGCTGCCCATGAAAAGTAACCGCCTGCAAAAAGTAAGACAGGCTAAAGACAAAAGTATGATCAGAAACTTTAAGTTGCATTGTGATCGCTGTGAAAATCAATTCAAATGCGACAAGTGCAAAACTTTCTCGACAGTTATGCTATACTTAAACTGATGTAAGTGTCCAGTGCTGTGCTTGTCCCTGTGAAAATTCTGATTAAGATATGAACAAAGATTTCTGTGCAACACGCACACACGCACACACACACACACACACACAAAATTCATAAAATGATCATCTTGTCAGGAAAAGATGTATCTATCATGCATAATTTTCAATTCTGTGTAATTTAAGAAACTAAAATATTGGTACAATTTATTTATTTTAGTGAGTATCCAGATAAATTTTCATCATTTTCTGTTTAATATTTTATTTCATTCAAGTTGTAGAAGTTTGATATACAATGTTACTCTAAGATTTTGCAATTATATATATCTAAATCGTGACTATATCCCTACAAATAAATGCATCCATGCTTTATCTTGTATTTGTCATAGAAGCAACCCATCTTATATCCATACAGTGGCTTCAATTTACAGATATAAGCTAAAAAATATAACTTTTTTTTTTACTTATGAGAATCTAAATTTTGACACCATTATATTTTACTTGTCTAACTGTCAGACCCTCAGCAGTTTCATGATATCCTCTTTGCAAGCAACAAGAGCGTGGAACTCTGCCCTTTTGAGAATGAGTGATGTCCACACAGACACACCAATTGCCATTGCCAGACCAAGTTTTGTGCAGGATACAGAGAAGGCCATCAGCAAACTATCTTCCAGGGTCATTGGGTCCACCAGCCAGTTGTTAATGGCATATAGGAATAATGAGAGTACGAACACCATGCTCTGAGGAAGATGAATAAAAGCAATGGAAAAAAGGAAAGAATTAGTAATAAAAATAACTCTCATAATATATATGTTTGTAGAGAACCGTATAGTGGCAACTATCAAATTAATGAATTTATCTTTTAATACCCACCAAAAGTGCAGCCTTGTCGTGGCGAGTGGGCTTAAGCATGCACCAGAGCATGTAACCAATGCACTTGGGCCATCCCATACCAGCAGGAGCAATCTCGGCTGTAGCAATATGAGGTGCTGAAGACAGAGACATCTGGCCAGAAGGCGCACCACAAACCAAGATGTCATGCATCAACACTTTCAAAAAAATGACTACACTTTCAAAATTATCTAGTTATGGTGCTCGCCCTGTGGTGACTGCCAAGGCAGGTGCAGTGCCGGGCCCTCAACCTCGAAAGGGTCCACCCTCTACTACTGGTGGTTCTTCTGACAGACCTTGTGAAGCCAGGAGGTCGGGAAGTAAAGCCACTGACAAGACAAATGACAATGCCCTTAACATCATGCACTGGAATGCAGAAGGTGTCAACAGTAAAAGAGCGGTAAGCAACAAAAAATTGGAACTGGAAAATGCCCTATCAATCCACAATATAGACGTATGCTGTATCCAAGAAACCCACCTAAATGAAGGACACCGATTCAAAATTAGAGGATATCAATGTTTCAGATCAGACCGAAAAGATAGGAGCAAAGGAGGCATACTAACATTGGTAAGGAGTAACATGACAGCCCATGAAAGAGAAGTGTACATGAATGATGCTGAATATCAAATTATTCACATTGTTCAAGTGAACGAAGAAGAAGAAGAAGATCTTTTAATAGACAAAAAAATTTGGACATTTAAAATCAAACTGAAACGTATTGTCTTAAATTTCAACAGTTTAGAAAATGACCTGAATGACATCTCGCTCATTTGGATCTGATACAGCATACTTTCTTGCTTCACAACTGGTATAATTTATTATTCTTATTTATCCTTACTCCTCTATAATGTTTAAAACATAAAACAAACAAAAAAGACTCACCTGAAAGAATTTTTCTTCATTTACACAGCGTGCCACCCCTTTGTCCAGAACAAGCAAGGATTCTTGAAGACTCTCCCTTTGTTCTCGACTTAAGGGTTTCTGTGCAGGAAGGTTTTCCACAGAAGGGATTTCTGTGTTGCAGAAATACAGTGAAAAGTTTTGAATCAGTTACACTTGGTAAAGAAAATTGTAAGTATTACACAAAATTAGGACAACCTGCTATTTAACTTACAAGAATATTTCACATTCCACGTCCTTTCCCAAACTTGAGAATGAAGATAAAATATTGACTGTCTCAAAAAAATACATCTCTTTGACTCAATGGATGGTGCATATTGTGTTTTGCTGTAGGAACATCCATTATTTTCTTGGACTTCTATATTTTGGTAGCATATCACTTTTAGTTGCATGTATATACATACCTTTCAACATACAAACAGATTATTATTTCTGTAAAATAATTTATACACAATAATTGTATTATTCGAAACCTATGTATATATATTTTTTTTTTACTTTAAATTAAATTTTGTATAGTCACAGAATAAAAGGTGTTTTGTTTTCTTTTCCTTCATACTTATTAAAAAATCTTTAGCAGTGAAGACTATAAGTACAATATTTTTATAACAGCTACAAACAAAATTACCTTCACGTTTGTTGATAGAAAATTTTACTATGACTGCCTCATGGTCAGAGTAATTGATGTGCAATTCAGGAATTTTGCCAATGCCTGTCTGCCAATCTGATACCGAAACTTCACAGCCTGAATCGGATAGAAAAATAAATTGTTTTCTTAGTGCGCTTTTTATTTTTATTTAAAATCAAAATATTGATTTTGGATTTTTCATGATAAGTTTTTTCAAGAAACTCAACCCATTGCAATCAATGAAGCTAACTAGAATATGCTGAAAGAATGAAGAAAGTATGATAGTCATGTTAACAACTTGATTGCAAAAGAATGAATTATCATAAAACTTAATAAGTTTTTTCGTTGCTTCTTAGATTTCTATATCGTTATTAAAAACTGGAAAACAATTTTTCTTTTTAATGTTTGCAGAAATTTCAAACAGGTTGGTTATTCGGAGCATATTATGGCCTTGAATGAAATAATGAAATTGACAAAACAGTGCGCACATAATAACATATGAAATTCAAAGACTCAATACATTTTTATACATAAGGTTTATCAATGCAACCAAGAAGAAACCACATACATCATTTAAGTAGGTATACTCTTAAAAATAAAGAAGCTGGGGATATCCTTTATTGTATAACTCTTTAAATTCAATTAAAAAATTAGCATATGTGATATATATGCTGTGCTTCTAGTGAAGTACTTACTTTCCTTCACATTGTACATGATGTAGTCAATGCGGCTGCCATGAGGAAACATGGTCAGATTTTTAGGATCTGTGTAGACGTTCCCTGGTAACTCGCATGTCCCTCCACTCTCTTCACCCATTTCATTATTCTAGCAAAATTGTAATGGCAAAAAAGGAAATTTGTTAGTTTTACAACACAAAATGTTTTGAAAAAAAGATGTTTTAATTAGTTTGTCTATTGGTAAGGTATCAGTTGCCTTATCTGTTTACTAAGATTATAATGCTTCATTGATATATCATGACATTACCTTTCTTACTTATCTGTTTATGCCAGGCATTTAGAGAAATTTTACAAAAAGTCTCCAACAATTCTTTCAAGCCAGATCCAGTTAAATTTAAAATAAATAAATTGCTTATCTGATATTGTTAACCTCTTCAACAAACAAATTGATTAAAAGGCAATGGTAAGCTACTTTAGAGTCTTTTTTTTTATGATCATGCAGGGTAAAAAATGGGATTCTCTGTGACAAAAAAAAAAAATAAAAACATTGACAGTTTCACTTCAGTCTGATTCACTTTGGCTGCTTCACCTGCCTCCTTATTTATCAAGGCATTTCTCCATAACCTAAAATATCAAATGTTTACCTGCTTTTAAAAATGTCACCAAAAGAGAAAGGAGACTTACCTTGTCTCTCCAAACATCACGCAGATTTCCATAATGAGTAATAACTTTGTAACCCAACTGGGCAGGGGTTGTGTTGAAGTCGCCTGCCACAATCACCATATCGCAGTTTGATGATGTACGCCTGAAGAGAAGAAGAAATTGAAATGAATTGAAGAAAAAGAAAAACTGAACTTTATTTCATAACTTGCTTGGTAAAATAATACCTGAGGTTGGATTGTATTTTTACTTGCAAATATTACCATTGAACTTAATTCCTGCCATTTAAAAAATAGAGCTTAAATGGTATCATTTAAAAGGTTATTCACAAATAATCTTGGTCCAACGATCAATATTATTTATGATCTTGCATTGTGTAATTGTTCCACTAAAATACATTTTCTCAGGCATTTCTATACTTGAATTAAGATTCAAAATGACAGAGTACAGAAGATAGAGTAAAGCCCTATACTCAACTAAATGCATCAAGTTTGTAAACTCTGTGCATGGTCAAAGAAGGAGAGAGCTCCCTCTGACCACAGAAGGTAGTTTCAGTCTTTTCTTTACTCAATGAACTCTTAAATAAAAATCATACCTCACAAACTGGCATAATTCAATTGCCTGTGCCAGCCTGTGTGCTTCATACTCATCATGGCCTGGGTTGTATTCAGCATGAAACTGCAATAAAGAAAAAATAGTGACATTCAGATTAAGATGGATAAAAAAAAACAACTATAATGTTCATTCATAACTAGGGGGTTTCTCTTGACAAGCTCCATGAAACAATCAATACTTTCTCAAAACTCTTAAGAACATCAGTTTCACAATGTACCAGATATTAGTCAGGAAAAAAATACATTGTCTGGTGGTGTCTACCAATTTTGTAAACAAGTGTCATGTGCATTCAAAAACAGCTTTTTATATTCATCACAGAAAAATAAACTTACAAAAAAATATATAGTGCACATGGGGTGCTTTTCTTTCTTTCCAAGCTTCTTTTGCAATCCTCAAAAGACACCCACACATATGAAACACACACAACTTAGACTGTGAGTTCTAACAATAACACATCTCAAGTGTAAGGTTTATTGAAGGAAAGCTGTAATATATTAAAGGAAAGAAACTTAATACATGCACTATAAAATAGAAAGAAATAAACAAACTTAGCAACACCAACTACACTTCAAGCTGCAATCATTTTAAGTCAGGATTCACACAAATTTTCACCTTCTACAAACATGTGCCTACAATTGTTCTACAACTGCAAACACTCAGTCAGGATTGTACATTTCCTCTACAAGAGTAAAGTAGAGTGACAAAAAGTCCCATTTAACTAATCTATGCAGTTTAACGCTATAGAACAGTATACCGCACACACCATCCAGAGCTAACTAGTAAGTATAAACTCAAGTATTATGGAGCGTCAACACAAAGACTGAACTATAAATAAAAAATGAAATAATGGAAATATCAAAACCCTTATCAAACATAGAATAAAAAGAAAGTAAAAAATAAAGTAAAAATTCCTTACAAACACCTAGAAAAAAAAAATTTAATGGAAACACAAAAACAAACCAAAAACACAACCAGACCAGGTATCTTGCAGACTATCATGTAGACATTAGAAAGTCTACTACGATATGTAAAAGACACAATGCCAGTTTATTGCAATGCGATGAAAGCGGTGTCATCCTAGAAATACATACTTGCAGTCATAAAAGACATAACAAAGTTGCCCATCTTACAATAGTCACTGGTTTCCCTTAAATCCCAACTAACATTTTTCTACTTACATGAGTACAATACAGGTTAATATCGAGACCATCGATGAGAAGACTGCACATGCCAACACCTTTTCCTCCAAACCAATCTCCATGAAATATTTTATGCGGGTGACCATTCAGATGAAAGCAGTAGTACATTGTTTCTGTGATGAGGAACTTGGAGAAAACACAGATACCACTTCCTATCGCACCACTGACAGAAAAAATGTGGTTTGAGAAAGAAACAAAAAAAAAATTGTATAGTGTATAATTAATATTATTCTTTGATTGAATTGTTTCGAAATTTATAAATATAATAATAATAATAATAATAATAATAATAATAATAATAATAATAATAATAATAATAATAAAATAAATAAATAAAAATGACAATCATCAGGGTTTCCTGAATGTTCTACCTGTGTCACATTTTCAATATCTATAAATCAAAAGCTTTTTTTTATATATAAACGATTTATGTCCCTTGATTATTTTCCTGATCTATGGACACCACAATAATCTCATATAGATGAGGAAAAATTACTAGCCAGCAAGGTTTAAAACTAAAGATTGGAGGTCTCTAACATTCAACACCTAAGGAAACACTGGACTGGGCAAAGAGGTGAAGTTAAGAGAAGAGTCCTTCTTGTTCAAGATCCAAAGTGTCCCTTTCTACTGTTAAGTCAGACAGAGGATAGCAATAGTTTGTTGAACAGATAATGAGTGCAGCTACTGGTTTATAGTGCATGGTCATAATACAATGAATTTTCCAATCATTTAAACATGACAGCAGTGTCTTTAACAAAGAAAAAACGGTCAAGATTTCTAATCAAACAATTTTCTTTGGGGCAGATCAATCAATGAGTGTAATAACATGAAACTTAAACAAAATATAATGGTAGCCAAAAGGAAAATAAATAATTGGTAGAGAAATAATATATGAGTTTGAAGGATTTTCAACTTCCTCAGATACCATCTGATCATGCTTAACTTAAGTTTACATTTATCAACATATCAACAAATGCAGTTCCTAGATCAATAAACCAGTACATATATATAAACGGAAATTTCAACTGGCTTTGGTTAACTAAAAGGGTCATGACTAGATTTTTTCAATCGGTAGATAGAACAGAAAACACGTTTTTTTTTTAAATCAAACTCAAAGAAAACAAATACATGCCATTACCTGTAAAAATAATGAGAGAAGGGCATCTTTTTTTTCAGTTTTTCCCGCAGCATATGAAAATCAGACTTCACCCATATCTGAAGAGAAAATAAATTTTGTGTTAAGAATATAGGAAACTATTGCTTTTTCCTTTACATCAGCTATATTTTTGCAATACATCATTAAGAGAACACATATTTTCACATAACAATTTTATTTAAATAGAGCTCCAATTTCTTCTTTGATAGAGCTAAAATTTCTTCTTTGGAGCTCCTCTTCTTTTGTTGGAGTCCCAATTTCTTCTAATGCTGGAGCTCCAATTTCTTCTTTTGTCGGAGTTTCAGTCTTTTCTGTTGCTGGAGCTCGAATTTCTTCTACTGGTGGAGCTATAATTTCTTGAGAAGCGCACATTTTTATTTCGGTTGAACAAGCCTCTTTGATATGGTCTGTCAGAAAGGTGCAAAGGCCATTGCCAGCGTTATTCCCATCCTGTTTGCTCTTACTATCAGTTTGGAAAGGGTCAAATTCTATCGTAGGAAACATGTCTGTGCAGTGAAAAGAAGTGTTTGTAGTAACTTTTGTACCAACTGGCTCCGTGTTTTCAGAAGAAATGGTGGCATCAAGTTTTGCTAGAACAGTGTCAATATTATATGACTTAGGCAATTCAAAACATTGAAGGTTTGTTATGTTGTTTTCTGTTCTTTTGGTTGGAGAAGATAAATAGCTGGAGAGCATGTGACCTGGCAGTGTCTTTTCAGACATTTCGGGAGTTAAACTGCAGTCATCTTTTTCATTTCCTATTTGGGTGTACAACGAGCTTGGTTCGTCTGTGACTATAGAATCGTCTATGACTAGCTTGCTAGCGTCCTCGTCTGTAGTTGTGCAGCTATTCTGGTTTTCGGTGATCTCTTTGTCCTCGACAACAGGTAATGAAACGTTGATTAAAAAGTCATCGTGCACCCCTTTGTTCTTAGACAGCGTAATTGTTTCAGTCACTTCCGAGTTGTCTGGTACCTTAAAGAGTGGCTGGTCTCCACACGCCAATGCTTCTGATCCCTCATATTCCGGATCTACGTGAAAAGCAGCTTTTTCTTCTTCCTCGCTAGTGTTGATCGAAGAGGAACTTTTATGAATATCCACGCACTTCAGTGTTTGGGGCATGCCTATGTTCTCTGGTGATCCTGAAGAAGGAGTCTCTGATGCGATCTGGGAACTCTCTGCTTCCACGGATTCATCGGTTATACTTCCATAAGAGGCCTCCCTTTCGCAGTTCACTTCAATCTCTGATCCTTCGAAAGGGATGTTGTAGTTTTCTTCACTTATTTTTGTTCTATCTTCTGGCATTGTGTTCCCAAATTGCGTCTCATGGCACGGTGGCGCAGGACAATCTATGACGCAGTCAGAAGCACAAATATGAGTCTCAATATCGAGTAAGTTAGGGACTAAAGACCGCAGCAAGTCAGCTTCATTTTCCGACGGATCGTGGACGATGTTCATTTGCTCGACACATGCTTCAGTGAATTGCATTACTCCGTTAGTAGGATCATCAGCGCAAGGACAGTCTCTACATTCATCTCCTCTATTGCCCAATTCCTCGTCACAGTTCGTTTCAGGGTTGAGGATTTCGTCTCTTGTCGCTATGTTTATATCTAACGATTGTGGGTTTTGTTCTGTGCATGTAACTAACTGGGTCGCACTTGTGGTTCTGATCAAAACGCCATCGTCAACGCCACTGTCATTTCGGGGATCTCCACTGGTTCCAAGTTTGCGAGAACTATCAGCAACAGACTGTGATTCCCGAACGACTTCCCGAGAGTCTGGTGCACCGTGCGTGTGGCACGATTGTGTACGTGAGATTTCCTCACCCTCAGATACGCTCTCATGGGCATTTATGTTCCAGTCTACTGCATCGCTCACCAGTGTTTTGTCT
Organism: Elysia chlorotica; assembly: GCA_003991915.1. Taxonomy (NCBI): domain Eukaryota; kingdom Metazoa; phylum Mollusca; class Gastropoda; family Plakobranchidae; genus Elysia; species Elysia chlorotica. Next base: position 161,782 of record RQTK01000360.1, on the reverse strand, counting down.
GTGAGACATGATTCATTCTGTTGTGTTCTATAAAAGAATGAAAAGAGATGTGTTTTTCACACACAACTTAAGACATTCCTGCTAAATACTACAACAGAGGACGAAAGGCGTTACGTGCATGATCTGTTCTAGCATTCTGCGACTACGAAATAAAGTAAAAAAAAATTAATTCCTAGTTCAGCATGAAGTGCTTCTTCTGATATTTATGTTACTATTTCCAACGGTAACGGTACTGTTTATAGTCAAACTTCAATAGTGATAAAATAACATGTAAGTATTTTAATATCAAGTTTGTAACAACAATGATCATTATGACCCTATACTCGTGATAACAAGTATGGACATTTCTAATGTCCCACCTTTCGTGATCTGTCAACTTTGGGCGGCTGAAAGCCTCGCCATCTTCGATACACATGCTTAGATATTGTGGTTCTTCCTCCTCCACAAGCAAACGTTCAGCCTCATCTTTGTCGCCCTCGCTGTCTGCTTTATTCCCGCTGAAGTCTACAAACTGACTGGGCAACAGGGACTCGTCGCGGCCATTTGCCTGAATGTTCGTAAACAAACAGAGAAATTAAAAAATACCCACATGTTTTTCACTTAATTCTTGATCTCTGCTCTATCATGTATGGAGTCACGATTGTTGTATAAAACAAGTTTCGTGAGGAGAAGCAGAATATTTTCACGTTTACAGAACAAAACAAAATTGATTTGGGACGGATGGAAGGCTAACGTAGCATTAACAGAGGTTGTTCTTCATCAAAGTATCAAAACCTGTAATCATGTAGATATAAAATGAATATAATTAGCTATACAATGCAATGGGACATAATTTATCCACTAAGCGTTATACGGGTTCTGGTGTTGATTTTGAGGCAGTGATAGTTTTCTTATGAGCGAGATGTTAGAAGGAAAAAAAGTTGTTCCCGGGGTTAGGTTAGACGTTTCTTTTTGTGTTATATAAAAGACTACGCCTAAGATATATTTTCTACTCTCTGTGGTTTTGTTTTCTGATAATGGACTTGTACTTATGGTGCACTGCTTTCTGTGGTGTTAGAGAGTCTCTACATAATATTTTTCAAGAACTAATAGTTGGGCCTGTTTGGTTTTCTCTTCTAATTTCATAAGAAAACTAGAACAGTAACTGTTTCTGGTTCAATTATTACTTATGAAAACTAATTTACCGTAATATCCAGTGCCCTTATCTGTGAATATAATGTTCGTCTCAACAGTGCAGCAAGGCCGGCTGACACAAGATCCCTGCTATCCCCGCACTGCCTCTGCATGGCAGCATAATATACAAGAAAATTGTCTTCGATATTTTTGGGACCCGTCCACAACTTAGCCTAGATTTTTCTGACATAGGTCGTTCAGAAACCAACACACCAGACAAAACAATCGGATGAGAGCATTGGAAGAGCAAGACAACATCCGCACAAACCTATCGTTGGGTAACAGTACACATTTTGTCTACACTTGGGTAAAATTAATGGTGGGTGAATAAAAAAAGTTCCTAAAAATTATATGATATCTTGCATATAAATGATTGAAAAACAACAACATGCCATACATTTTTATGATTCCTTTTTTTTATTCAGTGACTTCTAATTACAATAAAAAGTTACGCAGAATCATTCTAATTAGATTCTACCAAAAATGTCGATATAATGCGATTGAAATGGCGTGTAACGCAGAGATAGCCTACCTCGGTATCCTCTTCATCAGGTAAGGATCCGGCACCGACAAGAACTTGGCCCAACTGGGCGTGGTAGGCTGGCCTTGGACCTCCTTTCCCCATTACGATCGATCGCTTCTATGCAGGATTCTGGTTTCTGTCCTCTGCTGCACCCACATATTAAAGACAAATGCAAACAATTCTATTTCCTGAGAGACGAACTCATTGATTGGTGTTGTCAGACAGTCAAATATCGCGCAAAAAGGATTTCTTGAAAACAATTAAAAGAAAAACAATGGCATGCTTAAACATTCACTTGTCATGTAACCCCCCCCCCCCCCCCCTAAAAAAATCACCCCTTCCCCCACCCGGCGGCCTCTGTACTCAACTTGCATCCCACACAAAGAGACTTAACACTTGAAGAGAGAGACAACACACGAGCGGTTCCCCACAAAAGAATGTTACTTTTTCAGCCAGTCTGATGTAACCAGTAAAACTTTATTTATGTCCTTTCTACCAGTGTTAATTGCTTCTGAACATTGGTTATAATTAGAACTGAGTCGTTAGTGAATCAAAATATTCCAGACATTAATTTTTTGCAATAAATAAATTAGTGTCGGAATTAAGGCAGGGCGTGTGGTTGTTGTTGTTGTTGTTGTTGTTGTTGTTGTTGTTGTTGTTGCTGTTGTTGTTATTGTTGTTGCTGTTGTTGTTGTTGTTGTTGTTAACCCTTTCCCTGACGACATATTTTACCCATTTTCCCTGACTACTGAATCAATTTGACCCATATACATTTATTGAGATAAAATACGACTGAGTCAGTTTTATCCGGATACCTTTTATAGGTTTTTTTTTTCTATTTCCATGAGTTACAGTAATATAGGAGTGAACGTAGTGTTGATAACGAAAGTGGTGCTGCTGTTGAAGAACACAGTGCCGTTCAGAATGGTGAAACCAGCTCCGCTAGAGTGGTTACTGACAAAGACAAAGTGACACAGTGGTCGACTACGCTATCCTCAGATGGTCGCACACCAAGCAAAAACATGGTTAAGATCTCCCAAAACAGAATTCCTTATACCAATGAGATTGTTTGATCAGCTGGCGCTTTCCTCCTCTTTGTTGGTGAGAAAATAATAAAGAGAATCGAGGACATACCAACATTGAAGGTGCAAAGGCAAACGTTTCTGGATGAAAAGACAAGGTCAATGGTGAAATTCATCGGTTGCATTCTTCATTTTGGCGCTCTAGATCAAAACAACATGTCTGTTGCGATGCTTTTCGATCCAATAGATGGAAATTCGCTAGTGAGAGCAGCATTTGGGATGCATCGGTTTAATAACCTTCTGAACCATTTTCGCTTCGACGACAAGGAATCAAGGACTGAGCGGCGTGCGAGCGGTTTGTTTGCACCCATCCGCGATGATTGGGATCTTTTTCATGACAACTTAAGCAAATATTTATTATGTCCCAAGCCAAAACATTGATGAGCAATTGGTTCAATTCGAGGCCGGTGCCGTTTTATTCAAGACATAGCCTCAAAGCCGGAGAAGTATGGGATCAAAATTTTCTGGGCAAGCAATGCTTCAATCAACTTCCCATTGAGAGCTTTACTTTATTTTGGGAGAGACACTACAAGCGTCAAACCAAGTCAAAGAAGCCTGAGAGCGGCGTCCAATGAGGTCAGCTCATTGGCTGAAGATTTACACGGATCAGGGCGCAACATAAAAACTAATAACTACTTCACCGATCTAAAACTGTTAGAAATTCTGGTGAAGACGAAGCTGACAACAGTTTAAACTCTCAGGAGAAACAAAACATTTCTTTCAACGGCATTTCAAGAGAAGAAGGGTCTCCCACTGGGCAAATCAAAATTTCTCTTTACAGGAAAAAGAATGTGTTGCTCCTATGCACAATGCACAACAAGGGTGATGTTGCCCAGAAACCGTCCTCAATTAAAACAAACGGGGTTGCTGCCGCAATGGAACAGATGGCACATGCCTTTGCAACGGAAGAAAGTCCAAAAGATGGTCCCTGGTTATATTTTTAACATACTCGACTTGTCATCAATCGCTGCCCTAGTTGTGTACAGTACGAAGTATCCTTTGAACAATCTTTCCTAGGAAAACAACCGACAAAAGTTCAAAAAGAAAATAGTCCAGCCCTAGCATGGCCACAGATTATTCCGCCGATCAGCAGCCCCAACGTTTCAAAAATAGATTCAAATCAACACCACAATTGTATTGGAAATTTTGAGGCATGTTGCTATTGGATCTGTCCTCAACCCACCCGCAAAGAGAGAAAACTTGATGACGCAAAACGGAAGAGGTGTGCCAGCTGTCCCACCAAGAAGGACAAGAAGACAAAAACAACATGTAGCAAATGTTCTTGCTACATTTGCCCAGAACATTCTGTGATTTGCTGTCAAAACTGCATAGATCTAAATGTTTAGGATACGTTTTGCGGAATCTTGCTGCTAGAAAAGTAATAGATCAAAAGATTTATACTGTGTCTTGTGTGTGTGTGTGTGTGTGGGTGTGTGTGTGTTTGTGTGAATAATTATGTCATGTGTATATCGTATCAAGTAAAAGATTTTAAAAAAAATTCCTGTAATTTCCATTCATAAATTTATTGCTTATTTGGAGAACTTAATTAAATCTGAAGACCAAATTACTAAGTTGCGTATTTTGTTGAATTTACTAAATAAATGTATACGGATCAATATGACCCACTCGTCAGGGACCGTACGACCCCCCCCCCACACACACACACACACAAAAATAAAAAAAATAAAAATTACAATTGTACAATTTATTAAATATGAAAGACGCCTACGGTTCAATTTATTTGAACCAGTCGTCAGGGAATGATAAAACACATGTCTTATGTTTATGAATAATAACGTAATGTTTTAAAATTCACTATGATGAATATCTAGACATCTAGATCTAGACCTATCTATTATGTTAGTGTTATAAATTTTATTTCATTCAACATGGCAAAGAGCGATACTTGTGGTAGTCAGCTTGAATTCGCCATTATTATAAAATAATATGAAGAAAAATGGTTAGTTGCATGAAGCACACACTTTTTTTAGAAATACAAGCGATGTAGTTTTTGCGCAGATGACGACTTGAAAAATTAACTATATCTAGATCTAGCTGAAGGGCCATTGTTGATCCAGCATCATTCGTTGATTCTCGGCGATATCGTGCAAGTTTTGTTGTGTGTTTGTTTTTGGTTTTTTGTTGTTGAAAGTTTTAGTGCTAATTCAACCTCAATGGAAAATTCTTTATTTTAACTTTTGGCGCAAAATCAGAATTGGTGATAAGGATTTCCACTTAATTTTTCAACGCCTAAAAATAATGATAATCGAAAAAAAGCAAAATACGTGGGAATAATTTAGCTATCATGGTTAGGTTCACTGAAATGTTTACAGTAATGCGTTCAAGCTGGAAAAAAAGCACCAGTTGAGTTGAGTTGAGTTGGTTTCACGTCCAACATCAGCACTACATAGTGATATATTGTAGATGGACCTCAAGACTAACGTCTGACAATGTTAATGTTCTGCCACACACGAGACAGGGCGGGGATACCATGACTTCTGTCTCAGCCAGTCACATTATACTGACACCGACCCAACCAGTAGGGAGCGCAATCGCTAGAGCTCGAACCCGGACCTTTTGCGTCGGAAGCCGATGTTCTACCCCAGGACCACCACGCCTCCCCCCCCCCCCCCCTGAAAAAAGCATAATGTTCTACTTATTTGGCATAATTATAATAACCTTACCGTCAAATATTTCAAAGATCGGGTTTTTAGACTGGAAACTTCAATCGTATTTGTTGTTAACTCCTCTTAATAATGTCAGATCTGATGTCCCTCCATAGATTAATATTATCGTTCTGTTGTTTAGTTGCCTTGGTGAAAACTATGATAGAAGTGTTGCTGTTTTTTTCTCGTTGTCTAACTGTACTGTTCATCTATTTGCATACTGATACATTTTTTTGTGTGAGCGTTCCCCCTTTGCTTTGGTGTTAAGTTTTATGTTTCTGTTGATGGAGATGCACATTATTGTAAAACAAGCCAATATAGTTATCTCATGTCGTTAGGTTAAAATTGGGTTTTCGAAAAAATGTATAATTCGATAGTGACGCGGTAGACTGTCCATCAAGCGGTTTAGTTTTGTGTATAGAGGCGTATTTCTCATTTTCAGTACAGACACTGCAGTTTCATTATTCATAAGGAAACATAACTTTAACATAGTGTCCTCATAATCTTACAGGCAAGAAAACGAGTGATAACAAAAGTGCGCACTCTGCCAACAATACTCTCGATGAAAATGTTAGGAAATGCTTAATTTATTAAAGCTAAGACCTAGCCAAGATCGTTGTGGGTTCGTTCTTTTATCTGTATGTAAACTTTTATTGTTTCTTTTTCTCACGTATTGTAGTTTTATTTCTTTTTGTAAGGCACGTGCATTGCTGTTATTGCATGTATATCTTTATTCCAGGACATAAGGTTATATAAGCTATTCATCGTAATTCCAAAACCGGTGCGGAATCTAGTCTTTCTTTTTTTAAGTGTATAAATCCTAAACATCTACATTCATAATATTAGGACAAAAATAAACAAATGAGTCCCAGGTTTATTCCTATTTTATTATAACATTATTATTTCAGATAATTTTGCCATTCTGTTTTAGTTACTTTTACACATCAAATAAAAGGAGAAAATAGGAAATGAAAAAAATTCATGTGAAATGCTAAGCTTAACAAGGACTGAAGAGTTATTCCTGCTAATCTGCGGACTCTGTCTGACCTACAACAGCTGCCGATAAACAGATCAACAACGCAGAGATGAGTTGTGAATTTTTCAAAATTTATTATGGGGTTTAAGATAACTAAGCAATAGCACTATATTCATGACACTGTTTAATAATAAAAAGGAAAATGATCCATAGCAGAAAACCAAACCACAAAGTAACAAAGTAAATATGGTATGTTATTAAATGTTAAATGAACCCTGCCCTAACGTATGAATGTCAGCCAGGCACAATAACTAAACCAATACAGAAGACAGAAGCACTGGAAATGTGGTATGGAGGAAATAACTAAGATTACCAAGGACAAAAACAATACCAACTCTTAAGTACTTGAGTAGCCTCCCAAGAAGGAGGAAACACAAATCGTCGATTACTCATATACATAAAATATGAAAGAGACAGAAAGTTTTCATTGGCCACTTAATGAGAGGTGAAGGCTTAGAATACCTTATCTGTACAGGGAAAACAAAGGGAAGAGGAGGTAGAAAAAGGCAGCAAGGACAAAATGAAAGGTAGTCCTCTGCAAGGAAAGAAAACGTCGGTTATTTCGGCAACCAAACATTGAAGGGAAGGACAAGATTCATGTTTGCCCACGCCATGAAGAAAGGCATCGAGTGATGATGATTATCTTATAATTTAGGATTAAGAGAAACAAAGATATAACTCTAACTGTTCATTATATATAATCATTACATTCCTTGCGTTGTATAAAATGCTTATAAAATATCCTCATACACTCCTTGTTTTTCGTTGTTGTTTTTCAGTTGAAAAAATATACAACATATTATTATTCCTAATATATGTTTCAGATTAAAAATGTATTTACATAAATCATACAAACACAAATCTGAGACTACTCACACGTATAATAATGATTAACGACTACGACAACAACAAAACTAATAAGATAATAATAACAAAACAACAACTACTACAACAGCAGCAGCAACAACAACAACAATAACAACAACAACAACAAATAATAATAATAATAATAATAATAATAATAATAATAATAATAATAATACC
>RQTK01000360.1:73470-154225 GCA_003991915.1 Elysia chlorotica | reverse complement strand
TAGTAATAATAATAATAATAATAATAATAATAATAATAATAATAATAATAATAATAATAATAATAATAATAATAATAATAAATGAATGAATGAATAATAACTAGTTAATGATAATAACGATGTGAAGGTTGCCAACAAATATTTATTAAGCCAACAAATATTTATTAAGCCAATTTACATTAAAAGAAAAATATGGCCCTGTTTGGATGTATGAGACACATTTTGAGACACCAAATAGAAATTCATGACACATCAAAAAGACTTACAAAAAGTTTAGTGGAAAGGGCACAAGGGCAAATGTGATATGATTATTCTTTTCAATTTCAACATAGATAAGACAGAGTGATACTTAGATTTTTAAAGATTATTTTGTTCAGCCAACATGATCAGCCAACATTGTAACTAAATGTGATGTAAACTGTCCAATCTGTGCGCGCACTACTTTGGGGGTATTTTCAAAACCGTATAAAAGAACAAAATAAATGGTGTGCAGCTTGATGCAAAAATTAAAATCTGTAATTATAATTGGTCTTCGTCTCAAACTTAGACATGCGATCAAATCCAAACCGTTCCACCCTAGAATCCCAAATTTTACATTTAAATTACAAATGAGCAAGAGAAGATTTTAGAGTCATAAAACTGATAACATCAACGCCTAATCAATGTTCAATTAACATAACAGTTTTATACATTCACAGCCCTGCCATTCATTTACGACAGGCCTACATTCACTGCTGTAGCCTACTGGCAATTAAAATGGCGCATTGTTTGATTCGCGTTTGGATTACGTTTCGTAGGTGATATATAGAATCTAGATCTATAGTTTAATCATGCCCACTCCTGCTAAAAGCAACGTGGGTCGAAAAAAAAAACGCGAAGAGAGTGTCTACAGCATAACGACAACGCCAAGGATCTATCGGCGATAAATCTAGATCTAGATCTAATGATAAATACCCAGCCGCACCGCCTCAGCCGATACCAGATCAACGACTAGCCTTATTCTATAACATCATTTATTTCCAAAATGTAATAAACATAAGACCCTTTGACCAAAGATGTGTTCACTGTCAATTATTTAAATTTAAAGGTGAAACAAAAGCGTTGTGTTGCTCCAATGGGGCCACAAAGTTGGATATTTTCCCTTAGCTCACCATCGGCATAGGGGATTTATTTAATACATGTAACTAAAGTTCTGAAAGCAAATATTTTTTTAGAAAATGTAAGACAGCACAACTCCATCTTTCAAATGGCGACCTTTTGAATGCAACGAAGCAACAAGAGGATGTAACCCAACATTTCGAATCCAAGGACAGGTTTGCCATCTCATAGGCTCTCTTCAACCACAAGACACCACTGAAGCAAATTTTTAACAAATTTACGTTGTTGAAAAAGAGACCGAGATTAATTTGTGTCAGTCATTGATCTCAGAAGTGCTGAACTAATCCCAAGTTTTTCTATTGTGTGTGTAAATGTAACTGCTAACAAAACTTGCCTGTTCCAAGAACGGAGCGTTGGCTAGTATTATATATTATATAACTCTCTATGACTCTCGCTGCAAGTTTTTGTTCATTAAGTTTGGTTAATTTTGTCTATTTTTGAAGTCTGGGGCATAGCTAAATCTTTTAAATACCGGTGATATACTAATAAGTAAAACCCAACAAAAAAAAAAACATTACAAATGAACAAATTATAAAAAGATAAAAAAATACATACCACATCCCTTGATGTAGAACTTTTATAATGCTGAGTTTATATAATGGACAATACAATCTTGAATAAAACCTTATGGCATTACGACTATATAGTAGCATAGAGTAGTTAGAAAAGACATAGGTAAATTGGAAGAACTTAGAAAGGCACTCACTTTGTTCATATACAAAATATCAACAGTGTACATAGTTACACATTCAAAATTGAATAAACATAAAAAAAAGTTTCATTTATAGATCAGAAAGTACCATTATTGCTATGACCGACAACAACACACCATTTTCACATCCAATTGTGTGTGCGGGTTACAGATTTGTTTAATACATGTATTTTACTTTCAAACATAATTCTCTTTTACTACATAGTGATTTTATAATAAGTTTACTAAACTTGGTCTATTTACTTTAGCTGGGTGGTTTCGTTGTCGTACGTATACTTGTGTAAACTATGTGCATACTTGCGTATGTGTTAAGATGCTATTTCAGTTGGTATTCAATCACCCTGCACCTTAGACGAGTGAACATTATATACTGCTTTTGTTTTATTGGTGATTCTATTCGCGGGCTTTTCCTTAGCTGTCACTGTGTCAGTCAAAAGTCTGGCAAAACTTCACGTATGTGGATTTGACCTCGGCTTTGATTGAGTCTAACTCTAATGTTTGGGATCCTTGGACGCGTAGTTTGGTCACGCCTCTTTTAGTTTTAGTTTACTTTGACAAATCTTGATTGGAGGCGGTGGTCAGATAAACGTTTTGTTTCATCTTTTCAGGAACTTGGAAATTGACTTTGATGGTGGTCATTTCCCCAGACTTAAACCGTTGTTATGTCGGTCGGTGTGATTTTGTTATCCGAGGTCGTTGTTTTTCTCCGTGCAGCGTAAGTCCTGCCCGATTTAACCACGGTTGTTTGTAGTCAGTATTCTGATTGAAGTGCTTTATTCAGTTTTACCCTCATTGGAAATTGGATTCTTGTACGTTTATATTTCATTTTGGACCTAGGCCTATCTCTCCATGACTGAAGTTTGACTTTGAATTATTGAGACGTTGTGTATTGACATAATATTAAAACAAGCGCAACACTGTATTACTTATGTCATATAGGTTCTATTTGCTTGATGCACTACATCGTGTGACTCATAAACAAGGGCAGGTTTTTTTGTTAGCCTCCTAGTTGGGGTCTACCGTCTAGACAATAATTTGTGTTCTATAAATTGATATAGCTCTTTTTCTTTGTCATTTTATAGTAATTCTGGTTCTTGATAGATTATAATTTTTTCTAACTTAGAACGTGTATTAATGAATTGAATTGTAACAGTTCGTAGACTTGTTGGATCAATAGACTAGAAGTGGTGTTTTGTACTTGATATAAGTTCTTGGTGAGTTTAGCTGGATTAACGTCCAACGTCAGCACTATATAAGATATATTGTGGACGGGCCCCAAGACTGACATCTCACAACTGTATGTGCTGCTACACACGAGACAGCGCAGTGATGCCATGAATCCTGCCTCAGTCTTTCACCTTAAACTGACACCGACCCAACCAGTAGGGGGGCAAAATCGCCAGGGCTCGAACTCACTGCCTTACTTCATCACTGTTCATAACTTTATAAAATTAATACAATGTTGTTTTTTTTTGGACGTTAGACTTTCATGTACTTGTAGTTGTACGGAACTCCAATCTACAAATCCTTTCAGTATAATTTCTATAAACTTGTCATGCATCTAAAATCTAAAAATTTGTTCTTTATGTTTCTTTAATTACTGTGTATTGTACTGACGAGCTTAATAAATCAAAACCTTTGAATGTTTTACAGTTATAATTTTTTAGTTTTTATATCGATCATAGTGAAGGGAGAGATAGAGAAAGAGAGAAAGAGAGAGAGAGAGAGAGAGAGAGAGAGAGAGAGAGATACAGACACAGAGGCAAACAAGGGGAGACAGAGAGAGACAGGCAGATATATACAGGGACATTGAAAAGGAGAAGACAACAAGAGACAGAGACAAGGATAGAAAGAAAGAGGCAGCAAGAATGCCAGACAGACAGACAGATGTTATAAATGAGTTTGGTTTCTACAAGTCACAATATCACGGCACACAAATAATTATTATGTGTGCTTTACTGCTGTTTGTTACATGCTTAAAATAGAGAGAAGAAAGTATAATAAATGTCTTCGATATAATAATTAATACACATCCAAATATGCAGTGCATTCATAGAAATTATACATTGCAATAAAATAAGAGGTGCCAATAACTTTAAAAATTCACCAATGTTACCGCATTTATTATTTTAATTTGCTGTAAGAAATCAACCTTTATATGATTTGATTACAATGGAATGTACTAAACAATAGTACAGTATTACAATTTTCTCAACATAAAAAAACATATATACATATAATTTACCCCCCCCCCCCCCTAATTGAATCCTTCTAAACTGTAGGGATAACACATCACATTTTGACATGGTGATTTATTTGAGATAACTATATAGTTGAAAATAGTGCGAGGAGAACCTTTAAAGCCATAAGCCTATGCCCAGTTTTGTGCCAATTCTATACATCTCTGTGGGCCCACAGGCTTTACATAGTCAGAGAGATATTTGAGGAAAAAGAACAAGTCCAGTATTACTATTAGGTATTTCAATTTAAATAAAGCTTGAGGTCTTTTTATCAGCTCCCATCCACTCTCTTTGTAGTTGCAATAAAAATGTCCAAACAGTATTGATCTCATAATACTGAGAAAAGTGTTTTATAGATATACATGAAGTATATATAAATAAATACAGTTTTGTGAACAGTATGGATAGTTATAATCTAAGAAGACAACAATCATTGAGTGATTGGCTGATGCGCAGAAACAAACAAAAATTGACGAAAAAAATAATTATGAAATAATGAAAATTGACAAAAGGCAGAGTAAAAAAAAACAACATAATTATGCTTTTACATTTTTAGAAGCTGTTACTGCATTAAATGATGATCTTTAGGAGTCAGCACATAAAAAAATGTAACATTTGAGGATAGGACAGAATAAAAGTACATGTCCACATAAAAATTGTTTGTTTTGTTTTTCTCGGAATCAAATACTTTTACAGAACTGCATCTCTCTCTCTCCCTCCCTCCCTCCCTCTCCTCCCTCCCTCTCTCTCTCTCTTTCTCTCTCTCTCTCTCTCCCCTCTCTCTCTCTCTCTCTCTCTCTCTTTCTCTCTCTCTTCTCTCTCTCTCTCTCTCTCTCTCTCTCTCTCTCTCTCTCTCTCTCTCTCTCTCTCTTCTCTTTTCTCTCTCTCTCTCTCTCTCTCTCTCTCTCTCTCTCTATTTGTTACCCTTTCCTAGTTCCGTCTGGGGGATCCTAAATGCCAAACCTCTCTCCCTGCTGTAGTTACTAAGTTAGTCCAGCAACAGAGGGGAGTTGCTGCTTGTGGTCGCAGGCTGCCCTGCCTCTGGGTGAGCGTCGGGGCACAGAGATGAGTAATGGTACCGCTTCACACTCGACAGGTATCTCCAGTAACGCAACACCCCAAACACAAACACAATTGCCACACAGGCAACAAGGACTCCTCCTATGATGTCTGAAAAAGAGAAGGTCACATCATTCTTGCAATAATACTACTACTAGTAAGGACAATACGGCGGTATAAATAAAACAAAATAAGGTGAAACAAAACAAATGTATTCGTTCAGATTGTAAATTTTGTTTGGGCCATTCCATGGATAGATAGATTCATTTCACATGCAGTAACATGTAACTTTCTTATTTCACATTACTGAAATAGGAGAAGAGCATTTTTGCTCTTTATCAGGTCAATATTATTACATGTAGTTACCATTTCTGCTTAGACTTACACAACATTGTATTATCACTTTTGGTCATGTGTCCATTCTAAGCAAAAAGGTTTGAAAACCTCTTTTATAGAAACCAGTTATCTTGAAAATTAAAAACTATGCTTTCTTGATATACAAGGCAACCAGAATGAATCAGACACAAGTCTAATTTTGACATTTCAAGTAATTTATAGTGTGTTTAGAAGCAGAAAATGAACTTAGAGGTTAAAAAAATTAAATCTATCATTTCTATTGCAATTTATAATCTCTTCTATCTGAAAAAAAAGGTCAATATAGAATAGTTATATATTGGAGCCTTGCGCTAAAAAAAATCCAGAATGCCTTACATATTAAGTCTTAAGTCTATTGCCATAGATCTGGTAACATGATCTAATTTAGATTGTGGCATAATCAGAAATTTTTTAAGAAAAAAATTGTTTTTAGTTGATTATACTTTTCAAAGCCACACAAAGCCTAAAAATATTATTTGAAAAAATACCTAGTTGTTCTACAAAAAAAAAGTCCTGGTCTTTACAAAGAAAAGCCAGAGCAGAATCAATTAAAGATTAGGAGGTGGCTCAAGGGTAGAGATTCCCTAAAACTAGTAAAAGGTTGCCTCTACCAGTTTGGTCGGGTCACTATTGTGTCAGTTGCTGACAATGGACATAAAGGAGTCAATCTACTAAACCATTGAATGGATGCTACAATTCCTACTCAAATTTACTCTTTAACTATCACTTACATGTCACAAATGTGGTAACAGATGTCTCTGAGTTATTTCTATCAACCAGCAACTCTTTCACAATGTCCATACTGCCATTGTTAGGTGCTGGGGTCAGCTGAAGCAGCTGGCACATCAGAGGATATACGTCAACGCTGTTAAAAGTGTCCACAGAATAATTCTTTTTAAATGATGGTCCCATTGCCAAAAAGAATGGGTGCATGTTCTGGTTTCTGTTGTCATAACCGTGGTTCCCAAGATCTGGACAAAATATAATATAAATTTTGAGAAACTTGTAGTTACTGTTTTTAAAAAAAGTATCAGTGGGATCAGCTTAAGTTTATCTTACCCTGAGTTTATACTGAACAGCAGTTGTACCTGCAAGTAAATCAAAACAGGGTTGGGTGCCCCAAAGATAGTTTAAATATATGTAAACCTTCTTTTATCTTAAACAGGTTTTACATGATCAAAGTGGACTCTACAAGCAATGAGAAAAATAAGCGTTTTCTCTTCCTTATTAAATATTTAAAAAAATTGAGCTTGAAATTTGTTTGAAGAAAACAAAAGTAATTTTCAAAACTTTTGGCTCCGTCTTTAACTTTAAGTGCAGAACAAACTGGTGATGAAAGAATACAGAATAATTACAAGTAAATGCTAGAATAATAAATGCTGACTCATAAATAAAAACGGATGTGCACTTTATGTGGATAATTAAATTAGATTCGAATCATATGCATACAGCTTTTGTACATGCATCCACAAAGGAGAGACATAGAGCATTTCAGAGGCAATATGAGCATATATATACATTACAAATTTTACATTTAAGCCAGGAATTTGAATTTGAACATTCCTCTTTTTCTAGCTCTTCCATATTCCCTGGTGTTTTTATCCATGCAGATTATTCTCCAGAAATATGCATGATGTAAAATTATTTAGAGTCTACATTATACATTCAACAAAATTGAGGCTTTTGTTTCAAATATCAAATTTCATGGAAGCAAATCTTTTGATTTATTATCTAATAGAACTTAACATCTTGCACAATGACAAACTGTTTGATATCTCTAGGTTTTGAAATAATCTCACTCATACTTATTAACTATTCTCAAAATACTCACTGTAAGGCATAGGTTCCTTATCTGTGACAAAAGAGAAGTGGTCCTTGGCTACTGCCAGAACAGGTGGTATCCTCCTATTCTTACTATAGTAGAAATGGGCAGGAACATTCTCACGTTTGAAAACTGTAAAGTTACCAGTTTGTGCTGCACCCACTGTCAAGTTTTGAAATACTTCTTCCAATTTTCCTTCAATTTTGAAATAAAAGATTTAAAATAATATCATGATCAATCACATTTTTTTTTCTCAGTCAGAATATGGATACATGTAATTTTCTATTAATTTATAAATAAATGCTGACTTCTACAATTGCCCTTTGTTCTAACAGGTGACATTAACACTCAAAGAAGTCATTCTCAGTATTATAAGCTGTTCATTCATTAGAAGTACCGGTCCAGCCAACCAAACATAAAATATTTCAATGAATTCTTTCCGCCATGGTTTTAAGCTCTTCATATTTGTTAAGGTGAATACTGATGAATATAACTGTCAGACTAACCTTCACCATTAAATAAACATATTAAAGTCTAGACTTTATCGATTACATTTTTTTTAAAATTTAAGTCATAAAGATTAGTTTTAGTAAAAAAAAAGTTATAGCAATTTTCAGTAACCCATTAAGCGATGAGCGCCGCTTGACTGTTAAGTTTAGTTTAGTTTAAGCCTTTTGATTCCCTGTGGAACATAGGGCCGCAGCAAATCCCCTGCACCGAACTCAGTTCTGACTAGTCGTCTTCAGCTTGGCCCATGTACTACCAGTTGCTTTTATCTCAGCATCAGTGCTTCAACGCCAAGTCTGCTTCAGACGTTCAACCTTACGTTTACCTTGGGGGTTACAATCCAGGGCTTGCCTTGTGATGTTAAATACAGGCTTCCGAAGTGTGTGGCCTATCCAGTCCCATTTGCGCTTTCTAATCTCCATCTTGACAGGGGGTTGCTTCGTTCTGTCCCACAGTTCTTTGTTCGGGATAACTTCAGGCCACCTAACGTTGAGGATGTTTCTGAGGCATCTGTTGGTGAGTGATTGCAGCTTATGGCTGTGGTCTTGGTAACGTGCCATGTTTCTGAGCCATAGAGTAAGACCGACTTCACGTTGGTATTGAAGATCCAGATCTTATTTCGTAATGACAGTGCTCCAGATTGGTCCTAGGGTATTAAAAGTGTACCAGACCTTATTGATCTCTGATATCATCGTCTGTTTCTCTGTCTTTAAGACAGGTACATCGAGTTTCCATTCTTGTCTGGGGTTTCTGTTCCCCGCAAGAGAGTTTTGGTGATTTCATAGAGTCTCTTCATACTTCTTTGGCCTTCTGCAGACTCTGCCTCTGTTGTCAGCTCCTTTATGTAATTTCTTTTGTCTTTCATAGCACTTTTCTTTACCTCTCTATTCTTCTCCCAGTATCGAACTTGTAGTGTGCGTTTTTCCTCTATGCCCTGTACCTGTTTGATCTGATGTTTCAAGTTCTTCCTTTCCGTGATGCGTGTCCAGGTGTGAGTTGAGATCCACTACTTGTGTTTCCTCATCTTCTTACCCAAAACAGTTGAACATGTCTCCTTCCAGGTCTCTTACAGGCTTCGCCACTGTTCTTACTTGTTCCTCACCTCGGTTTTGAAAAGCCCTGATTTCTGTTTCTGTCTTAGGCACTGCACTTTATACTTGTGTGCTGTTCGTCCGGTGTTGTCCTTGAAAGTCTTGAGCTTGGTCTTAAGTACTGCAACCACCAGGTGGTGATATGATAGTTCAAATATTTGGTGTAGCTGCTCTTTTTCCACCTATCTCTGTGGGAAACCCATGGGACAAAACATTAATTTGAAGATTGCTGAAATAACTGGCTTCTCCTTTATTCCTCCCACACGATAAGTAATTTACAATAATTAAAAAGCAGAAGCAAACAAAATAGTGAAATCTATTTATAACCAACTTTCAGCGCAATAGAAATATAGTTTCATGAACTTATTTATTGGAAAGAATGAAAAAAATATCGGTGATAACAGCGAAAATACTCATAGTATCAGTTGTTTTTTTTAAACCAGATGAACAGTACCTACACCCCATGTTTTCACATCCAGTCACTCTGCCAGATCCAGACTGTCCATCTGGCCGTCGGGCGACCTTCAAAGCACCGCATGTATGGGTTGATAAGAAATTTTTATTCAAACTGTTTTCTAACTAGAAAAATATTCATAACTTAAAATAGATTTTAGAAAAAAATTAAAAAAAAACAACGATAAAAGACAAATTTAAAACAAAACAGCATCCTATTACCTTGGGAACAAATTCTGTGTGCACAAAAGATTTGCTTGAAGTTCAGTACTAACCTTCATGTGGCCATATATTTGCTATTGGTGTTAATCCTGTCAATGTGTATGAGCTGGCGTCAATGAAGTCATCCAGGTTGATAGCAATTTCTTTTGGTGTTGATGAAAATCCATGATCACTTGTAATTATTATGTTCAAGTCATTTAAAAGATGTTTTGCTTCCAGCTGGTCCAGTAAATAGCCTACAACTTTATCGAGCTGTGCAATCCTCTTAGTAACTTCCTCTGACTCCGGGCCATACATGTGCCCATCATAGTCAGGCTGCATGAAATACATGAGACCTAAATTGATTGGATACGGGTCAGTAAACCATTGGATGATTGTGTCCACCTTGCTTTGATCTTCAGTAGAACTATCAAAAGGAATAAACCTGGAGGGTTTGACCCATTTTATTGAAGCACCACCTCCAACCCACATGATGACACCACTTCGTCCATCTAATTTCTCGAGCTGATTGGTCACCCAAATTGGTTCTGCTCCAACACTGTACCATGCTGGATCCGTCTGAGATTTTAAGTTAGAGGGACTGAAATTCTCATTGAGTACTGGATCATACATTTCATTGTTGACAATACCGTGACTTTCTTCCCATAAACCTGTCACAAGAGTGAAATGGTTTGGGAATGTCTTTGTAACAAAAGCATCTTTTATGCCATGTTTAGCATGCACCCCACCTTCGATAAATTTGTCAAAATTAGGAGTGTCTGCCCTTTCCAAGTAATTCCATCTAAAGCCATCAAATGAAATAATGAGTAATTTGTAATCAGGGCTTTGGGCATCGCAGTTTACAACAAGAAAACAAAAAATAAACGTAGAAAACCACAGGATGGCAGATGAGGCAGAGAATGGCTTCCTCTCTTGATGTTTCAAAACAGAAACAGATCTGGATCTAGATCTAGATCTAGAGTCACCCATAGTAAATGTCAGTTTCATGGTCAATTGGGGTTTATCTGAGAATAAAAGTTAATCTACATCATCAAGAGAATTTATAAAGGTTCTTTAATATAATTAATAGCATACTAGATCTAGTTGCATAAATAAACAGCCCAACCCTACTGATAATGGTAATGTAATAATACTACGTTGTAATCTAAAATGATTTAAAACTCAGGATCTTAGCTGTATAATCGAAAATGAAACTAAAACGACAACCACGAACTTCCTCACCGAATGGCGTGTATGCCTCTTTTGTGTTTAGAATCTAAGCTTAGTCCTCATCACAGCAGTGGTCTCTGCTGGAAACAGTGGTGGTCGCACCTTCCCTACAAACCGGCGACATAAAACTGCGAGTTGGTAGAAACAGAGTGATGGTCGAACCTTCCCTCTGCCTTGTCCTACAGCTAGGTACTCACGCCATTACTTAATGTGCAGTGTCTTTCCCAAAAACAACGACAGAGAAGACGCAAATATTCGAACCTAGGACCTGTCTGTGTGTGCGTGTGTATTTCCATCTCCGTCGACATGGTTGCGGTCATGTTCGGGGGGCTGTCTCAGACGCAAAACGCACAGTATCAACTGGAAATCCGAACCTGAGCGAGTTGTTGTTGAGTTGATTAAACGTCCAACATAAGCACTACATAGGCTATATTATGGACGGGCCCCAAGAGTAACGTCTGACAAATTGTATGTGCTGCCACACACGAGACAGGACGGGGATGCCATGACTCCTGTCTCAGCCTGTTACATTATACTGACACCGACCCAACCAGCAGGGAGCTCAATCGCCAAGGCTCGAACCCGGACCTTTTGCGTCGGAAGTCGATGTTCTACCGCAGGACCACGACACGCCCAACGCTGAGCGAGCCTCCCGTGGAGTTATGCAGCTGCTGATCTAGGACCTCTATTTATTGAGATCATTTTAATGTAGTTTTAAGGGGCGTTTCTGAGTGAATGAAAAGTAAACCTAATGCTGTGTCTCAATCTAGCGTACAAAATTTCTTTTGTCTGTATCTAAATCTAAGCGAATTTCCTCGATGTGGCATTTTTAAATGTCTAGACTTGTTTGTCCGTCAGGTGAATTGATAGTAGACGAATGCCCGTACCTGCGGTTTGTAAATCTGTAAGTTACAAGTGATTGACACGCGTTGAACGATTTTAGAGTTCACACCTCCATGTCAAAATTTTTGATTTTCAAGCCGCTATATTTGTAAGTGCCTTGAGCTCCCCTGACAAAATCATGGCGGAAGAAATTTCTTTGATTTAACACCAGGTGGCTCTTCCCCATATTCCCACCACAACATACTGATATGTGCACAGCTCCTAGTGTTTTTTTTTTTGCTGTTGTTTTTTTTTTTTTAATAAAACTCCTCTACAGTCAATACTCGGCTTAAGGGAAAAGAATTTGATTTGGCAAGTTAAAAAAAAATTCGAGTCTACGACCATCCAATTAGAGGTTGTGTACTCTTACTCTTAGACCACCGCACCTGTGAAGGTGATGAAGAGAGAGAGAGAGAGAAAGGGGGAACAGGAAGTTGATGATGATGAAGAGAGAGAGAGAGAGAGAGAGAGAGAGAGAGAGAGAGAGAGAGAGAGAGAGAGAGAGAGAGAGAGAGAGAGAGAGAGAGAGAGAGAGAGCAGGGGTGGTGAAGGAAAGATTGGTCGCTAAAAAGAGAGAAAAGTAGAGAGAGGGAGAGAGAGAGAGAGAGAAAGGGGGAACAGGAAGTTGCGAAAAAGACACATAAAAAAAGAAGAGATAGAAAGGGAGAGAGAGAAAAAACGACTTTTTAAAGTTTAACAGAGAATTGCATGAAGCCACCTTGCTTGAACGGTCCACGCCAGCGTGTCTCTTGACTATTGCGGGGAGTTGACGATAGGAAAAAGAAAGAAAGAAAGATTTCTTGTTTGATTTCGGTCAGGGGATTACCATAACTTATACAGCAGTGTACACATCTTCTCACAGAACTGGCCAACTGTCTTGTTGAGGGATCAGAATCTAATTTGAGGAAGTTGAAATCGAACACACGGTCGTATCATTAGATATTGCGTTCCCTTAGACATCCCCGACACTCTGTGTGTGTGTGTGAGGGAGAGAGAGAGAGAGAGAGAGAGAGAGAGAGAGAGAGAGAGAGAGAGAGAGAGAGAGAGAAAGAAGAAAATTTAAAGAGAGTTTTGAGAGCGAGAGGGAATAAGTGGGCGGGATTAGAAGAAAAAAATTGGGGTGCTTGTTGAGTGGTCACGTAACGTTTAGTTGTTTACTCCTCAGTGATTGGATACCTACCCACTCTCGCGCAACGAAACAGCTGCTGCCCAGCTGTGTTTTTTATTCGAGGGAAGGCGCTACTTCATTCTAATAAATAATAAACACCCAAAACATAGAGAACAATAAATTTAAAAAAATATTTGAAAGAGTTATTTATTTTTGTTCCCTTTAAAAGTATTTTTCATCGTTTACTTTTAATAAGAAACTGATGTCATGGCATAGGACCCTGTTGCTTTTCTGGTATAATTTTTTAAAGCTGAAACTAAAGTTTTTTATGTATTTTTCCACAGTGGTAGAGGTAGGCTTTTAATGAAATGGCCGAACAATGATTGAACTTGTGGGATTAGAACGCTTGACTTCTAGATGCAGCGACACCAAATCCCTTTGTTACTTAGGGCGAGCATGGTTAAACCACTAGACCACTACGCTCCTTTAGCGTTCTAATCCCACAAATTGCAATGATTGTTCGGCTATTTTTTTATTAAAAGCCTACCTCTACCACTGTGGAAAAATACATGTACAAAAAAAAAATTCAGATCTACTCATAATTAGGGCATAATCCAGTGGTGGTGGTAGTAGTAGTAGTAGTAGTAGTAGTAGTAGTAGTAGTAGTAGTAGTAGTAGTAGTAGTAGTAGTAGTAGTAGTAGTAGTAGTAGTAGTAGTAGTAGTAGTAGTAGTAGTAGTAGTAGTAGTAGTAGTAGTAGTAGTAGCAGTAGCAGCAGCAGTAGTAGTAGTAGTAGTAGTAGTAGTAGTAGTAGTAGTAGTAGTAGTAGTAGTAGTAGTAGTAGTATCAACAGCAGCAGCAGCAGCAGCAGCAGTAGTAGTAGTATCAGCAGCAGTTAATAAATGGTGGATTGTACAATTCTCTTATTCAATTAAACGCCCCAAATGTCAGACAGATGTGAAGTTTGCACTGCTTTATTCCTCTGTCATGTATGTATAGAGAAGAGCTAGAAATTATTGATGCAGTTATATTATATAGATTTAAAACTTTTTTTTCTTCCCTTTTTTATAGACAATTATTTCTTTTATTTTTCCATTTCATATCAGTCTTTGCACCTATTAATTTGAATAATGTGCGATTGTCTCAAGTCAATAAATTTTATTGAAACTTTGTTCTTCAAACATGAGACTGTGTTCACACACAAGCTTTGTTGAAATTAGTTTGAGTTTGTTGCTTAGCGTCAGACTTCAGAACTATATAGGCTATCTTGTGGACTAAGCTTAAGTCTGACAATTTTACAAGCGTCACTTTGTTGAAATACAAATAAGTACAAAGTTTTGTTTAGAATACTCAAAATAAAACTTTATCCTTGAAAAATCACATACACTGTACACAGAAAATACAAACACTACATGTACATATGTAAATAATTGAAAATCATTATTATTATGAAGTTGAAAAGTCCTTTTGAGGGTGAGGACTTTCATAATACTTCCGAATTATATCTTCTGCACTTAGATTGACTCTGTTATAATCTAGCATCAAATTCTCTGCTGCATTGCCAAGAACAAGGGGGGCTCGACTGTCATCTGTTTTCATTATTTTCTTTATTGCCTCTCTTGCTGCCATTTCCTCGGCAATAAGAACAGTTTCTCCCGGTGCTGAAATATAAGAAAAAGAAACAAAGCTAAAATAGGTTTTCGAAACTGATGCCAAAGTTTTTTTTTTGTCTTCCAAGGATGAGAATCAAGAAAAGAAACAATGGCTTTGAAATACTTGTACCAGTAGACCTACTGAAAAAAATGGAATCATCACAAATATTCTATTTCGCAAATAAAAACAAAATAATTATATCCTTTAATGTTCTTCAAGTGTTAATCATACATGTGGGAAGGCCGCCATATAAAGTATTACTTGGAAACAGCCCATATCCAAAGCTTGAATTAGGAGCTCATTATATATTTCTTGCAATTTGTGAGCATCACTGAACATTAGCAAGGAATGACACAAAAAATATTTAACTATTAAAAACAAAAAACAAACAAAGAAAAACAATTATTGCCAACAGTTAAGTGAAAATAAAATATGCCTAACTGATAAACAAAACACCAAGAAATTGTACATACAATGTATACTTTATGAGAACATTAAATTAGAACATCACACACAAATTCTTACACTTTGCAATGAATTCTTTGTCACTGTAGATGCCCACCCAGTAAAGGGACATAATTGTGTTGATTCCAGACTTCCACAGCAGTCTGAAAGCATTAGAAAACACATTGTCTTAACCCTTAATTTACCGACTAGTAAAGATACTTCACAATGGTAATTTACTAAGGTAAGGGGCAAAACTCCATTTTTTAATACACTGATGATTTTAAATTTGTCAGCACACTTTTCTCAAAAGAGACAACAATTTTTTTTATGATTTAGAAAGAAGATTTGATGCATTTTCTAACAATTTGCAGTGGACCTCGGATATATCGAAGTAAGTGGGCCAGGTCAGCTCAAATTTGACTCTATAGAAGTTTAATTTATAATGGTTTTAAGCTTTTTTGCTGTCTTTGGCAATCATTGAAAGTTTTAATACAGCTTTCCCATTTTCAGATTTTACCTCCTCCAATATCTAAAAATTAGGTTCCAACAAAAAAAAACAAAAAAAACATTGGTCCGTGTTCAATTAATAAGAATTGGTGCTAATCTTGAGTTTGAGTCAACATTTTCAAAAGAAGCTGATTTTGCTTGAGCATGTGAGACTGGGAATAGACTCAAATGTGACAATAAAATATCTTGGATCGTCGGTACTTTATACTTCTGTTCAATTTGCCACAGAAATCCTCAAACATACATGTCTTAGTTTTTTCAACTGCACACTCGTAAATCATGAGAACCACCGAACTGGAAATAAAGCCAAGCAACTGCGCAATACCAACCTTCACCAAGATAAATGTACCATGACCCGATAATTATCTTTTAGCCCTATGTGTGCGTGTTTGTGTGTTTGTGGCGTTTTGATCTGACAAGTAACATTAACAAGTGTTTGCGCGAATGCATGGTACAGCGACACACATACTATGTATGTACGTAGATCTAGGTCTGAGAGAAACCATGCACAGCAGCACATTTATTCCCCCATTCCTAAACTAGATCTATATTTATTTAGCATCGCCGGGGGGCGACTACCTCTATTGTGAACTTCAATTTAGCTTCATAAGAAACGTATTTCCAATGTCATGGTCATTGAATTTGAGATCTGATTTACATGTAGGTGATAATTAAACAAACCCGTAATGTTTGCCTGTCAAGGCTCACTCAAAGACACAGCTGACAAAGCGACAGTGATTCTGTTCATGTGGGGAGAGAGGAGGTGTGGGAGGAACCACACGACCATTCATGACCATTAATTGCCCCTCCCCCTCCCAACATACGCGAAAACCACACGTACGCTGTATAACAAAGCTCCTCCTTATGATCTCTATCTCAGGAACGAAGAGTAGTGATGCAACACTGGACTAACGAAAGTTGAGAGAATGGCTTGTCATCGCCTGACCTACAGGATTGGCGCGGAGTTCAAACAGTGATTTCACACGTACCTTCCTTAGACACCTGTGCTAGCTAGCTCTGTCTCTTTGTGAAAGGAAGTGGCGGCACGGAACCCTAATCGGCTGACCACTCAGTACGCACACATACACATCCGCACCCAGTTAATTTTTGCATGACAAGCATGCTTGTTTATGAACTCTCTACAAGTTTGACGCGAACTTGACCTGTACAATGTACATGTGTACTTCGCTACGCCCAAGTTTTTCATAGCTCTGTATTCACTGAAATCTCGGGAAGTCTCAAGCTCAGTACTTTGTTATGTACGAGGTTTTCGTTAAATCTTTTCGTTAGGTCCAATGTTCTTTTATAGGCTTTAAATAAGGGGGAAAACCGTCACTAAGATAGTCTTCGTTACGTCCAAGGTTTCGTTGAGTACAATGTTGCTGTATTCGAGGTCCACTGCACATCTTGACACATACAAGGTATAAGAACAATATGAAAAAAAGTCCCAATTGTTGGCCAAAAAAAAGCAAACATTTTTCCTTGCACTGCAAGTGTTTGTTTTTTTTGTGAATCGTTGTATAATCTGGTGAATATTTGTGTGTCCATTTTTTTTTCACATGCCATTAGACACATTGAGAACAAATTGTTTAGAGCAATTTAAAAAATTGAAGCTGAGAGAACCAGGCAAATTCATAGTCTGCTTGAGCGCTTGCAATCTCCTCAGTATCACAGTCTAGTAGATCTACGTCTAGATCTATGTTTGCATTGCTCCCGCCACCTCCATCACCCCTTGCATTTTCTGGATCTACTTTAATATCACTTTCTCCATTCTCCCCTTCCTCCTCATCTACTGGATTAGATCTACCTTCACCATCTCCATCTTCAAGACTAGCATTCTGAGTAAGCTGAGCAAGAAAACTAAAGTCTAAAGAGGTCGAAATTCGTGGGCTGTAAACTGAAAACGAACGTTAGAACTTTTATCCATCTAAGGAAACCTGTTCTTCTACAGAAACAACAGCGTTTCAAACGTTTATTCTGTACTTTCAATGTGCATGGCGCGCTCACGGAAAAAAAACCAGCGGGCAATGGCGACCCACCCGTAAATTATCGGTTGAATTGAATGTAACTTGTGAGAACGCCAAACTGATATTTGTTGGTTTTAATTCACTGCTTACCAGATAGAAAAAAGAGATGTGTTGGCCACTCCCTCTCTCTCTTAGAAAGAAAGGGTGTAACAAAGAAGGCGCTGGATTGGAATCCTCAGGGAGGAGATCAAGACGGAGACCACAGGGGTCTTGGAGAAGAGTCAGATAGATGAGTGTGGCCTGGAGTAAAAACCTTGGACCAGGAAATAATGCACACAACCCTAACTTAGGAATAAGGGTTTATGATCATACCTTGGCTCTGGCTCTCCTTTCCCGCTGAGAGACAGCATTGCTTTCAGCAATCCCATAGGGTTGACAATGTGCCACAGCTGGTTGATGTCTTCCTCTATCAGCTGGGGGAGGACAAAGTCCCGAACAAACCGCTCAGCCTGCTCCTGACCCTGAAAACAAACAAAAACTTTATGAGGGGGTCTTAGCTACGATTTTTGCAGAAGCATGAACAGCACAGCACACTAACAGACTTTTAATTGTTGAGTAAGTCTATCACTATTCTTGTGTATAATGATTTACACAGAACAAAAGAGTTTCTGGCCATATTTGGTTTGTGTAGTATGTCAAACTTGCAAGAGGTAGCATTGTTCATACAGCCAGATGACAAGCAGGTCCTTTTGTCTAGCGATTTTTTTTTCTTCTATACAAAGAATCTAAATTTTTGTAACAATACCAAGAAAAATAATTAATTTTTAATTATTAACTGCAATGTAGGTGTCTGAATAAAATGAGTGGGAAATGGGTGGAAACATTTGTGAAATTAAGTGGATGTACAAAGCACCCACAATCTAAGTTAAGTCGAAAAGAAGTCTCGAATGCTCAAGTAGCATCCGCTTTTATTTTTAAATGGGCACTGAAACACAGGGTTAACACCAAACCGTATTAATTGAATACAGAGAAATGTTTGAGCTAATGGAGGAGGTAAAATCAGCAAAGCTATCTCAAAACATCGATTGATTTAGAAAAACAGCAAAAAGAGAGGATCAAAAGCTTCTACTGTTCGAAGAATGTATATGTGTTGTTACATAACTTAGGTTATATTTTTGTTGATGTTTTGTTTAGTGCTCTTTTTTTTTTTACTTATTTCATCAAAATTTATCTCTGTGGTTAAAAATAAAAGCATGAAACACAAATAGAATAAATACTTAATCCTATTGTTCACTTAAAAAAAAAAAAAATTGAAGTCTCACACGTTCAAGTCTTTTATATTACAGAACAACTCGTATTCAACTAACTACCTTGTTAATTTTCAATAGTTTGTTGGATGCATGGTTCTTTGAAGCCATGTGTGGCTCACAACTAACATTACCTTCCTTCATTACAACTTGTTGCGTCAATCCTAGGCATGCCCCCACCCATCAACAGTGGAAACCTCAATAAACAAAGTCTGATAATTCAAAATTCTCATAAACCGAACTTTGCAAAAGCAAAGGTTACTTTTTTCTCTCTTAGGCTGTATGAAAATCAGACTCATAATTCAAAGTCTTGCTGGTTTGAATCTGTTAATTTAAAGCTGACATCACCAATAGACATTACAAACGTACTATCTGTCGAGCAAAACTCAATGCTTATAATAGCTTTCCAAAACATGCCTTCAAAAGAAATAGGTTTGGGAGAAGGTCGCCATAGAAAAAAACAAACAATGGGAAATATTATAAATGCAGTTTTTTTCAAGAAGATAAGTGACAGTCTAGAATTTATACATTTGTGTGGCTCAGGTATGTCCCCTTCTGTAATTCGAATTTCTCATACCTTGCTTGACAATCGTCAATGAGCTGCGACTCCTCTCCCCTTCCCTCTCTGACCCGCCCCTTTATTGTACACTACACTAAGTGATGTCAGTCCAGGCGTATAGGAGAATTGTTATTTTTTAGCGCGACCATGCAGATCTTTCCGGCACTTCCTGATATCATGATAAAAGAGCCAACTAACCTAATGGCGTTATTATTATATGACACAAGCTCTAATTCCTTAAATCCGAGGGTGGGTTCTGGGTATGAGATTAGTTTGTTGAATCCAAGATAAAGACAAATAGGAAGGAAATACGGGATTTTCATCTGTTCATTGCATGTAGGGTGTTTTTTTAGTTTGATTTCCTTGTATTCGAGTTTTGCTATATATATATTACGACCTTGCCAGTAACAAAACCTTGGATGTAACGAATTTTGAAACAGTCCCGCAGATGTGGTTTTATCCAAAGTCCATTGTAATAACAACCAACAAACTAGTGTGTAGGTGAATCTTACACTTTCCACTTTTAGTCAAGCCTTACTCTTTGTGAGTGGACTATTTTTGGATATTTTTGAAAATTTGTAAAATTTTGAAATGAAAAAGTGTGCCGCAGATCTATGCAAAGATGTTCTGGCACAAGCTCATGTATATCAATGCGCTCAAAGTTTCTGCAACTTGATCGAGAAAGTTTAAAATACTATATGACAGAGAAAAGACAAAAGGTTTACCTTGTCGTTGAAAAGGGCACCAATAACAGCCTTAAAAGCAGTACTCAGCGTTGACTCCATCACAGGTATTTCCTTTGATTACAAAAGAAAAAGCAACGCAAAATGTATTATAAGAAAAGAATACAAAATTTAATGCAATCATATTGATAAAATTCAGCAATATGTGGGATATCATATTTGAATGAAACACAGTGCAACAAATTCATTTTTGTAAATGCATGGGTGGGAGCAGAAAATTTCAAAAAGTCTGCGGAACCAGTGAATTTTGGTAAATTTACTGGAAAAGCCTGCATCCTATCACAGGTTGTTTCTTAGGTACCATCATTATACCACTGCAGACCTGCTTTTTATACAGATTCATTAAACAGTAAAAAAAAAAAAACGGAAACCATTACCCCTTATTGAACCAATCATTGCACTTTTGTAAGCTAAATAAAGTTCATGATAGGCAAAATTCTGGATTTAAGACCTGACATACTTTTTCTCTTCTTTTAAAAGGCCCACTTTCTGTGAAAAACCCTGCACCAAAAGTATTATTAATATGCATTTAGGCCTAATAGGCTATAAACTAAGTAATATCAAGACCTTGTAAAAAAACCTTTGAAGTCGTAGTGGTATTGTATTATACATCATAATTATATGTATCTTCAAATTTGAACTAGGCCTAGATCTAGAACTAAATTTGATGTCCGATGTTTGTTAGATTGAGTCATTGAATATCTAGGGAAAGTAAATTTTCCTTTTCTTCAATATAATGAAACTTTGTTGTTTTTCCAATGCCCTGTATGTGTGTATAAAAGAGGAATTTAAGTTAAAGCCATCAATAATGATTGATAATAAGACCTTTCCGCGAAATTTTGTGTTTGTGTGAAAATAGACCCTATTTCTACCTTTCAGTTTCTCCATGACTGTGAATAGTGCATTGAACATAAGAGTTCAACTAACTGGATATATGTCTGCATCCTTCATTGTCTGAAATAATAACCACATGTAATACAACTCTCCAAATAAAAAAATATAGAAAATGAAAAAAAAAATCAATCAGTCATGAAAAGAAAAAAAAATTATTCCTCTCAAACACATTATTAAATCCGCCATAGTAATACCATAACATTATGTGTATCGGAGATACAGAAGTGCCAGAAGCCTTTCAGTTGCCATCTATTCAAACAAAGAAAAAAAACAAAAAAGAAAGGCACCCTTTGATGCAGATTGGTGGCTTCTGCATCCCTATTTCAGATTATTGCCAGCGTAAAAGGGCCACACTCTAAAATTTGAGGCAGAGTCACTCCTTTCGAGTTACCCCATTGTTTGCATGAAAGTACAACATGCACATTCATATGGACTAACCACAAGCATCAGTGACAAAGTCGGGTCATGAACCACAGGAACATGATGCACCGTGACTGGTTGTCCAGTGAAACTAGATGGCTACCAAAAACACTCGTCTGTAGCTGTACTTGTAATAATTGTCGCAACATTCATCAGTGCAAAGTTTTGCCTTGTTAATACCACATCAAATAGCAATTACGCTATTGAACTCAACCCAGCGCATAAAAAAAAAAAATGGTTTAACCTAGCGCCCATAAGAAAATGTAAGTATCGATACACATAGCTAGCAAAAGTAGCCCAATGTAGCCTTGACTATACCAATTGGTTGTTTTTTAGTAGATGGTGATCGACTTTTATCTTTCGTAAAATGTTAAAGATTGATATAACTCTACAAAGTTAACTTTGCGTTTCAAAAAAGTGTGGATCATTTGTTTTAAGACCATAATTGTAATTTTCTAGTAGAAATCAAAGAATTTTCATATTACCTCTGAGAGAATGAGGTCCTCACAACCAATGTGCTTAGCAATGTGCGCCAACATTTTATCAGTTGTCAGGTAATCATGAACAGCACTGTGGATCAAGAGAGCCATGCTTGATTTGACAATAAATTTCATATAAATGTTTTCACTGTTGGTTTCAACCACTACAGTAAAAAAAACAAAAAAACACCATTCTTTTATCTGTTTGCCGTATGAATAAAAAAAACAACACATTTCTGCTTCCTAATAATAGCATTATTAGTTACTGATGAGTATTACTGCAAAATCCATCATTGAAAAAAAAAAGCCAAAAAACATCTCAAACATGTGCCATGAGCAGAATGTTATACTGTTTCACTTCAAGTGGCACTTTTTGATTAAGAATCAAATCTAATCTGCAAAACATTGTGTAATACACTGTCATGAAGAAACACGTAGTTTCATGTTTGCTAAATTTTAGACAAGTCTGCTGTAGATTGAATTATAGTTTCTCTAATTATTTATTCAACATCCAAATCTGCCTCACTTAGGATATAAGTCTTCTTAACCATAGCTTGATGACACCATAACTAATTAAATACATTAAGAGATACTGACACTGAATCTGCAATGTGTACAAAATCTATTGGAATTGTTGACAAATTTTAAACAATTTTTTTAAATTTAATTTGATCCATGTCAATGCGTTTAGGGGATATTTAAAAGCACCAAATGCTGGAATTATACCTTCCGTCATTAATAACTTTTTTTTTTCTTCTAAATCCAGTTTCATTTCCTATAGTTGGCCATAAAACCTTCATGATGAACTTGATTTGAAATCATGGGTAAATTTTTTAGACTGCTTTGAAACAAAACAAAAAAAAAAACAAAAACAAAAACGTAAATTAGCTTCAAAATCAAATTGCCCATGCAAGGAAACATTTATTCAAACAACTGCTATTTACTTTGATTTTTGTTGTTGTTGAAAACAAAAAATGTTCCTTTCTTATAGTTATAACCAAGCCATATAGATATCTTTTTATATAGCTCACCTTATGCCTTCTTCAAACATGTAAGGATAGATGTTTCTGAGGTAGACTTTCACATAAGAACTCATAAGTGCAAAACCTTAATTATAAACAGAGAAAGAAAAAAAAAGAAATTAGATGTTTAAAAACGTATCAATCTTCTGACTTTGAGCACATCAGACTTTAGAAATTTTTTAATATTCTGTAGACTTAATGTATTGTTCCATAAAGGGTGTTACTTGTTTAGATTCAAAGAGAGAAAGGAAATTCATACATCATTCAGAGACAGGAATAAGAAAAGGTGATTCTCCACAGTCTCATAGTCACACAGCAGGTACTTTGGGGAAGGCTGGGGTTGTATTTTATACAAAAAGGAAATAACCTTATGGGTAATTAACAAATAGAGAGTTATTATTAATTGCAGTATACATGTATACACTAATCTTGATAACACACCTCCCTAACTAGTTTTTAGTAAGGTAGCAGCAATAAAAAAATTTTAAACAAGCAGGGAAATCCAACATATGACATAGTCATGATAACGAAATAACAAATTGTAGCTATGAGCTAAGTAATTTATTCCTTGGCTTACATATTTTTAAAATTGTGAAAACATACAAAATCATGATAAAAAAAAGTAACTTAAAGAATGAGTTTTAGAATAGCATGTCTAATAGATACCATCGTCTGCAAGTTGTGTATTATCCTCAAGTTGTAGAGGCACAGCATTTATGTCAATACCAAGTTCTGCACGCTTTTTTCTTTCTCCTTCCACATATGATCTGTTAAAATAATTTTTTTTAAATAACATGTATGTAAAGTAACAGAAAACCAGACAAAATCAAAATCAATTAAAAATAACTAATTATATTATGTTTGTTATATTATTTAAAAAACTTACTTAGCAGTCATGAGCATTTTATCATCATCATCATCATCATCATCATTATTATTATTATTATTATTATTATTATTATTATTATTATTATTATTATTATTATTATTTTCGTTATTATTAGTATTATTACTAATGTTGGAGAAGGAATAGACTTCAATTGACTTGAGCAATCAGTACCAAGAAGTCTATCATTTTATATCCACAAAAGCAAAAAAATGTAGAAAGAATAACAATAAAAATTCCTCAAAAAGATATTAAATACTCAAAAAAATATTTTGGCAACAAGTTGTACACACCTATTAATGAATGCTTGTCGCAAAGTTGATTCATTGAAGTCTTCACCTAAACGCTGACCAAAAGCATATATCTCAGCATCATAGTTCCTAAAAAAAAAGATAAGAAGATTTAAGATACTTTAAAGAGATACAGGAAAGGAAATTCTGATTAATACATTTTTAAAACTTATTTATCCAAAATAATTCAGTTATGCTTAAAAAAAAAACAGTAATACATGAAGTCTTAAGAAAACATTTAAATTTCAATGTCATGTATAAATGCAAAGATTTGATAAGTTTTTTAAGTTGGCAGCTCTACTTTAATCATCTACCGATTTTTATACCTTTAACCCAATGTAGACCACAAAACTGGAAATGAAGGTTTATTAATTTAAACTTCATTCGCCTCCGTTTTTCTTAAAAGTGACGACAGGACTAAGGCATCGGGATTGGTCGGCAGTATCCACCAGACGACTCTGATTGATCGGCATGCCGGCAAACTCGTGCCTATGCACTATACTGACACTGACACTACATCAGGTTGTCATGGAAGAGATATAAAGTTGATGGTTTTTTCTGACAACCAAAATTCAGGAGCACAGACCATACCTCTTTATTGATCGTACTGAACACATTGACATAAACGCTGTGTACAGAGTCATCTGCTGTTCTATGCACTTCTCCTGTATCTGTTGCATAGTAAAGAGCAGGTCGAAATTCACACAGTGCTCCAGGCAGGTTGTTTTCTGAGATGTTGGCAATGGGCTTGTGGAGAAGTATTTTGGCAAGTATCTTTCTAGCAATGGATAGTGAGAAATTCCTGTGTAGATGCCGCAGTCTGCCTTGGCTCCCTTGTTTTTTGTACAGTGCATCTATGGCTGCATTTTGGAAATCTGCAGGCATATCCTCTGCCTCCCATACAAAGAGAGGATACTGTGGAGAACTTGGAAAGCTGTCTCCATTCGTCTAGAAGGTTTATGTGAAAAGCCCACCCTTTCCTGGAACTTTGTACAGTTCATCTCCTCAAAAGTGAAAAACGCAAGTATCGCTTACCTGCACTGACCTACCCGTATCCTACAAAATGAAGTACATGAAAAAACAAAACAAGTTACCAATATGAATAAGCATTACTCACCAATTTATCCATTCTGAGCGACGTCTTTGTTTCTCAGGTCCAACATCAAGTCTCTTTTGATACATTTCTTTCAAGTACCTCATTCTGTATTGGTCATAATTTCGTTTTGGAACTAAGGATGAGAATGTATAACATAATATAATAAATAAAATAACAGGGATAAAACATAATTATGAAGGAAGGTAATGTCATAAATGAAATTTTAAATCAATTCAATTGATAATCCATACTAGAGAGTGAGTCAAAGCTCAGACAGAAGAAAAATCCCTATATCCCTACAAATCTCTAATTTAAAAATAAACCAATTAAAATAGGCCTTTAAATCTTATTTGCGGGTCGGGGGATGGTGTTCCCTGCCTTAATGGATAATACACGGAAGTGGCCGTATTTGCCTGCTGGTCGCGCGGGGGGAGTAACTTAATATAACGTAATTTACTAGAGTGCCTAGATTTATATAAATTCAATACCCACTGAGAGGTAGAACATTTGAACTTGAGGAGGTTTGGGATTCGAAATTCGTCATCAGTCAAAAATCTATAGACCTCACATAAATACATCCAATTTTGTCCCTTACTGGTCGGATGGGTGTCAGTAAAATGTGACCGGTTGAGACAGGAGTCCATATATTTCCCCTCACTGTCTCGTGTGTGGCACACATAAGTCTAGGGGCCCGTGCATATTACAGCCTATATAGTTCTTATGTTGGACGCTGAAAAACAACCAAACAGTCGCAGTTGCAGCGTAACGACCCGGCCACTACAAATGATAAATCACACCACATCATGATAAATTAACATTTCAATTTCAAAAGCAGTATGAGCATTAACCTTTGTGATGAATGCATGTCGAAATTCGAAGTGTTTTCGGTAAAATTGACCTTGTACTGGTAAAAACAATGTTTTTCAAGATAGAAGCAGCCATTTTGACATTAAAGTCCCTCTTCTTATTAAAAGTCAATAGTCTATGCCTAATTTTACTGAAGAAAATGGAAGCGTCAAAATGCACCGTAAAAATACAGGAGGAAACTCATCGGCGCAATGACGCGTAACAATGCAGAGTGGTTGGCAAAGACCGATACAAAAACACACCTATTAGTAACAATATGACTCATGCTTACTACCCTTAAGTCTCTGAGCGAAACCTTTCTTGAGGCTTCTCCTCATTTTTCAACAGTGAGCTTCCACGTTCCGAATTTACACAAGAGGGTCGATTTCACGAGGGACTAGTTAAACTAGTTGACTTTGGCATTAGTTTCATTCAAGTTAAATGCACTGTAAATTACGGTGAAGTCATCCATTAACACAACCAAGAAGACAGTGTTTGGTCTTGCTTTTGCCTGAGATTTCATGATATTGTCATCTATATCTAATGAACCTTTTCTCGGAAACATAAATATACGATTATATTGTCTAATACGGTTGTTGAGGAAAGAGCTTGTACATGGGGTGCCATAGCATAATAACCTAATCTGTAGACCCATTTTCATTGCAAGGCTGTGGGTCTGATTGGATTCACAAACTCAGTAAGTGAAGCAATATAGTGGTATATCATGACACTAGTAGTCTCTGTTGCAAGGCATCCTGAATTTGTTCCACTCAAGAAAACGACCTTGAAGCTGTAGTTGAAGTGCTAGTGGGCATTTTTTCCCGATAGCTTGAATGTCCCAAAAGAAGCATTCAGTTACCAAGGAACACAAGCTATTACCACATTGCATAAAGAATGCATGTACTAATTATTAAACAATAAACGACTTGTGAACGCACTGTGCAATCCGATTTGTGACGGACTTCGCCGTCATATTTGGACTTTCTTAAGACATAGGTGACATTAAATTAACAGAATCGTTTTCTCCGGCCAATTTTTTTTTTTATAATGAAAATGCTGTGCAGTGGGGAACATACATGTCTCCCTGACTAACCTTTTTCCTTTTACTATACAAAGAAATGTGACAGAAATTCACACACTTGTTGAATTCTAGCCGATCATGTACATGAATATTTGGTCCAGATACATGATTGTAATGTAGACTCTTATCAACCATGTAATACGAAGACAGCGACTAATAAAGTGTGTTATATAACCAGACACATAACATTTGATGAAAATTGTATCCGGACTTTAAGAGACTTTGTAACTAAACTTGTGCAAACTTAAATTATTATTTAATATATTTAGGCCCTACAGTATAACATACAAATCCATGAAAGAAATCAACAAAAGAGAAAAAACAAGCTCACGAAAAAAAATGCAAAGCTGCTAGCTATCAATCTCCGACTCTATTTAAACTTACACACATCCCCTGCACGGTGGTAAGAGGTCAAAAGGTTATCAACTTAACATTTCCGGAAAGGAGTTTCAAAACATGAAAGTTTCTAAGAACAGGGTTATTTAAAGTTTCCTTTAACTTTCTTGTTTCCTACATTATTTTGGATCAAGTCGATCTGAGTCTAGAGGCAACTTGTGCGACAGATCTTCGCCACAGTCTACGTAAGAACCTAGATGTGCAAAGACAAATAAAATCCAGAGGAAACAGCAGCAAACGGGGGATAAGCACACACACACAAAATGCGATAAAAATGAGATGTAGATCTAGATTCTAGATTAGATCCATTTTGTCTATGGTCAGGGAAATCAAAGTTTGACATCAGGTGTGAATATCAGGCTGATATAATCTACCTGTGTACGGAGAAACAAAATTTTTTATTGGTACCCATGTACAAATAAATGGTTTTGTTTCTAAAGGCGCACCCGTGTATGAATAGATCTAGACTGCCGGGGAAAAAAACGCGATGTAGATCTAAATAAGATCTTTTAGTCTATGGGAAGGGAAATCAAACTTTGACTTAAGGTGTGATCATCAGGCTGCTCTAAACTGAGAATCATAGTTATTGCACTGATCAGAAAGTAGGAGTTGACCATTCACGCAAGGCCTTTAGAACATACGATTCCTTGTTGAACTTTTTAAAGTCGCTTGCAAGTTCTCTCTCTCTCTCTCTCTCTCTCTCTCTCTCTCTCTCTCTCTGTCTCTCTTATTTTCTCACTTCATCACAATGTCCCTTTCCTCCCTTTCTCTCTCTCTCACAATATGCCGTTAATTTAAAACCTCACCGTCATAATCAACCTTCACTGAACTTAATTTCCTTGAAATCAACTTAGATACTTACTCTGTTGAAGAAAACAATTTTTTATAAATCCCTGCCTGGACTCTGGAAAAACCAGGAAGCATTCTTGACCTGGCTGATCTCCAGAAGGACAAAACCTCTCCAGAATTATGTAGACGAAAGTTTAAACAAATCATAGAAAATCATTGTAATCATCATCTTCTTTTACTGGCGGGTCTAAAGATGAGACCTGAGTCGAAGCTGCCTGCCACTCATCCTGAGCAGATTTATAAATGGTGCAAGAGACCTGAGTCGAAGCTGCCTGCCACTCATCCTGAGCAGATTTATAAATGGTGCAAGGTGAGCGTGAAGGCGTTTAAATTTACTCGATCGAGTCCGACTTGGACAATCTGATCTTACTCACGCCTTCCTACTGCGAGGTAAAGAGCTCCCACCGTGTCATACCTGCGACTGCCAATTATTTATATATATATCATATTCTGGTTGATTGTCCGCTTTTTACCGGGAAAGAAAACTGTACCTGGCTTCCAGACCATTACAGAGCATCTATAGGGCATAGAGGGTCTAACTTATGTTCACAAATCTTGCCATTTTTTCAGAGTCAGTCTTCTCATAATAATTTTGTTTTTTAACTGAAGAACTATATTTATAAATCACTTAGCTGAAAATACAGTATCTTCAGGAAAGACTTAACACAACACACCTAGCTCGATTATATGGTTAAAGCTGTTACTGGACAAACAGCCACTTCCTTAAAATGAAATGAGTTGTAATCCACATGTGTACTAACCTAGCTCGATTATATGGTTAAAGTAGGTACCACAGGTCAAAATTTCAAATGTAACCAATCACTTTAAAATGGACATAACCATGAAGCCCTTGCTTCACTGAGCAATTGGGTGAAAAAATTATCTTTCTAAGTGAATTCTGAGAGAAGTTATGAATTTTCAAAATATTTTTGGACTTAGAAAATTTTCGGCGCGCGCGCGATGAAAATAAACTAGCGTCTTCACGCAAGCCCACGGAAAAGGAAAATGTGTCAATTGATAAAATTAAAGAATAAATGCGCTACCATATTACTTCTACACACTTAAAACAAATAAAAAGTGTCCTGGAACGTAAAGAGAAGGTAAAATAAGGCTCCAAAAATCCAATATTTTGTAAAAAATTCATACTTGCACAATATACTCCTAGGAATATCCTCAATTTTTTTCAGAAGGCTAACATTAATAAAAAGGTGTTTTTTGCCTGCCCAGATAGGTCCTCATATTAAAATTTGGCAGCGGGAAATTTTTGTGGAAAAAGTACCGATTTTGATGAATTTTAAAAAATCATTAAAAAAAAAGTTGAAGTTTTGATGAATTTTAAAAAATCATTAAAAAAAAAGTTGAAGTCCAAACTAGGTGAAATTTTTTGCAGAATTCAAGCACTTGCAGGGGCATCTAAATTTATTAATGGTAGAATGATTGTGTAATTATGCTAATATGGAGCCCAAGGGGAAATAACCCACCCCGCTAATATGGAGCCCAAGGGGAAATAACCCACCCCGATAAAAAAAACAGAAAATTGGTAATTTTTAAAAATTCATAAAATTCAAAGTTATCAAGCTACAGCTTTTAAATTTGGTATGAATGCCCTACACATTGATTCCTAACGGTGGCCCATTGTGATTGTTAATGTTATGATTGTGTCTAACCAAAACGTGAAAGCTTTTCAAATAGAACATTCACTAATTCAGTAAAAACAAAAATGTCTTTTCAAAAGAATCAAATTTTAAAATAAAAATCTCTGTAGACTTCCAAAAATGAAATTTTAAATTTCTTGTACTATTATGTTTCTCATATTTCTCAGTTCCTATCCAAATAATGGACATTGTAAACGCTGTGTATAATCACAATTTTTTATTTTGCTCAATTTAGACCAAAGAAATGTTAAAATGGGAGAGAGCTTTGCTTTATGATTCAAATTTACTATCGAAAATTTGATTTGAACAAAAACACTTCATATAATGTATCTAGAGTGCTCTATACAAATTTGGCTATATAAGGCGTTTACATACTATACATACAATATAGAGACACTATAATCATATAAATACTCACTAAAAACAAACTAAAATTATTTTGGTCATGACCAAGAACTTGTAGTGGAACTCTCTAGATTTTAGATCTTGAAAAGATCGGTGAAATGTAATCTCTAAAGATTTTTTTGTAAATACCAGTTCGATAGTTATGCAGAAGATTTCAACAATATTAAAAGGGTGATCTTTCAAGATCTGAAATATACAAAATATGCAGACCAATTCATTTCATGCAAAAAACATAGAAGTTATTCCCCTCTCTTGAGGCAATACTTATATTCTTCAAATATTTGTATTTTTATAATTCAGAGTCAATTTCTAGATCTTGAGTGTCAATGTCGGAATGAAGGTTATATGAAATGCCATGACAACCCCAAAGCCCTCTGATGTCAGGACTGGTGAAGATCAATCATGTGATTCTCCTCAAGGTCGTTTTGAGAGAGCTGTGCCTTTCAGAGAATCCAAGGGACCCTTTGGTAAGATCACTGAGATAAACGTTTTCACTAATTGCAAGTTACAGTAAGAGAAATAAGAAAAAAAATTGTACAGAAATAATTTTAAAACACTTTTAAAATCTGTGGCTGTAGAAAAGCAATGCAATGTCATCGCGTCACTTTTGTCACAAAATTTAGTTACTGCTTGTAGTAAAAAAAATTGTGTTTCTCTTTTGGAAATTCTTTTATTTGTAAAGAAATAATAGACAGCATAGGGAAACTATCTTTTGTTAGAGCTGCATACAAGCTAAACTTGTTCATACATTGAACTATTTCATAAACTAATAAAGCAACTGCAGAGCTTACACTGAACATGAAACATATATAACTCATAGCTGTTTCCAAAGAATAGAAAACTATTATTATTAACTTTTGATTGAGTACACAGGACCATTCAAAGCTACCAAGATATGGAAGGATTTGATAGAGCATGTGAAGTGCAATGTTGAGATAAAAAGGCGGCGCCACAAAATGCGCTACATTGAGTCCTGTTTCACTGGGACAGATGCCGTCGATGTCGTCCTTCATTTTCTTCTTAACGACAGGGACACCTTCTCAACAGACTTATCTAGAGAAAAAGCTACAAAGGTAAAATTCTAGTTTTTTTCACATAGAATAGAACTAGAGGCATACTTCTATATGATTTTACGCTATTTATATGTTAGGGGGAGGGGGGCAGCAAAGAATCCAAACGTTTTTTGTTGTAGTTGTTTTTTTTTAAAGCCAAATTACTTAAAATGGGAGTCTACAGTTCTTTTAAATTTGTATTCCTCCTTTGAAATTTTACTCAGCATTTGCATACCTACAACGGCACCCGCTGCAGCGGGACCATTGCTACAGTAGGACATTTTAGGAATCCCCGTTTTCTATTGTGTGAAGCCTATTACTTCTGCTTAGGTTTAACAGGGCATGGAAATGGGTGGACTTGAATACATCAGGATAAGGGGGTAAGGTTTTGAGAGAAAAAAATTGGTCAGCCAAGCCCTAGGTTAGGTCTAGACAAAGGATGCAAACAAGTAGTTTGATATAGAGTGATTTAATATTGTGGGGAAGGGCTGATCAACAGGCATGCAGTCAATGATATGTGGCGATAGAGTTCGTAAGCCCATTAGCCCACTGATGAATAAGGTGCAATATACAAGAGAAAGAGAGAGAGTGAGGGGGAAGGGTGAGTATTGTTACCGTTGGGTCTAGATGGTCTT
Source organism: Elysia chlorotica (assembly GCA_003991915.1). Taxonomy (NCBI): domain Eukaryota; kingdom Metazoa; phylum Mollusca; class Gastropoda; family Plakobranchidae; genus Elysia; species Elysia chlorotica. The sequence continues at coordinate 122,199 of RQTK01000360.1, read as the reverse complement.
GAACTTTGGGTAACGGGACTCAAAAAAGAAGGCCAAGAGCACACAATAAAACCAAGTAACTGAAGACAGACTTTTTCAAGGCCATTGTGTCAAGTTCATTTTATTTTTAAAAGGGTGATTATTAGTGTTAAAACTGGATTTTTCAATAGTTTTGTTGACATGACTATAACAGCAGCTTGCTTACAACGGGACTTTTCTTCTGAAAGCAAATGTCCCGCTGTAGTCATGTTTTACTGCATGTATTCCTTGCATTTCCATTCACCCTATTTAAATAGTGGGAACTCAAAGAGCCCCCACAATGTATGTACAAGGGTACAAAATATCACCTACGATGAAGGTGATTTATGATTATATTTAGATTGTAACACCTCTTCTTCTAATCGAAATTCCCTTTGAAAGTTTTAAATTTTAAAATTAATCTTTCATAAAACGAAAAAGATGTGAACTGATTTGTAAATTGTATATTAATTAACGACAATTCCATGTAATAATTAGTGATTTCTGATTTCATAGATCTTCCCAACAAACCACTGGTGCATGATAAAAGTATTAGAAGTTGCCACAATATGTATTGCCATTACAAACAAAAGTCCACTTTGTCAAAGCTTACAATATGTTTGGGAACTAATAGATATAAAAGTTTAAGCTGTGCTCCACAACAACTCTGATATTTTTGAAACAATGTCCAGGTTTGTCAGATGCTGATGCAACGAAAAGTGTTTCACTCTGCAACGGAAAGAGGAGGCTCTGAGAAACCCAGTGTGTTCGAAGACAGCAGCAGCAAGCTTTATCATCTTGCAGAGCCAAAGGATGAAGTCTGTGAACCCTTGGTTAACAATGAAGACAGAGAGGAGACCCCCAGCTCTGTTTGTGATACTACTCAAGACACAACTCAAAACTCTGAGAAGCTGAGGTAAACCTTCTTGTGGATCTTTAGTTCAAATTTTTATTTTACTCATTTGATTGAACGTGACAAAACGAATATTTTTTATAATAAATCCTTTATTGAAATTATGTAATTAATTTAAGCAAGCAGTGCCTGTTCCGAATTGAGATTTGGTCATCGATAAAAAGTTTCATGATACTTACAAGGTAAAATATTGTATGCAACATCAAAGGCTTGTTGCTTACAGACAGACAAACAGACAGGCAGAGAGAGAAGTGGGGGGAGCTTGATTGATCAATGCTCTGGACTGGCAAGCTGAAAGTCTAAATTTGGAATCTGAGCTAGTGACCTGGCTCTGTTCAGAGGGGTTGTAAACTTACTAAAGAATTTATGTACTTAGCTTGTTCTTGCCTGGAGTCATTTTAGTATTTTTTTTTTTCTGCTGCCTAAAAATTGGCTTGTGTGTTTATTAAAATCTGTAGAATTTAAAAAAGTATTTTTTTAAAGATAATTTGATGTAGTGGTAATTTACCTACTCTTTCAGGTTCTTGGATGGACTGGAGCCAGCGGACGAACCCTCTGTAGAAGATGATGTTCAAGCAAGACCTTTGCATGAAATCAATGTTAATTTACTGCAGTCTGGTTTAAAGAAAGATTCTGCTCCTTCATTGGATGATAAATTTGGTGCACACAAACCATGGGCCTCTGGAAAGACTCTTTCAGGAGATGGTTTGTATTTTCTTTTATTTTATTTTTTTTTTGGGGGGGGGGGTTAATTCTAAGATAGATTTGTAGCTTTTAAAGTAGGCTGAGGCCTCAGCTTGTTAAACAAAGCTCTGTCCCGTAGATCCCACTTAGATCTTAAATAAACAACACAACTCAAAGGAGATAATGAGGCTACAATCTATAGGCTTGTCTCATTAAAAAAAAAAAAAAAAATTCCCATTTTAAGTAGTTTAATTTAATTGTGAAAAATGCTAAGGGTATTTTATTTTAAATGTTAATCCCACAGAAGTGGAAGAGGTCTTGGATAGGACAAGCTAAGGAGATCTATACAAATTTTATATCAATGTTTATCCCACAGAAGTGTAGGAGGTTTGGAATGCAAATAGCTTAGCGGTTTCAATTTTTATGTTAATGTTAATCCCACAGAAGTGGAGGAGGTGTGGAATGGGAAGAGCTAAGGAGCTACGAGTACGAATTGTAATGTTAATCCCAATGAAGTAAAATACGTGTGAAATGCAAATAGCTTAGAAGCTTCAATTTTTATATCAATGTTAATCCCACAGAAGTGGAGGAGGTGTGGCGAGAGGTGGCTTTGACCCAGCTGCTGACCCACGTGGAGCTGACCTTCCTGGACGGGATCCTGAGCGAGGAGAGCGCTGACCACCGGTCGGCAGCGTCAGTGAGGAGACAGCAACAGCGCCATCACCTGATCATATCCAATCTGGTCGCACGCAGCTGGCACCTCCCCCTCACTCCTGGTTCAAACTTTGGAGGCGCATCGCTCCCCTCGGACCCGCTGCTTGTGACCGCGATGGACTGCATCGAGTTCTTCCCAAGTGGTGAGTAAAACTAAAATCTGTCCAATACCCTTTGGCAGATTGCTATGGAACCAAGAGCTGGGGTCCTGATTTTCCTTGCCATACAGCGTTTGTGAGGTAGGTTGCCATAACTTTTCTCGCTGGACTTTACGTTTGTTGTTATTTTATTCAGCCTCCTATTTTGTGATGGGATAACATTGGGGGCCAAGGAAATATTGGGCAATTTTAAGGAAAGGTAGGTTAGTGTGCAATCATTTGTAGTTTTATGACAAAATGTCATTCATAGAGTTTTACAACTAAATGGACTGCTTTAAGTTCTTCTCAAGTAGTGACTGTGTGAGGTAACATTTAAAGGGTTTGTTAAGTGGTAAGATTAGAGCTGAACTAAAAGAAAACTTCCCTCTAGATGTAAGAATCATCAAAGACATAATGCGGAATGCCATAGATTAAAAAGCTTAGACTGGGAAATTGGTACTCTTTTAAACAAGACATGTTAGAAATTTATTTGAGTTATAAGTAAAGTTAAGCAGTAATATATATGTACAATTTTTTTCATACTCGTTTCACAGCCTAACAAATAGCTCTTCTTTAAATATATCTTTTTTTAATGTTTTAAAATGAAAATTTTTTAGTACGATGGTTATCTTCTGACCTGAAATGGTGGATTATGAAGTGAACTAAAATTTATCTTGTGTAATAATGGTGTATGCTGCTCCATACATGTTTGCTTCCCAGGATATTGATTGAGATAGTGTATATAAATTATATTGAATGGAAATGGCTGTAGAACATGTTGGTAATATTAATTTGGATTATTTTCCAAAGCTCCATATTCATAATTATTCTCTCAATTTTTTTTTGTTACCCACACATTTGGATTCCATCCTCCAAACAAAATTTAAGTCAAAATACCTTTTTGTTTTTTAATACCAGGTGGAAACATTCTTAATGACCCTATTTTTAAAAGAAGAGGTCATGAAGCAAAGCTGTGGGCCAAAGATCTTATTGTGAAGCACTTCAAGAGTCTGGATGAAAGTTTGTTGCCTAACAGGTACCTGGAGCTTCACATGGCAATCCTCAACCAGCTGCTGTCAGGCGCATTTGACAATGGTATTGCTAAAAACATTCTTATGACCACTTACTCTAGCCCTAGAGTAAAAAAAAAGGCTCAAATGAAATCATAGGTGTTAGTAGAATAAGAACGGTTCACAAAAGTTGAGTTTCTATGCCATATTCCACATACCTACCTCTATACCAGCAGTTCATAATTTAATAAACTTTATTGTTAAAGCTCTTTTCCCCCAAACAAACTTATGCTCAGACAGAGCGCTTGATAGAGTGAGTTGCCACTAGCCTCTGCCCATTCACTGCCTGGGACAGGCTTCCATTTGTGTCTGTAATTATTAATTATAGTTTTCCAGCTTTACATATATAAAGTGGTCTCAGCGTAAGAACTCTCCGAGTGCCAACCCACTCTGTCTTCGAACAGGCTCACCCCATTTAATGGGGTTTAATTAACCCCCCTAACTACCCGCTTTTGGCCTTGTATAAAGTGTAAGAACCGTTTTAACAGAGACGAAGATATATTTTTTTCTATTTTTCGTCAAGCTCACACATCATTTTTCATTTCCCCAGCATATTGATTATTTCTATAGTGATCTAAGACTGATAGGAGCAGCGTGTGTATCTGAATACAAGCTATCAGATGGGTGGCTGGGGGGAGGTTAGAGCCGTGTAAGAAAATCAGACAAATCATCCTTCCGCCATCACTTTGTCACGCCGACTCGCAGCGCCTGTGGGTCTACCAAGTTTTACATTGAGATGTTAACCGACGAACCTAAACCCCACCCCCTGCCCTCCAATAAAAATCACAGATAGGCAGCAAATGTTTCCTTACACGAGAGTGGGTAGGTATCCAATCATTGAGGAGTAAACCACTAAACGTGACTTGACCACTCAAAAAGCACCCCAATTTTTTTTCGAATCTCGCCCACTTATCCTCTCGACCGCTCATCAAAACTCTTTAAATCACTAAATTGTTAACAGACTATGAAAGGGTGCTCGCTTTTTTCTCTCTCTCTCTCTCTCTCTCTCTCTCTCTCTCTCTCTCTTATCTCCTGCTCTCATCAAAACTCTTTATATCACTAAATTGTGAACAGACTTTGAAAGCTTTTTCTTTCCTTCTCTCTCTCTGTATCTCTCTCTCTTTATTCTTTTCCTCATCTCCGCCTCTCTCTGTGTCTCTAATTTCTCTCTATCTTTCTTTTTTTATTTTTCACTCTTGCCTCTCTCTCTGTCCATCTCTCTCTCTATCCTATCTCTCTCTTTTCACTCTGTCCCTTCTCTATCTGACCATTCTTTCTTTTTCTTCTTCTCTTCCCTTTCACTCCGACTCTTTCTTTCTCTCTCACACTCTATATTTTCACTATCTCCCAATTCTTTCCTAACTCCATCTCTTTATTTTTCTTTCCTTCCTTCTCTCCTCTCTTCTTTCTTTCTCTCTCTCTTTCCTTCTCTCTCCCTCTCACCGTGTCGGGGATCTCTTAGGGAACGCAATATCCAATGGTACGGCCATATGTTTTTATCTAATTTCCTCAAATTAGATTCTGATCCCTTAACAAGACAGTTGGTCGTTTCTACCGTTCTTAGACTGAGAACTTGTATAAGTGCGGTAACACCTGTAATCCACCTGACTGAAATCAAACAAACATTTCTTTCCCTATCGTCAACTACCCGCGATAGTCTATAAGCATGGAACTCAAAGAGTCTTACACGCAGGTGTGAACATCTGGCTTCTCCAGACTGAGAATCATGGTTCACTGATCAGAAGTTGACGGTTCACGCAAGGTGCCCTCATATAATTCCTTGTTAAACATATAAAGGTCGTTTCTATCTCTCTCTTCTTTTTCTGACTTTTTCGTGACTTCCCATTCCTCCCTTTCTCTCTCTTCCACTCTCTCTTTCTCTCTCTCTCTCTCTCTCTCTCTCTCTCTCTCTCTCTCTCTCTCTCTCTCTCTCTCTCTCTCTCTCTCTCTCCCTTTACCTTCACAGGTGCATTGGTCTAAGAGTAAGAGTGTACAGCCTCCAATCAGATGGTCGCAAACTGGAATTTTTCTTTAACTTGCCCAATCAAATTCTTTTTCCTTAAGCAGAGTCTTGGCGGTAGAGCTTTATCAAAAACCACTAGGAGCTGTGCACACATCAGTCTGTGCGGTGGGACTAGGGGAAAGAGCCATATGGTGTTAAATCAAAGAAATTTCTTCCACCATGGTTTTGTCACGCAAACTCCCGGCACTTACAAATCTACCGGCATGAAAATCAAAAAGTTTGACATGGCTGTCTGCTCTAGCCTGAGAATCATGGGACAATCGTTTAGTTACGAGAGACTTGGCATCCAATCACTGAAGAATAGGTGGGACACGAACAAGGTGCCTTCATGTAATTCGTTGTTAAGTCTTCATTCTCTCTCATTCGTTCAACGTGTGTCAATCACTGCCTCGGTTGATTTACAGCAGACCTGATCTGTACATGAGCGTTCTTTACATACCATTGGATTTTGTAACTTACAGATTTACAAACAGATTAAAAATGCCGCATGAAGGAAATGCGCTTGGAAACAGATGAAAAGAATTTTTTTACTCGATTGAGACATGGCATTGGGTTTACTTTTCATTTACTCAGTAATTCCCCTTTTTAAAAAAAAATTAAAAAAAACTTAAGAACCTGTCCACTTTAGAACACACTTTTTTGTCTTCCAAGGGGTGGCTTCTTAGGGCGAAACTAATGTATCATAATTTCAACAATCTCTCTTTCTTCAAAAACAATCATCCAGAAGGCCAACCCTCTGCCAAAACATTTGCTTGGAATTTTTACTATACCATACTTGATGAAAGTGACATTAAGGCATTAGTGTACTCACAGAATTTGCTCAGACATGTCATGGTATCCTAGCACTATCTTTATGGTGGCAAGTACAATTGTCAAACAATAGTCTTGAGACCCATCTAGTATATATCACATAGTCTAGGTGCTGGAGAGTTAAGAAACCAACAACCAACAATTCAAATAAATTTAAAAAACTGTAAAAGAAAATCCAATATATCACTATATGATTATATTTATTGGTTTGGCTTCCTCAGCATTAGTTTGCCTGCAGCTGTACATGATCCTTCTGCCTGTGTCATCAAGAGAAGAGCTCTACAGGCTTTTAAAATTCATGCGATCCTTAGCAGTCGACTCCACTGTAATCATTGATCCTCAGGTAAGAATCAATGTAGGATTTTTGTTCATTTCTATATCTCTACTCAGTTGTGGATCCTTGGTAGCTTATAGAGCTCCCAACTAAAATGTACCTCTCTAGTCTCCTATTTTATTGTATACTGCAGTCACCAATATTATTTCATTATGAGTCTTCTCTCATCTTCCTTTTTTTCTTTCTGTTTCCCACACAATGTTCTCTTCCTAACTATTCATGCATACATTTGCTGTGGCAAGCAAAAATCTGAGAAACCAAGGTGAATTTTGACTTTTTGGGTAATTTATAATGTTATAAAGCACCAAATGAACTCTAGAGGTTTTATCATTTCTACAGCAAAAAATAACCATTTTCATTCAAAAATTAAAAAGATCTATATAGAATAGTTTTCTATGTTGAGAGGGCTCTCGTCCAAACTTAGATCAGCATCCTATCCCGAAAAGCCTCTAAAGCCTCACAAATAACAAACCAGTCAATAATTACTGTTAACGGCATAATTTCAACAATCTCATTTTTACCCGCTCTCTCTCCTTCCACCTTTCCTCCCTCTTCATTTTTTTTTTTTTTATGTCACAATGTCCTTTTCCTAACTGTTTGGCTTTTTGGAGAAGGCCAAATGATGGAGGAATATAGTCAATAATTATAGTTTCCCAGATTGTTGTTATTATATCATAATTTCAACAATCTCTTTTTTACACCACTCCCTCTCGGCTTGACTTTTTTTTTCTTTGCAAGATGCCGAATGAAATGGCTGTCCTGTCCCTGTTGTCTGACTGCATCTTTCACCACAAGCTGCTCGCTGCCAACGTTGCCCAGAAGCTGGTCCAGTTCATGATGCTAAATGTGGACAAGGTGTTCACCATACCCAGGAACGTGCGTGAGAAGGTTGCCGTCAGGCTGTACCAGCTCAAGACCGGCACCTCTTTACTGGATTGTGGTACGGTTTTCAGTTCTGGCATGCAAAGTTAAACGCCTAAAAAATGTGTTTCTGAAAATGTAATTGAAATCTTAAATTGTAACTATTGTATACAACATTCCAAGGCAATCTAAATAATATACATAAATTATTTTTTATTTTCATCTGTCTCTTTTTTCTTTCTTTTTTTGCATGTTTTTTTATTCACAGTCTTTTCTTTGGCCAAAATTATATTCATTTTTCTTTTACTGAGACTAGTAAAGGAAGTAATAGCCTCTCACATTTGAAGAGAATTTATAGATAACATGTGAGGCAATGAGAGGGTATCAGCCACATTTAACTGATATAAGGTTTTAGCTAGAGCCATATAAACATTGATCAAATGGTCTAAATTCAAGTAAACTTCATTACCTTTGGTTCTAGGAATGACAGAGTTACAGTTTTTTCAACCTCTTAAAGTACATTGTGTGCTTCTTAACACACAATAAATAACTCAATATGTCCAAATTCGGACTTGTGCCTGAATCACCCTGGTTGCTTCACATACAGACTATACTCAGTGGTCTCCGCCTAAAAACTGTAAAAGAACCCACTCTGTTTTAGAACCTGCTATTCCTGTGAAACATCATTCATTTTTTTTTTTGTCATGTCAAAGAACCAATTCTTGGCATGAAAATGATTTAAATCCTTCTACGAACTTGTTTAAGAAAGAAGGTTTGACATTTGTTGTTGTTGTTTTTTACTATCTTGATCTTTTAAATTCTTTTGCCTTACGCAGAGTATTGATTGTTTTGATAGCTATAAATGTCAGGAGTTGTTTTCACATCTGTGTTTGTGCAGTAAGAAAGGTGAGGAAAAGTGGTAAAGGTAGATCATGAGTCGACTTAACGACTTGGTGGAAGGTGAATGAAATGTTTCACTTTATTAAGTCTGTTCATGGCAACTGTCAGTCACCAACAAGGCAACTCGAGTTTAACAAAAAGGTGTGAACAGCTGGGCCTTATTCCTTCTCCTTGTGCATGGTCTGCCCCCACACTGACTATCATAGCCTAGGTGCACAGTAATCATCGTAAACCTAAGTTATGCGAGAGTTGGTATTCACTCAAACTCTTGATTGTTCTCTCTTGCTCGCTCAAGATATCATAGCCTTAGAAATGCAAAATGTTATCTGCTTTTTATTTCTATATTTCAAGAAAACCTTGTTTTTCTTAAGTCACAGTATGTCAATCACTTGTCATAATTGGTTTGCATGATCTTTACGAGTGGCGCTCTCTTTGTAAATCGTTGCTTTCTGAAGTTTTATGTGTGTCCAGAACCCAGTAACTTCATGGCTTGAAGTGGTGAGTAGTAGGCCCGCAGTTTGAATGTAGCACCCGTCTGTGTAAAATATTTTTCAGGAAAGCTAGAAGATGTTGCGTTCACTAAAGATTACTAATTTTAATGACTAATTACTTCATTATCAACAGGCTGTTCTTATTGCACTCATCTCTTTAGAAAAATAGAATTCAATCCGTGTAAAAACCAGTTTTTCTTGTCTACTGAGGGGCAAGTTTGTAGGTGGAGATTGCTGTAGTTGCTTTGTCTGTAGCATAAAAACAAGGAAAGCAAAGTTTTGTTACAACTAAAATTTTGTAATTTTTTCACCCATTGTTGGTGTACACACATTTTTAAATAACTATTTTCAGAAAAGATGTTTTGCTTGAATGATTTGTATTGTTGAGGTATCACCTATGTTCGCTATCTCTATTTCCCTCAGAACTAAGTTTCTGCAGCAGAGTGTCCAAAGAGGAGTTTGAACGCCAGTCCAAGAATTGCACTCAAAATTCTCTCATTGACTTGATGAACTCTGTTCTGGACGACACAAATATGTCCCTGAAGGAGAAGAAGAATCGCCTCAAGCAGTTTCAGAAATCCTACCCTCAGCTGTATGAGCAGAACTTTGATGGCATGCTTTGATAGAAAGACTTATGCAGAGATAGTGACCAGTAAAACTTTGTTCCTTCACATGTTATGTACTTTGATGCAAAAGATTTATGCTGAGATTGTGGCCAGTAAAACCCAGTGTTCCCCCAAATGTTATGTACTTTGATGCAAAATATATACGCTGAGATTGTGGCCAGTAAAACCCTTTGTTTCCCCCACATGTTATGTACTTTGATAGAAAGACCTATGCAGAGATTGTGGCCAGTAAAACTTTGTTCCCCCACATGTTATGTACTTTGATAGAGAAACCTATGCAGAGATTGTGGCCAGTAAAACCCAGTGTTCCCCCACATGTTATGTACTTTGATAGAGAAACCTATGCAGAGATTGTGGCCAGTAAAACCCTTTGTTCCCCCACATGTTATGTACTTTGATGCAAAATATATACGCTGAGATTTTTGTTTACTTGTTTACTTGTCCTATGGAACAGCATCCTTGCACAACGGGCAACCCCATACGTGCTCCGCTCCCCTCTGCAACACGCAACGAAGTGTGTCCAGACTGACAGTCCCCGTCAAGACTTGGTTGTGTACTCTGCGATCTTTCCCAACGAGCTGTCTTCCACGTCCCTCTCCTTTCCTGACCCCCAATTCAATCATCCTCTTGATGGCTTGCTGGTCCTCTGCCGCTGTGTCCTCTGCATTCCTCAAGTGCTCAGAGAGAGCCTTTAGCACTTCCTGCTTATCCAATCTGAGGGTGCCATTCACCGTGGCATTCCCGGCCAGCTTGTCTGCTCTCTCATTTCCCTTGACCCCCGCATGACCAGGGCAGAAGATCCATGTGATTGAACTGATTGCAGTGGGTCTGATGGCTGTCATCCATTCCATCCTCATGAACCCGCACTCTATCTTCTTTAAGGCGCTCTGCGAATCAGTGAGGAACACGGCGTGTGTCGTGGTTGGTCGTGTAAGCTTGATCCATTCCAACGCCTTTGTAATGGCCTCTATTTCCATCTTCATACTGGACGTGGTTGTGGCAGCTGCCCCTGATTCTTCATGAATTACCCTATTCTCACTGTAACAGACAAAACCCCATCCACTTTGGATTCCCCTTTTTACTGATCCATCTGTGTATATAATCGGATCATGTCTCTTGGAGTTGTCATGGATACGCTGAGATTGTGGCCAGTAAAACCCTTTGTTCCCCCACATGTTATGTACTTTGATGCAAAATATATACGCTGAGATTGTGGCCAGTAAAACCCTTTGTTCCCCCACATGGTATGTACTTTGATAGAAAGACCTATGCAGAGATTGTGGCCAGTAAAACCCTTTGTTCCCCCACATGTTATGTACTTTGATGCAAAAGATTTATGCAGAGATTGTGGCCAGTAAAACCCTTTGTTCCCCCACATGGTATGTACTTTGATAGAAAGACCTATGCAGAGATAGTGACCAGTAAAACTTTGTTCCCCCACATGCAATGTACTTTGATAGAAAGACTTATGCAGAGGTTTTGACCACTAGTGCTGGGATGAGCGGACTTTTTCTGCTCAACTGAGACCAAGACATATCGAGATAACTCCGATCGAAGTCACAGCCTGTTGACACCTTTTTATAAAAATAGCACAAATCAGATAACTCCGATCGAAGTCACAGCCTGTTGACACCTTTTTATAAAAATAGCACAAATCAGGGGCTTCGGGCTCTTGATCGCACAATGCCTTGTAGCCTACTTGCATTGCCTAGCTAGAGAGTGTTTGTACATGTACAAACACACACACACACACACACACACACAGAGCAAGACACGATGGTACCTCAGGGCTGAGGGACGGTTTGTCTCCCTCCCTCTCTCTCTCTCTCTCTCTCTCTCTCTCTCTCTCTCTCTCTCTCTCTCTCTCTATCTATCTCTATCTCTTTTCCTCTCTCTCTGTCTCTCTCTCTCTCTCTCTCTCTCTCTCTCTCTCTCTCTCTCTCTCTCTCTCTCTCTCTCTCTCTCTCTCTTTCTCTTTCTCTTTTACCTCTCTCTCTCTCTCTTCTCTCCCTCTCTCTCTCTCTCTCTCTCTCTCTCTCCTCTCTCTCTCACTTGTACTTTTTGGGTTTGTTGTTGTTGTTTTGTTGTTTTTTTAGGGGGGGGGGGGGTAGTTTTTTCTTTTAAACCATTCCTTACACATTAATCTTTTTTTTTTTTTGCACTGGGTTTGTGTTTGCAATTTACATATATTCATATAATGTTATAAAATTGTATAATATGATTGAAAACAAGATCGAAGAAGGAAAGGCGATTCCCATCCACAGATGCAGACAAGAATGACGCTAAATTCGTTAATCATTTCACGCTCCAGTGTTATAAACTAACAGAACCAATCAACAAAGAGGCCTAGATAACTCATTCGCCTGCCCCATTGTTTACTAAAATAATAGGAATTATTTAGCCTAAGGCACCATTATGACGCTGCACCAATAATATTGGTCGAACCTAACTAACCCTAGGCGTGCAGTTAATTAATACTGTCAACACAATACTCCTTAGCCAAAGACTGTAGCGACTAGCCACCGCAGCGCCTGTAGGCCTATGGTACGTTCCATCCAAGTAGCCCTCGCTGTTTAGTTTGCGCTTTTATGAACTAAAAACATAAGAAAACCCCACTGTGCTCGATCCTTGCCTTCTTGCTCAGGCTCTTCTAGGCTTGAGCAAGAATCCAGTGCACGGTGGCTAGATCGAGACATCAGCAAGTTTGGCACATCGGTAAGCGGTGACTAGATCAAGAGATTGGCAAGTTTGCCTTGTCGGTGGCTAGACCGGGAGCCTGAAAACATCCAGTGCACGGTGGCTAGATCGAGACATCAGCAAGTTCGGCACATCGTCAAGCGGTGACTAGATCAAGAGATTGGCAAGTTTGCCTTGTCGGTGGCTAGACCGGGAGCCTGAAGTCCTGGCAGCATATCCTGGCTTATCACTCACCCCAGAGATTCTCGCTGACTCAAATCGGTATCGATAGTTCGTCCCAGCACTAGTGGCCCCCAACATTCTTTTTATCCTCACCATATTTATGTAAGAAAATTACTTGTTAAATATTTAAAATTGATCTCCTTTTCCTGGTGCTTATGTTCAGTCAAACCTATCACCCAAAGGGGAGATACCCGATATCTGCACAACAATATTCATCAAGGGATTGTTTTTTCTCTGAATCTTGTAAAACGATGCACAGCAATCTGTCTATTCATATCATTCAGCTTGTGCTCATCTCTCAGGGGTACATGAATACATTTACATTTACATGTATTCATTTTTATATATCACTGATACATTTTTTTGGAGCTAACAAGTTTTTGTAATGCGAACTGTAAAGGTTAGTGATTTCTGAATATACATTCTTTTGCTCAAAAACGTTTGATATTTTTAAATGAAGATTGACAGAAAATTTTGTGCAAAAACAGCAGGCATGTTCTGCTTATTTAACTATTTAAAAGGTTTTCGTTGTAATTGGTCTCTACCAAATATCTCGTGATGATTGACTTAAAGGCTGGCATCCTTATGCCACTGACTCAATTGTTCCATAAAAGGGAGAAGATAACGAATCTTGTATCATAACAGACCTTTGTCTCATCTAAAACTCCTAAACGGTCATGATTTAGTCATTATTTTATTTATTATTTGTGTATTTTTTTGAAATTCAAGAACGACTTTGATGTTATTTGATTTACATTTTTTTACATTGTGTCTTTACAATTTACAAAGTATACTGCTGTTCATCCATTTGAAAAAATTTTTTCAGTTTTTTTGGCCATGCACTTTTTACAAATTTAAATGTCAAATGTTTATTATAAAACAATGAACTGGTAAAGATTATTAACCAAGATGAATGTTTAGAATATCCATAAGTTATCTTTTAAGACACTGTTCTTATAATCTTAGTGTATTTTTTACAGAGAATATGACTTTTCCATGAATGCAAACTATTCTTTGACACGCTTGATAAACCCCTTTTGTTATGTTACCATTGCGCAATTTAGTTAAAAGTTAATAACAACCAAGCCATCCACAATGTTATGTAAATTAATCACTTATTTACCGTATCCCTGGGAATTGCCCTATAGCAAATTATACCGGATTGCCCGCCATCGTCCACTAAACATTGCTGGCAGACAGATCAACTGTACACTTATATATGGACTATTGACAGACAGCGGTAAATAACCATCTTTTTTGTCCGGAAACAAGGAAGTGTCCTAGTTTTTATTAGTCTTCACCCCAATCAGATCAGCGATCGAATAACAAAGCTATCACATCTAGAATGATGGCCCTCAGTCTGTTGACCAACCTGATTAGTAACTCTGCTTCAACCCCAACTTCTAGATCTTCACCAGTTGATGCAGAAGAAGGAGAACTAGATGAAAGTGACGTTGTGGTGAGTTAGAAGAAAGTTCAAAAGACAAATCTAAAACTTCAAATGCAGATGAAAGATTTAGACCTAGACCTCGAGTTCACGATTCTGATCTTGATCTAGATTTTTTAAATAGTAAAAGTATAAAACTATATATCAATTGAAAGATAAGCCTTTTTCCTCTTCATTACATTTCTTAATGCTCCTGGCTTTAAAATTGTAATTTTTACTAATTTTATTGTAAAAGTAGTCACACAAAAAGATGAATGTTAATACCCCTTGACCCGGGATAATATGAATGTCTTTTTATTAATGCTAGTGGGAAGTCAGTCACATTCTCTTTGACAGAGCATCGTGGGGCGAAGGTTAAGGGTCCTGATTGTACTAAGCAAACTGTACTTGTGCGTTAGATTGCCATTATTTTCCTCGCCGCACTAAAGAGCCTCAGCTACTCATTCTGTGTTGGGTCTATCGAACCCATCACGTTCAAAAAGGTGGCACAAAGCCCTAACCATATTGCCAATGGCTCCTCTATGAAGTCCATCCACAATGTATTTACACTAACACGGAGCCTTACACTTTTTTTTTCCTCTACTAAGATTAAGAATGTAACTCAAACTTTCCTTATTTAACACTGCACTTTTATTCAATGCATGACCATGATTTTTACACACTGTATTGAGTCTTACCCTCTTCAGTCTTTGTGTTTTTGTTGTTTTTTTTTCGTTTTTTTTTTTCTCGTAAAAATGTGAAGCTAAGGTTGTTCCTAGGTAATTTCTTAAACATAATGGGCAAGTTTCAATTTTATCCTACTTTCAAAATGTAAAAATGGAATTTGAAATTTGCCATCATTTATATTTTCCATCAAAGATGTATTTAAAACTGTTACAAAAACAATGAATAAACTATTTGGAGGTAGTGAAAGAAAATCCGAAACGTTCATCCTATGCCTTCTCCTTTTTCTGCTGCTTCACTCTCTCTTTTCTTGGTAGGCCTACTACTATACGCAAAACATTTTTCTCGTTTCTTTGGGTTGGAGGTTGACTTGAGTTAATTACAATTTAAATAACCATAAGTATAACATACTTGAATTGTAATAGTTTGTTTGATCTCTGTGGAAGTTGTATCACTGTATGTCCTACTGAATCACAAATTTTGCAGCAATTCTGAGAGGCAAAAATGTACTGTGTGTAATGCATGTATGAGCAACCCTTAACTTGTCAGACATTAGTCTTGGGACCTGTCTGATATAAAGCCTAGATTGCTGACGTAGGAGATTAAGAAACCATCTAACCAATCTGGAATTTTTTTTGAAATTGCAATGAGCATCAAATAATTATTCTAACTGCAACATAGAAATCTAGACACATGTTTTAACCTCACGTTAAAAATTGGGGTGCTTATCTTAGCATTTGTAATGGTAATATTTCCATCTGTCCTATCCCCCAATGTCCATATTTATCACAACGCATTGTATGTAGGATGGCTTCAAGAGTGTCTTAAGTCAAAAGCATGTTGTTCTTTTTTTAAGATGACTGACTTTCAAGATGCAGTACACAATTTTTGTCATCAAATATTTTTTAAAAATAAAATCATGTCATATTTTGCTCTTGCTGACACAGTTTCTTACAAATATTATTCAGCAGCACAAGTATGTATGAATCGTATGGCATTTGAATGTATCATACCATATCATCCTAGTTAAAGTAAAGCTATTCATAAGAAAGCAATACAGTAGCCCACTCTTTGTTAAAAATTCAAAGTTGAACTTTTTATGAAGCTTTCTTTTCACTCTGAATGAGTTTACCTTAAAATATTGAATGTTGTTCGAATTTACCAATTACAGAAAAACGTTGTATATTTCATGCATTTTTGTCCATTGCAATTATTTAAAATGAAATTTACTATTTTCAGCTAATACGTGCACATTTATTTAAACTGAATGTTTTTCTTCTCTTGAGTATTGATTTTGGAAAAAAAACTCATATTGCTGCTTATAATTAAAAAAAAGCAAAGAAATGAAGACTTATGAATTTGATTTGACAAATCGCAACGATAGTGTCTTGTTTCAAAACCTTTCTGTTTAGTGTCTTCTCTCTTTATCGTAAATTCATTTTTTAGTAATTGTTTGGGGTAGTTCTTATGTTGGGAGATCCACAAATTCAAAGCTACACACTGATGCTGTTTTGTGGTTGCAGCACATAGCTTTGTAAAAAGAACAACGATGTTGCGACTTTATAAAATTAGTCTAACAAGATGAGGGCCAGAAATTACCATCTTACTTTGAAATGGTGCAATTATTTCACCAGTAATCAAAATGTTGTCCTCATTTTCAGGACTCTCTTTTTTGTGGTAAAGTCTGAACTGCAATTAGAATCTTAATGTAAGAACAGCACATAAGTGTTTACATCTCTTACAAAATGTTTAAACCCTTTAACTGCGTCATTCTAGTAAAGTTTCTTTATCTGAAAATCCAGATTTCGAGGATAAGATTTCTAGATTTCTCCTGGTTCAGGACCAGCCTGTGACAAAGAACTTATTGAAAATGCTCATGGAAATGTTCAGCACATGCTCCTACATTCCTCCAAGATAGCTTTATAGTAATTAGACAATGCAGTGTAAAAGAGTGTCTGCAGCTCATATTTAACAATTATTGTTCTCGTTCAGCGGTACTTCAAAGAAGTGCTCACTCCAGTAAAATATTTTAGTTTTGTTTTAGTGACCAAGATAAAGCCGCTTGAGACCCTCTAACTCTGCAAGTATTTAAAATGGAAGAAACAGGGACTCATATAAAAATGGCACATTTCACAGTATATCAATTGTAACTCTATGCACTTGTAAAGTATAAATAACACATCCTCACTTTACTCTAGTGACTATCATTTTATTGTGGACTTGAGCTTCGATAGGATTAATCAAAACACAAACAAAAACTAGCAGCATAAATTGTACATAATTATGTACTGTGACTGTTTGAGATGTTGAAAAGGACATTGGTTTGACGTGGATTTAACAGTTTCTCAACGCACGCCATCGTCTAGGCTACCCTGAGGACGCATACAAGCACTACTGTCTCGCAATTTCACATGTCGTCACACAGAGACAGAGAGCACGTACACACTTGTCTCAACTGGTGACATTACAGACTTGACCAGCAAGGAACACGGTGATCCGATTCACTACTAAGAGTGCAGTATATAAAAGGACCGTTTCCCAAAAATAAATTTAAGGAGAAGGAACATTAAAATATCAACAAAGTAATGAAGCGTTCAGTATGCTTCGCACATAGCTTGCAATGCACTATGTAGCCTATGGATTGTTCTAAGATTGTCAATGCTTCTCAGCCTGAGACTAGACAGATACATAATTGTGCAATGTTCATGGATTAAGTTGAAGTTTCTCGTTACAGCAGCAGCCCATCCTTGCCGTGGTCTAGGTCTTGCGCAGGTCCATCTTATCTAGTTCTAGTGATCGATTATGTCATGAAGGTTGCGTGAACACAAGTCATGGCAGGGAGTACACTGACTTGTTTCATAACGATTCCTTGAACTGTGAATAGAAGATAGGGATTTCAAATCTTATTCAGTTGCTTTATTGCCCTTTAAATTTAATCACAAATAGACTACCTGTGAAGCAATACTACATTCTTAGAATAAACAATCTTTAGTACAAAGCACAAAGAAGAAATAAAGTTAGACGCTCGATTATAATTGATATCATCTTTATTCATGGAAAGTCGGGCATCTATGTACATGTAATTATGAACTTTCTCCTTGCACATAGGCGACATAGCAATTTTAGCATCCCTTGGGTCTACGTTTTATATACCTTTCAAATGAATCCTGGTTACGCATGAACGGTAGGCCTATTCTACAGACTAGTTTACTCTGTAGTGTATTTAAATCGATACGTTAGATGTTTTGCAATCACCTTGCCGTGAATGAAGAACATAGGAACGGAGGCTTGCAATTTCCATACCAGTTGTACCGCCAGTCCCAAACCCTCCATCCTTGTTTGATGAGACGCTGTTTGCTGGGCGAACTGGGTAGAACTGTGAAGGCCCTATCGACTGGACCTAACAGTGCTGCTGGTACAGAAGTCCAGCACTCAACTCTTTAAGCTCTCATGTCCATTCCATGTTTTGGCGTTTTTTTTCGTTTCCCGTCATTTTCTTTGTTATTTATTTTACCGGCCGCTTGGGTTTAACTCTAAAACTGCAAAATGAAGAAAATATCTAACCTACATTACATGAACCAATCTCATCCACGCATTAAAGAATAAATCTCACCCACGTAGGCCTATTACATATACCAATATCATCTACGCTTTACAAATCACATGTACCAATCTCATCCACGCATTACACGAATAAATCTCATCCACGTATGAACCAATATTATCCACGCATTATTACACAAATAAATCTCATCCACGTATTACATATACCAATATCATCCACGCTTTACACAAATAAATCTCATCCTCGTATTACATATACCAATATCATCCACGCTTTACAAATTAAATGTACTAATCTCATCGACGCATTACACGAACAAATCTTACACATGTATTACATGTAAATGTATTCAATCCTTAGTCCCGTCCGCGATAAAGCTTAGTTGCTAACAACAAAGAGACGTTTAACGACACGAGGCCGCACCCTGTCTGTGGTGTAGCCTAGTTGCTAACATTAAAGAGACGTTTAACGACACGAGGCCGCACCCTGTCTGTGGTGTAGCCTAGTTGCTAACATTAAAGAGACGTTTTACGACACGAGGCCGCACCCTGTCTGTGGTGTAGCCTAGTTGCTAACATTAAAGAGACGTTTCACGACACGAGGCCGCACCCTGTCTGTGGTGTAGCCTAGTTGCTAACATTAAAGAGACGTTTTACGACACGAGGCCGCACCCTGTCTGTGGTGTAGCCTAGTTGCTAACATTAAAGAGACGTTTTACGACACGAGGCCGCACCCTGTCTGTGGTGTAGCCTAGTTGCTAACATTAAAGAGACGTTTAACGACACGAGGCCGCACCCTGTCTGTGGTGTAGCCTAGTTGCTAACATTAAAGAGACGTTTAACGACACGAGGCCGCACCCTGTCTGTGGTGTAGCCTAGTTGCTAACATTAAAGAGACGTTTTACGACACGAGGCCGCACCCTGTCTGTGGTGTAGCCTAGTTGCTAACATTAAATTTAAAGAGACGTTTCACGACACGAGGCCGCAACCTGTCTGTGGTGTAGCCTAGTTACTAACATTAAATTTAAAGAGACGTTTTACGACACAAGGCCGCACCCTGTCTGTGGTGTAGCCTAGTTGCTAACAACAAAGAGACGTTTTACGACACAAGGCCGCACCCTGTCTGTGGTGTAGCCTAGTTGCTAACAACAAAGAGACGTTTTACGACACGAGGCCGCACCCTGTCTGTGGTGTAGCCTAGTTGCTAACAACAAAGAGACGTTTTACGACACGAGGCCGCACCCTGTCTGTGGTGTAGCCTAGTTGCTAACATTAAAGAGACGTTTTACGACACGAGGCCGCACCCTGTCTGTGGTGTAGCCTAGTTGCTAACATTAAAGAGACGTTTTACGACACGAGGCCGCACCCTGTCTGTGGTGTAGCCTAGTTGCTAACAAAGAGACGTTTCACGACACGAGGCCGCACCCTGTCTGTGGTGTAGCCTAGTTGCTAACATTAAAGAGACGTTTAACGACACGAAGCCGCAACCTGTCTGTGGTGTAGCCTGGTTGCTAACAACAAAGAGACTTTTTACGACAGTATGGCGTCGACACTCGTGCAGATAGATTTCTAAAGTAAAAGTTGTGCAACATGCAGCACTACTCACAACTTTGCCTGTCCATGGTAGGCTCGCTTGAAAATAATTCGGCAACGCTACACGGAAAGAAATGGACATGTTCACTTTTTTGCTTCACGTCTAGTCTAGACCCAGCGAACATAGACGACTACAAGGAAAATTTGATTGAAATGGTAAAGGCAAGGCCCCTTCTCTGGCATCCTCGTGTGCCCGACTACAAGAGTTAAGACCAGAGAAGTCAAACTTGGGATAATTTAAGAGAGCTTTTGACTCTATCCAAAAGTAAACTTGGTTCATTCATATGTCGAGAGAGAGAGAGAGAGAGAGAGAGAGAGAGATCGATAGATAGATAGAGAGAGAAGAGGCAAGGACTCCATCATGCTACTGGTAGAAAGTCTGGATGGTGATCGATTCCAGGAGTTCCAAATATTGTTACAGCTATTCACAAAACTTTGCGCTAAACAAAATCATCAGGGGCATTTCTACATCGTATAATTCCTTTACTCCAAATACATCACCCCTCAGCAGTTCAATGTCAGCAACATCACCATCCCAATTTTACTACATTTACCATCCTACTAGTACTGTAGTAGTACAACTCTCATTCCTTTTCAAAATCTGCTACAAAGTCAAATGTCCTGACAAGCCCAACAGTCCCCCTTGCGTTTCTTGCAAAGCTCCTTCAAGTCAAAAGAATGCTCTCAGAGTTCCATGGGATCCCAAAGTTCAGGAGACTGTTTTAGTGTTTACTGTTTGGCGAGAGCGCGCCTGTACCCAGGAATTCTTATATTCAGTAAAATCCACTGTGAACGTACAGCATAATTCGTGTTATTTTTCATTAAAATTCCTTCATAAAGTATTTGCATATCGCTGTTTCAAGTTTGTATTTTTTGTTTGGTATTTTCCTCGGTATATGTAAGTACTTTGCGACATCCTCGCATAATTGAAAAAGAGTTCTTCATCAAGATTATCAAAAAGATGAAGGAATATACGCTGGAACTTTTTCCTTGATTGTGTAAGAGGAATGTTCTCGGCACCATATCAATGCTTTGTCTGTTTCGTTTTCGTCTCCTTCGTAACAAAAGCAAAATCAGAATATCTTCGTCGAAAGAATTATCTTCGGAGAAAACAAAACAGAAACCCTCTGTTTCTGGGAAAATATGAAGCATGTGACATGATAACGTGAAGTTATATAGCCGAGGGTATGGAACGTGAAGCGTGAAGCGTGAAGCGTGAAGCATGTAGCGTGTAGGTCTATGGCCCGTCAGCCTTACACAAAAAATCACCTAAAAAGGCTTCTTATTGTTATTGGGAGTTTTGAATAAAAAGCAAAGCAAAGCAAAATAGAATGCAGAGGGGAGAGAGAGAGTCAGTCAGACACAGAGAGATGGAGAGAGAGAGTCAGTCAGACACAGAGAGATGGAGAGAGAGAGAGAGCAGTATATCATATATAATATATGAAATGGGGGTTAATTTCTTAATTAAAAACTGTTGTGTTTTGAAAAATACACTTTGATTCCTTTTGGTTGTTGTTTTTCCTTTGTTTATGTTACAAGCAAACCAGAAAACCAGTCTTTCGTTGGAAATGCATAAACTAACCACTCCCTAGAAATTCCTGTTTTTATCGACAATGAAAATCAGTTGAAAATGACTGAAGTTTTCACGCCTTTCCTGAGAATGACTTCTTTCCGGGTTTGATTTATAACAAAAAACATATAGGGGCATACATGTAAACTTTCCATGTCCAATGCAATGTGGAATAGCCAGGCATCTTGCAGAGGATAAAAGCATCACCCCTCCCCCTCACAAGCACAAACACACACACACAGATACACAACTTCTCAACTATCAGACTGAAAACGAAACGCAATGTATGACTCTTCCTTTTCTCTCGGCATGGCCGAATATTTCATTGACTGTCCTCACATCAATTTAATGGTTATGGCTTAGTAGGGACTAAGAAAAAAAACCTCCTTAATTATCGCTAAAATATTTTTATGACTATTTGTTTTCTTGTTTGTTTGATTGTTTTTTGTGTGTGTGTTTTCCCTAATTGTGGTGCAAAGCCCGAGTCGTGTGGTTTGAAGCCGAGCGCTCTTCCACTGCAGCCAGCTCTCAGCCCAATAAACTACTCATGCTACAACAGCCTGCCTAAATACATGCACCTATAAAAATGTATAGTCCTGTTCCTAAAAACTGGACCAAACCCGTCCGTCTCGGTAGTTTTAATAAACTTAGATCTGTGCCTGAAATATTCTGGTTAAAGAGCTACAAATTTATTTGAATATCTATCTCTAACGAAACATCGTCTTGAGTTTACCGAGTAGGGGGCACCGTTTTGAATTCAAACTTGCATGTTTAACAACGTGCTATCAGAGAAGAGGAGACAAGAAGATGTTGGTTTTACCTTTATTGGGAACGTTATGTATCATGTGTTTTACTCACATAGCATTTTTCAACGATTTGATCATGATATCAAGAAATAATTTTACCGTGTAAACAAAAACAAAAAAACACCAAAAAAACAAAAAAACAGTAGCAGTATTAAAATGAGGATGGGATGGAAACTAACGATCAGACATAGATGGCAGCGTGGTAGAAACGGGCTAGTTAGAGCGTCGGATTCCGACACAATTTGTCCGTGCTTGAGCCCCGCTCGTGGGACCGAGTTTCTTTTACATGTCCTTCTAGAGGGCTATGGTTCTAACCCTTCGGTTGAGTCGATGGAATCTAATGTGAGCGACAAAGTCCCGGGTGTCCTGCTCCGGGGTCACGTGGTGCTGTAGCCTGGTTGTTGACCTCAGACGTTAAGCATTCAAAGGTTTCCTTTACTTTTACAACAAACAGGTAATGGTTACCTCGCTGGGCTGTTACGACACTCATGAGACAGAGGAAAACGAGTACCACATTCAAGATCGCTGGTCTGCTCTGGCTGTCTTCACTGTATCTGAAATAGTTCGATATAAATTCATAAAGTACACATACTAACAAACTATCAGAAGATTGCATAGTTATTACAGAATGCATCACTATCGTTTGGATTATTGGGTTACAGTCTTGCTCTAAAAACAGAACCTAAGAAATTGACTCATTAAGGGCTGTTATTCTTTGGTTACACAGGCACCGTTATGGGGAAAAACAACAACTACAACAAAAACTTAATAAAAAAATATTCAAAAGCAACATCAGAGAAGCAAAAGCAAAATTACTATCACACTTAACGATTTCAAAATTTAAATCGCAGCTGAACATTGTAGAGTACAAACTCCCATTTTGTTAAAGGCTGCGTTTAAAAGCACTGTGGACCACGTAGTAAGTCGTGTTGTCAAATACATCGCATTGTTTGGAAACTATCAGAAAGATCAGGTTATTGCATCTCCAAATAAGCATTGTGGGTTCTCGCTTTATTAATCAAGAAGTCTTAGCATCTGTGCACACTGTGCATTTTGGTTAATATTCTCAGAGATTCCGCGTATATTCTTCTAAAAGCATAGCCAGGAACTGTCCTGGCGAGGATAAAACGAAAAAAAATATTGTCTGACTATTATGGGCATTCAATGGTAACACTAACAGCACACACACATACACACACACCAAAAACACAACAAAATACAAGCAAGCAAAAATAAAGCCATTACTTTCAAAAAGGGCACAGAACCACACTGATATTGTAACTAACATTTCATGAACACTTCTTTCGTTAGTACTAATATTACCGCAGCAACAACAACAACAACAACAACAACAACAACAGCTGCAGCAGCAGTAACATTCACAAACATTAGCACCAACAAAACCAATTGCATTTACTACAACTACTACTACTACTACTACTACTACTACTACTACTACTACTACTACTACTACTACTACTACTACTACTACTACTACTACTACTACTACTACTACTACTACTACTACTACTACTACCACATAGTGCAGCTCTAAGAATACACAACGATACAAAACACGTAAGCTTTCGACCTTAAGCCTCATCAGACCAAAAAAAAAAAAACACACAAAAACCAGCATTAACAACCACTAATGCCACTTCTGCTACTATTACTACTTTTAATAACAAAGCTACTATCATTATTCCCAGTAATACCTCTGACAAAAGATTTGATCTAAGCTCCAAGTTTTACACTTTTCCAGAATGAAGTAGTTTATGACTTTCAAGATGAAAAAAGTAAAAAGACAAACAATCCTTCGAAATACATTTGCACTACTTGGACTGATCAAACTCCTGTACACCAACCCAGTGTGATTTCTAGGTGTTTTTGTGGACAAGAAAATCCTACGTGATGGTGTTACATAAAGATTGAACTACATACTCACGCATCACATTTGAAAATGTTAGTGTATTTTGATTTCCATGGAGAACCAATTTGAAACTTTCCAGGGTCATGATGGATAGATAAGGATTTCCTGGCTGTTTCAGCTCATTATATAACACCACCACACTCCGCCGCCTTTAAAAGAGGTGACATCAGTCGCTCCTTCAACCAATCTTCAACCTTACAGGTAAGAACGCGTTAAGTTTCCTGATGGTAAAGTAAGCGATTCTGGCCACTTTTGCAAAACAATGCACACATTAAATTATCTGTCAGGCACAACAGACTTTCCTGAGATTACAAATTAACTTCAACTGCTCGACCACAGGCTTTTGTTTTGGCCAAACCAGTCAAGGATTTGGTTGTACTACTCTCGTATGTTGTAGTTTACTGCAGATGTATACCATTACACGCAACGAGGTTATGTGAAAGTTAACTGAAGTTTGAGTACCATTAGTTTGTGTAGGTTTAATGCAGATATTGGAGGCTATTATATATTCAATATTAATTGAATTTTGAGCATCGTATATTGCAGTTTAGTCCAGAATTGTATTTACAGTTAGTAATTTTTTAAAATATTATTTGAACTTTGAGCAGCACTACTATAGTTCAGTGCAGGTATTGACCGCAAGTAAGAGCTTGTGCAAATCGTTTGACGGTAGGACGAGGTGCCCAAGCGACGCGAGCAGCCCTTCATTCTGGGAATTTCGGACTCGATGTTAACACTTAACACAATAATATAGTCAGTATGTGCAATCTTTCATCCCTGTTGATAATTTTCAGGCCTCACAACCAGACAACCAGCCACTCAATCAGCAACCATGAAATTCGCAATTGTTCTCCTGTGCCTCGTGGTCTTCGCCGCTGCAGCCACTGAGAATGAGATCAACGACCAGATCGGTAAAGGCTAGAATTATTTGAGGCTCATTAAAAAAGCACTTACTTACTTTCATATTACTAGAATTATTATTAATTTTATTTTTGTTACGATTATTATTATTATTATTATTATCATTATTATTATTATTATTATTATTATTATTATTATTATTATTAGCCTACCACCAGATGCAAAAAGGTGTGCTGCGCTATATCACTAAAAATAAATTGCACTGTTACGTGATTTTAATATCTGTTTGATACATTTCCCAACAGTTGAGCTGATTACCAAGAGGGGCATCTTTGATGGAGTCCTGGACGGTGAGTTTCTATCATGGTTCTCTAGTATATGAGAAAATCCCATCCTATGATACTTTTAGCCGAGGTTGTGGTTTAGTCGCACATCTCCCTTTGTAGCATATTGTCTATCAATCTATTTACCTGCCTGCTTGATATCTATCTTATTATCTATCCATATCTTTATCTTTATCGATCGATCTATTATGCTAGGTTTGTGGATAAAACCGATTTATGACTAGAGTGCTCGGCATACGGAGCGTTACTATACCGGTACTGGTAATGTAACATTATACCTAGCTTGTGTTAGCCTTTTACTCTCAAACTTCTACATGTAGTGCGTGACCCTCTAAGCATTCTGAAGAGGGCAATCTAGATTTTAAAAAAACACCTACATAAACCAGTTTTCTCTCTCTCTCTCTCTCTCTCTCTCTCTCTCTCTCTCTCTCTCTCTCTCTCTCTCTCTCTCTCTCTCTCTCTCTCTCTCTTTCTCTCTCTCTCTCTCTCTCTCTCTCTCTCTCTCTCTCTCTCTCTCTCTCTCTCTCTCTCTCTCTCTCACAATATGACTGTGCTTTCTTCTGTGTTGAGAATTACACAATTACACTGAGTACTTTCTCAATGAATTAATATATTAATAAATATTTAAAAACACGCACTCGTTAATGCAGTCATCCATCTATATAATTATAAACTAAACCTATCTACAACGGGGATACCCAGGTTTCGTCTCGCGGTGCCCAACACTAGAATATAACGTAGTTTATAAATACAGGCATTATAAAGAATTTTATTCAGTTTAACAGCAGGCGTCTTAAGTCATGTCCGTTGTTTTGAGACTTTTACAGTTGCATTATTGCACATTTTGTAACATTTAGAACCACATCTTTTCAAAGCAACACCTCTGTATGGATAGTTTACACAAAACTGCAATGCGATATGTTTCCATAATTCTGTATATGGACTTCATTTCAAATAAGATACAAGATTTGTACCATTGCTGGTGCCCCAATTCGCTTTGCAGGAATCTACTTTTGTTTCAGTTTGACGATTCAAAATTTTAAATCCACTCAACTACGAGCGAAGATTTTAGGGTCTTGATTTACTGGTATTCGTACTTAGTTTTATGTTTTGTTATATAGATTTACCCAGTTCGCTGTGACAGATGTCTGAAAAGTCACCAAGCAATGGTTTTATATATCTACTAGTTGAATAGACGCAAATTCGCGGGATAAAAAGTCTAAACCAATACCCATGTTGGCATTGATGTTATGTTAACAGAAAATGGTTGATCAAGTGCTGTATTGACATTGTTTGGGGCAGTTTGCAGTGTAGTGTAACTGTAGAAGCTACCTGATTCAGGTGGGGGCGATAGTGGTGATGTAGCTCTAGATAATTATAATCCGTGTCGGTCTATCTTCTTTTCGTGGTGGTGTAGCAGATCTAAAACTGAGTGTACGTTGTGGAGATCTAGAGCTATGTATGTTTTCACTTTGTAGATCTAGATCTAGATCTCAACCTGTATCAGTAGGCTGTAGAGATCGGCAAAATTGAAAGCGGGAGCCAACAATGAGTACTACCTTTTTGTATATAGAGATTTTCCGGAGGGCTTTCAACCTTCAATGAGTGTTCATATTTGTATTTTTCCACACTTCCAACATTGATGTGCATATTTTGTAAAACATGGTTTTTAACTTTAAGTTCAAAATTTTGGTAGCATGCAACTTGTTTGTATTACCTATTGCTATTTGTACTTACAACTTCTTACGATTTTAATTATATTTTCCACTCCAGGTTTCAAATTTTCGCAGTTTTGAAACCGGGTTTTTAACTTGTAATTTTTAAATTTGTAAATTTTTACTCGCTTACAAAACATCCACATATATAAGTATTTTCATTTTGACTCGTGGTTCCAAACCTTCCAAGAGTACTCGCATTGTTACTAACACCTGTAACTTTCATCAAGGGTTGAAAACCTTCGATATTTATAAATACATATATTTTTGTTCAGAGTTCACAACCTTCCACGATTATCCATGGTTGTGTTTTGGACTCATTTCGCACCTTCGAAGATTATTAATATCAAATAATCTTAGAAGGCTAAATATCCGGTTTCAAAACTACAATATTCGTAATTTTGAAACAGTGTTTTTAACCTGTTAAGATTAATTTGTATTTTAAGTCAAGGGTTGCATGCAGGAATGCACCCTCCTGCCGTGAGCGCAGCCGCTCTTCTCAGGTTCACTTCAAAATGTAAGGAAACAACAACAAAAACAACAACAGCTTAAACAACAACAACAGCAGAAGCAACAACTATAACAACAACATAAACAACAGAAACAATAACAAAGACAACAACAACAGCAACAGCAGCAGTAGCAACAACAACAATTAAAACAACAACAACATCAAACAACAACCACATTAACAACAACCACAACAACAACAACAGCAGCAGCAGCAGCAACAACGACTAGAACAACAACATAAACAACAGAAACAGCAGCAACAACAACAACAACAACAAGAGAAACCATCATCATCAACAACTACATAACAATGATAAGAACAACTAAGAAGCCAAAAATCAAGAACTTCAGCCTAACAGCGTACTTGGATTTATCAATAGAAACTGATTATTCTGATGCTAAGTTTCAGTACCAAACACGCCTTTCATTTCGTCCAGAGATCTTTGTTCAAGTATATTTAATCCATAGAGAAAATTTTCTCTCGCGAATTATCCCGTCCTCATCAAAATAAGTTATAATTATGACGTATGATCTATTTGACGTACTTGGGTACTTATTTGGTTTTCTTATCTAACGAATTTAACATCAAAATATCGATAGGTGGAAGTTTCATCACCTATGTATTGAAAATCTTAACACAGGGTGCGGTCTAGTGCAAGTGGTACAACCTTGGTCTTCCAATCGGGGCGTTTCCGGTTCGAGACCACGATCCGGTAAATTAATTTGTTAGATTTTGCCCTTTTCTGGTGAATCTGTGTCAGTATAATGTGACCGAATAAGAATTGAGCCCATGTATCCCCGGACTGCCCCTGAAGGGCATCACATAGATTATCAGATGCTTGTCTTTGGAACTGTCCACAATATAGCCTTGCTGCTAAGGTTGGACGTTAAGAAACCAACCAACGAACCAACCAACCAACCAATCCATAATTATTGATTTTTTCATTTATTCCAGAGGCAATTATGAAAACCACAACTAACATTTATTTTTTTTCTTCCGCAGGATTGAGATGAGGTTATTGGGTCAAGTTGTGTCAGCCTCTGGAATGTTAAGATGTTAATAAAACATATTATAAAATGTATCGTTCTCTTGCGAGTTTCTTCGTTTTTTAATGTTTTAATGTTTTTGACAAAATTATGCAAAAGTAAAGGAAGTATACAAACAAATTAACGGAAAAAAAGACGTTAAAGACAAAATCGAACAAAATCGTTCCTTTCAGTTGACACCAAGACAACATGGACACATTTGCAGACAGTAACAGGCTCTGCCTCATCACAGCAAGCTATACGCACGAGAAATGAGTTTGAGTACTCAAGCAAATTAAATGCACACTACGCTCGTGACAATTTTACTTTTCGATGTTGCACTCTGACATTGACAACAAATATTTCCATGAAACTACACCTACCAAGAATCTCATAAATCGACTCAAGGAAGACTCAATAGTCACGCATATTATGAAGGGTCATTTCAATGACAATCATAAAAAAAGCCCAAAGCTGTGCCAAACAGGTTCCCAACATACCCACTTCACAAACTACATCTAGTAAAAGCACACAGACGCGCTTACAAGACAGGAAATGTGGTGATGACAGCCTGCTATATATTCATATTCTGTCTCGCTTACTTCAAAAAAAAAACATTTCTGGTTACAAAAAATAAAAATTAAAAGAAAAAAAAAACAACGCTAAATTATCGGAAAAACCAAAGGAAGTAAACCTCAGAAAGGGAAAAATTCAAGAAGAACGCTGACATTAAGCAACCAACAACATAAGGACGATAATTATGTTTCCCAATCGAAGCTCTCAAAAAGACACCCCTCCCCCGCGCAAAAAACTAACAACAAAACAACAACAACAACAACAACAACAACAACAACAACAACAACAACAACAACAACAACAACAACAACAACAACAACACAGAAAAATACAAAACATTACACACAAAAAACAAAAGCAAAAAATAAAAACTACCAAACCATATACTGAGGTATGATTCTGATAAAAGGGATCTTCCTAATAGGAAATTTTGTAAACATTGGTGTTCAACTTAATAACTTGGGGAGACAGTGCAGAAATGCTATGATCGTGGGCTTCCGACTAAGGGTTGTTTTATAGTGTTTGAGAAAACCGTCAGCCGAAGTGTACGTTGAGAGCACGGTTGTACTTACCCTCCTAAGTGTTTGCTGGTTTAAGCAATCGCATGACCTAAGCTTTGTTCACAGAACGGATAGGCGTAAGGTAGACCTCATGACTTCCAAACCACACTCCTTACATATACGCATGAAAAACGCGTCTCCGTCCTTATACTGTTATAGCCGAGTAGACAGAGTTGACATTAAAAATAAAATAAAAAATAAATACACTAAAGACTGGCTTTTCAGGTCGTGTTAAACGCGTAGCACTATACAAATACATCTGGTCTAAGAATATGTAACATAACTGCGCTTCACGGGAAAGCGCTGGCGTTGGACTTTAAGTTGCTTGACCTACAAGGTGTGTGCGCAATTAAAATAATAAAAAAAATATTTTAGAGCTGATCTCTACGGTTATTTTCAATTTAAAAAAAATTGAGAATATCTTAGAGAATAAAAAAAAAACTGATGACAACAAATAGGGCAACAATTTTAAACAGGAGTATCAAGATTTTAATGATGTGAATATTACACCTGACTGCATAATAGATTTAAATGAATGGTATATTAATAATTATAGATAATCCTCCAAACTAGAGGGATAGATGCTTAGTTTATTTCATGGAAATAAAAACCAGAAAGACATAACTGTGAAAGTCATAACATTTCTCATTCTTTCCGCGGTATCATTTCCCAATATATTTCATGAGAATAAAAACCAGAAAGAGATAAACATAAAAATCATATTTTTTGCAACCCCTTAAATGCATGCTCTTTACCCTAGACTTTGTTTGACAAACATGTCGTCGAGGTGATACATGTATTTTAACAGTAATAGATAATTATACAAGTCAGTTGGAAGCTTCAGAGTAAATGTTAAGGATGGTTTCATTACGCCGGACGTAAGATACTAGAATTCATTGGGCACGGGACGCCAGGGTGGGATTCCCTGGACTTGGTCCGTCACGGTTTACTGACTTCCCATAAGAGTAGGGACACAGCGCCCAGAGCGGGCTCGAACCACGGACCGGGTAAACCTAAAATGAAAAATGAATGTTCTCAAATGAAATAAAAACCAAGAGTGACAGACTTTTTCCTGATTGCCTTGGTTCACCTATTTTTTGACAGAGCACATGTCTATGTCTTTTATTAATCTCTCTCTCTGTCACTCTCTCTCTCTCTCTCTCTCTCTCTCTCTCTCTCTCTCTCTCTCTCTCCTTGTTTTGCCACACACTAACTTTTGAGGACAATCATAGGTATAATTATTTTAATTTTAAAATGACTCCAAACGAGCAATCGCAGAGGTTTAAGGTATTAAGGGGTAACATAAAATCAATGATTTGATCATGCAGAATTTCATTCTACAAACCATGATTGGTTCCGTTTGTGCCATTTTGGTCACGTTACTTTTTATAGCCCATCATAAAATCTCGGACTTTCAACGCATGCCCCTCTACTGAGTTTCCCATGACAAAGCTCTTGCTGATGTCCGGCGAGTAGGCTGAGGCTGCAGGCTTGCGCCCTAACACCTCGGCTATCTCCCTCAAGCTGTGACTGCTGCTCCCGCAACACAGACCCATGTACTGTATGCCCAGGTCTCGAGCTTCTTGGGCGAATTTCCTGATGTCACTTCGATTACACTGCACACACGCCAAGTCTAGGGGGTACAGTTTCTCACCTGCAAAAAAAAAAAATTTTAATAAACGGGGGGAAGGCAAAGGTACAGATTGGTTTGTCATCCGACATCAGCAAAAATAAACTACCTTCCAAAAAGAAAACACCAAAGAAACACATTTTCAACACTGACGTTAACTGAAATAAAAGGCACAATCTTTGTCCCTATTGACAAAAATCGAACAACTACAAGATCAGAAATCTCTCTTAACATAAAAAGCAACCGTTTTTTTTTTTGCGCCCATAAAAGAGTAACATTAATCGTTAGTTAATTGAAAGAAAAGCACGAAGACTTGCTCAATGTTTTGAAAAAAAAAAGTCTTTTCATTAGAACAACAAACAACTAGCAATGATCTGCAAGCTACAATATTGTGCGTGCAATATCTCTATTATTAATACTGACGCAAGTCATAATGGTGACACGATTTTTTCTGTTACATTTGTCCATTTTATAGACTATCATAAAATATTTAGAGGCAGTCCATGCAATATTTAAGTTCTAAAAAAAATAACTTCAAAGAGCACTGCATGTGTCGGTAGTACTAAATAATACGCTCGATGTAACTCGATTTGAGTAGCAGTAGCGATGGTAACACAATTTCCCTGTACTTTTCGCTGAGACTAGCACCTGGATTGTGCTCTTTAAAAAACCACAGATTTACATTAAAAGCATTATGTATACATCTATGGTTAAAACTTAATTTAATACTTCATAACATGGTTATAAGCAAACCACTTTTAAGGAAGATGCATTTCGCTGACATTATTATTGTTGTTATTATTCACACCCGTTTTCATTGGAGAGCTATCACGCTTTTTCATTCAGCATCCAGGTAAGTTGAAAGACAGGAGATTGTAATTTTTACGTTAGTTAAAAAAAGCGATTCTAAAGACACTGCTTTAATTTTAAACTGCTTCACACCACAGTTAATGACGCTGCACTTTAGAGCTAGATTTTATAGTGCACGGCAGTGGTTAGTTAGAAGTAGGAAAATGATCGAAAAATGAGTGCACTTTTTGAGATGAGAAACCTTGACTTGTAGATGCCCCGGCAACGAATTTCACTTCAGCTGTGTAGTTTTATCTTCCTGTAAAAATGAGTTTATGGAAAGGTTTTGAAAAGGCCGGCGAAAGCCTGCATCATTCTTTCCCGTTAGTACTATATAGATATAGCTATGTGGTTCAACCATACTAGGCAATGTGTAGTATAAGGCGCATTGAATCAGGTAGGCTAGTGGTTTAGGTAGATCTTTAGAAAACAAACCTGAGATAGGATCTGTTAGGGCTTGAAACGTTTTCTCCTTTTCGTTGGTTCTAAAAGGAACAGGAAGAGCTGCCAGTGGACCCTGAACAGGTTTTGTTCCAAAATAGAAAAAAATAGTTATATCAACAAAGTAATTTAAATATGCCTACCGTAACTAATTAATGAACATAGTCTGCATATTTACTATTATTTTAGTTTAATGTCAGGGTCATACATGCATCACAGATATATTCAAGGAATGGCAGTAACAATTATAACAAAACGCATGGTAGGAGAAAAATGTGAACAGCAGTATGTAAATTAGGGGGAAAATGTTATATTTGCGTTTTTAAACTAAGTGTACATTTTTAAAGCAGAACACAGAGTCAGACATAAAAGACCGCGCGATGATGGACATGCATTAGTGTAAAGAAAGAATATTTAGAATAAATTACACATTTTACATCACCTTGTAATGGTGAAGTGCATGGGTGTAAACCTCTCTGTATTAGCAGTTTCGTCAAGATATTGCTTGCCAACTTCATCTTTAAAAAAATCAGGCAGCAGAAAGCGTACTTTGTCGATGTATAATTATAAAATACATTCTAACATTCTTAGAACAAACGGACATTTAAAAAAAAATTCCCCAGAAACCTTATTCTCGGAACAAACACAAACTGTTGGAATGCATCTCTAACATTCGCATTTGAAAGCTAAAAGGTATTTCTTGTGCCTTTGAACTTTCTTTTGGCGCTTTTCATATTAAAAAGTTTCTTTGTATTATCTAGATGATTCAGAAACAACATGTGTACTATTAACCACTTTAGCGCGAAATAAAAGTAATTTTTATGGTATCCAGATTGTTAGATAAAAACGGTAAATTAAAAAAAAAAACGGCACTGTCTAAAAGAATGTTTATATTTCTAAAAGTTTTAGTTGGAAGGTAATACATAGGTTTTGAGAGTCTACCATGAAAGTAGAGCGTGGTTGAGATAAAACAACACAAAGCCAAGAAGAAAAACCTATTTCCATGTTCCAACAAAGCCTAAACTCGGACGAAATCGTGCGCCTCGCGGTGAACCGGCGGCAGACGAGAATTCGTCCGCCTCGCTGTCAATTGGTTAATTAGATGCAGATCTAGACATTCAATCAATGATTCTATAAGCTACAACGCCTGCTTAATTCAATCAATGATTCTATAAGCTACAACGCCTGCTTAATAAACGCCAAAGTCTCTTAGTCCTAACTGTATGAGGTACAGAGTCACGGAGGTCAACATGAAAACAGTCGAATACAGGTCATACCAGGTGATACCGTATGATTAGACCAGCGTCGTGAAATCTTCAGGCACGTTACGACAAACAAAAACAAAAACAAAAACAAAAGAAGAATAACAACCATTGAAATCGTAAGAAGATGAAATTAATAAACTTGACCAATTTGCAGGCGATTTTTGGAGTTATGTTTTGATTTTAATCATACGGTACTCTTGTATCTGTAATAAAAGTAAATGACATCGTATCGAAAATTACTTTAGGGTTGTTGCGAAAAAAAAAATTGAAAATCATTATCGAAAGTTGTACAAATAAGGAGCAGGAACAGCTTTAGTTTTCGGGCCGTTGAAGTTTTGGGGTTAGAAGCATCGACTTCCGACGCAGAAGGTATGTGGTTCGAGTCCTGTTCTGGTCGCCGCTTTTCCCCCACTGATTGGTCGGTGTTAGTTTAATGTGAGTGCAGGGTAAAACCTGCTCTGGGAGCACAAGATCGTAATGGGTTCTAGAAGACGTTAAACTAGAAGAACCAACCAAAATACCTAAGTGATTAAGTGTTCCCATTAGTTGTTCATCCTATTTGCAATGATGGAACAATCGCAAGGACGGTTAAATATGCCACTTTTGTGACCACCACATTCTAACCAACCACTTTAAAACATCAACGATCGCCAACAATGTAAGAAGATACCAAAGCTGTATAAATTGTACTGCTCTTTAAATTCTGATAATTCCTGAAAAATACTGCGATTGTATTGATCCGCAAGCACTCCAGTAGTACAATAATGCTACATAAGCCTTTGCCTTTTGATCACAATTGTATACACAAAACAAGCACAGCCATATTGACACCAAAAGCTACATGACTATACTACAGGTATATATTGCTTTAGAAGAAGCTGGGCCTACATTGCAGATTTCCCTAGCCTCATTTGGACGGAACATGCATATATAGCAGGTATATCTTCAGCCTCAACCGAACTTTCCTACTGTAATTATCTCAAGCGAAGCCAACTTTGTAGACTTTCCTACTACAGATAAACATCTTAAGCTTTAGACTTAGTGACGCCGGAGGGAAGCAAGCTGGCTTAAGCGGTAGAGCGTTGCATATGTTAGTTTTGAGACCCGTTGCAGCATAAAATTCGTCTTGGAAACACATGAGAAGTTTTAACTAGGTGAGAGATAATTTTCTTTGGAAGAACAAGGGCCGTATGAACAACTTCACAGTAGCCTTCAACTCATCGTAAGAATAAGCGGCTTAGAAGGCTTACGACGAGCTCTTAACTACCGCGACTTTATACTTTGAGCCCGGAGTGTGGCCTACCTTGCAGACTTTCCTGGCCTCCCTGAGGAGCGGCATCATGGTGCGGGGCCCCCGGCCACAGTTCAGGCCCACACAGTCGGCGCCGAGCTCCTCCAGGCGTCTCAGGGCGTCCACTAGCGGGACGTCGTCAGTGGTGCGGTCCGGGCTGTACGGAACCAGGGTGATCACGGCCGCCATGCCTGCGGGCAGCCACACAACGGACAGGGATATGAAGTGCACCACTTAAATATATGTTTGTTTTGAGATGTTCAGCGCACCCCCTAAAAAATATTCCAGAAAAGGGAACATCAGACACCGAGAGATATAGTCAGACTTTAAAATCTTCTTGTTTTCTTAATATCCATAAATATTTTATAGCAGCGTAGCCAACTAAGTGTGATTTATTCGCAAAAGTTTTTGTCAGACTCTTGTTTTTCATTGCAATCATAGAAAGATTAACAAACATCCACGCACATACACAAAGGGATACTTGACTTTAATGCAAATTCTCTGTGCTGAAAGACTCAGAAACTAAAAACATTGACGCCATTTTCTTCATTTCACAAAGAATGCAGACAGCACTAGATAATTATCAGCCCACGAATTATTGTGATGGCTAGTGTGAACTGTGCACGCGAAGATTATACTAGAGACAATAGATTTACTGTTTCACAATCTCTGGTTACACTTGAAGGTCTAACATCTTAGAAACGTCCTTGAAGATTGGAAAATAGAACATGCGATTGAACAGATACAATCTCACACTAGTCACACAAATGGAAACTTAATTAAAGTCCAAATGGACAGGAAAGAATGTTATGGGTGACATCCAAATTATATACACAAGACTCTGTAATATTGTATTCAGGTGCTTAAAGCTGTGCCTAACATTTCGGGTGTGGGAAGGGGAGGGGGCGGTGGCTCTGGGGTGGAACATCGGCTTCCGACGAAAACGATCTGGGTTCGAGCCCTGGAGTTTCGTCCTCTACTGGTTGGGTCGGTGTGAGTTTAATGTGACTGGCTGTGGCAGGAGTCATGTCTCGTGTGTGGAAGCACATAAAATTGTCAGACGCCAGTCTTGGGGTCCGTCCACAATATAGCATATAAAATTATAGTGCTGATATTGGACGTTAAACTAAGTCAACATCAACTCAAGTCAACACCATGTGCCTAACATTGCAATCAACCTTGTGGCATTGAAAATGTCTTGCATTTAAACAAAACAGAGAACAAATTTATGCATGCTTAGAAAGCACCTCAACTGATAAGCTAAGGGAGTAATACTAATACATGTACAGTTTGAGAGTGAAAGAGAAAATATAGTCAGAGAAAGAGAGAGAACGAGTTTCTGAAATAATTAGCTGAGACAACTATGCAAATTTTGAAAAGCAGAAACCGTGCTTTGTGATTTTAAACAAAAAGAGAAACAGATGTAAATCCCACAAGAAAATAAAACGGCACAATTAGTATTGTTTTATTTTAATCTGACTTTGACTTAATAGGCAATAATATGGTCAACTACCCTTGGATATGGAGAGATGTTTAAGACGAATAATTTAGTAATGAGATGACAAAGACAGGGGTAAAGATATATTCAATAAATCAAAACAGACTAATAATTGGAATTACAGAGAGTAAAATAACAGCGGTTGAATGAATGATATAACACATTTTATATCGCATCACTTTCAGATACAAAAAGTCCATTTAAAGACAAGTAAAATAACAAAAATATAACATCCAAGACAACAAGTGCCTTCATGGTCAAATATTTTTCCTTGCATAACATGAAAACACGAGTTCTCCCCTTGTTCTTATTAGCCACCAAGTGAACACAATATTCTAGCAGATAAAAGCAAAAAGTGGGTTAAAACGTCTGTACCATTGCCGTATTTTTTGATGACTTCCAGAGCGATAACGGCTTCCTGGAAGTCGTTGAAAGTTTCTGCTATCATGTAGTCGGCGCCGCCTTTGACTGCCCACTCTACCTGCTCCTGTGAACGGAACAACAAAGTGGTCACCATTCGACTTCCCGTCACACGGAAAGTAAAGACGCAGGCCGTCATGGCATAGTCGCCATGGAAACCGACCCCATGCCATGCAATGCTATCATATTCTGCAGTACCACCCATGCCCTTCAATGCTATTCACATCTTACAATTTTACCCAGGCCCTGCAATATTCTCCTTGCCCTGCAGTACTATCTATGCCCTGCAGTACTATCTATGCCCTGCAGTACTATCTATGCCCTGCAGTACTATCTATGCCCTGCAGTACTATCTATGCCCTGCAGTACTATATATGCCCTACTATCTAGCCATATACTATATGCCCTGCAGTACTATCTATGCCCTGCAGTACTATCTATGCCCTGCAGTACTATCTATGCCCTGCAGTACTATCTATGCCCTGCAGTACTATCTATGCCCTGCAGTACTCTCCTTGTCCTGCAGTACTATCTATGCCCTGCAGTACTATCTATGCCATGCAGTACTATCTATGCCCTGCAGTACTATCTATGCCCTGCAGTACTATCTATGCCCTGCAGTACTATCTATGCCCTGCAGTATTCTCCTTGCCCTGCAGTACTATCTATGCCCTGCAGTACTATCAGTACTATCTACCTGCAGTAACTATCTATGCCCTGCAGTACTATCTATGCCATGCACTACTGACCATGTCCCGCAATGCCACCCATATCTTGCAATACCACCCATATCTTGCAATGCCACCCATATCTTGCAATGCCACCCATATCTTGCAATGCCACCCACCCATATCTTGCAATGCCACCCATATCTTGCAATGCCACCCATATCTTGCAAAATACCACTCATGCCCTTGAATATTATTCATATGCTACAATACTAATCGTGTCCTGCAATACTATCAGTGTCTTACAATGCCATCTTGTGTCCTATAATACTATCCATATCCTATAATACGATCCACATCCTACAACACAATCCGTATCCTACAATACGATCCATATACTACAATACGATCCATATACTACAATACGATCCATATTCTACAATACAATCCGTATCCTACAATACGACCTATATCCTATAATACGATCCATATCCTACAATACGACCTATATCCTACAACACCAATCCGTATCCTACAATACGATCCATATCCTACGATACTATCCCTATCCTACAGTACTATCCATATCCCTCAATACTATTCATATCCTACAATACGATCCATATCCTACAATACGATCCATATCCTACAATACTACCCATATCCTACAATACGATCCATATCCTACGATACTATCCCTATCCTATTCGTTCACTTTAGAACGTTTTACAACATGAAAAAAGAAATTTGGGTTACATACTTTGTAATTATCTTTAAAAATCTTTAAAAAATCATCTTCATTGGACATTTGGTAAATTCAGTATCCAGAATATTTATTTCTCTGTAACATTATTCAAACCATAGATTTAGACACATTATTTTTAGAAGGAATGATGTGAAACAACAATGCGTTATCTGGCACATGTGGTGAAGTTTAGCTTGTAACAAAACTGTGAGTGGTAACAATTCTTGATTGTAACAAATCTGATTGGCCACAATTATTGATTGATTGTAACAAAACTGTGTGGCCACAATGTTTGATTGTAACAAAACTATGAGTGGTCACAATTCTTGATTGTAACAAAACTGTGAGTGGCCACAATTCTTGATTGTAACAAAACTGTGAGTAATCACAACTCCTGATTGTAACAAAACTGTGAGTGGTCACAATTCTTGATTGTAACAAAACTGTGAGTGGTCACAATTCTTGATTGTAACAAAACTGTGAGGGGCCACAATGTTTGATTGTAACAAAACTGTGAGTGGTCACAATTCTTGATTGTAACAAAACTGTGAGTGGCCACAATGTTTGATTGTAACAAAACTATGAGTGGTCACAATTCTTGATTGTAACAAAACTGTGAGTGGTCACAATTCTTGATTGTAACAAAACTGAGTGGCCACAATTCTTGATTGTAACAAAACTATGAGTGGTCACAATTCTTGATTGTAACAAAACTGTGAGTGGTCACAATTCTTGATTGTAACAAAACTGTGAGTGGTCACATTCTTGATTGTAACAAAACTGTGAGTGCCCACACTTCTTGATTGTAACAAAACTATGAGTGGTCACAATTCTTGTTTGGGCTAAGCCGATGCAGGTTGAGGGAAGAACATAATTGTTAGCAGAAGAAATTGCAAGTGTTTCAAAGTCCCCAGATATAATATGGGCTTTTTGGTGGGAGGGGGTTAGGGGGTGTAGGGGGAGGGGGTGCACTTTGCACGAAATCCAAGAAAGTCGAGTGCAGTTATTGATTCTCAAAATATAAAGAACAATAACACAAGGAAGGAACAAAGGCATAATTTAGAAAAAGACAATAGACAAACAACATTTGCTAAGCATGATATTTCTCACAAGCACGATCTTTGATTTCAAAACTAGCAGTGCGTGTAGGCATTCAGGCACAGGTCGCTGATAAAGTTCCGCATTAGTATAGCCCCATCCAAATTATAGTAAACTATCCATTATTGATCTTATTAGTTTCAAATGGAAAAGATCGTCCATGGTTCTAGATAATTATGAATGAGTTCAACCTCCGAACAACGCTATAAATAAGCTTTTAAAGAAGTTCAAATTCCGACACGTGCCTGATTTACCCCAGTTGTCTTATTTCTAGAGAGGATGCATAATCAAGATGGGGGAAGGGGGATTACCAATCAACGGTCTGGCCGAAACAGCCACAATATAATGGAGTTTGCTTTCTGCAATCTCTAGCTCTCCGGTGAGTTTCTCCACATTTAGAGCAGCACAAGGTTTATCCACTGTGATTGTTTGGTCTAACGAAGTGGCGCTCGCGTGGGGAACTGGCGAGTCATGGTTTACCACAGCTACCAACCAAACGTCAAAAAGATTACATTTTTTTTTGCCCAACTTGTACACTTTGCTGTGTGTCTGGGTTGGCAGCTCTGTAGTGCGAAGGAAGACCCCAGTAGACAAACTGTGTGCGAGTTTGCGGACGGAAAGGTTTTGGTTTACATTAGCCCTTCACGGATGAACGACCGCACTAATTGGCAGGAGCTATTACCAACCAAACGTCAAAAAGATTACATTTTGTACACATTAAGTTTTGCTATACTTTTTGCCAAACTTGTACACTTTGCTGTGTGTCTGGGTTGGCAGCTCTGTAGTGCGAAGGAAGACCCCAGTAGACAAACTGTGTGCGAGTTTGCGGACGGAAAGGTTTTGGTTTACATTAGCCCTTCACGGATGAACGACCGCACTAATTGGCAGGAGCTATTGACTCGGCGACCCTTGGTCCATTGTTGGTCGTGGAACCAACACCATGAAAAAGAGGAGACATAGACTTTCAGAAAAAGAGAGAGAGGGAGAGAGAGAGGGAGAGAGAGAGAGAGAGAGAGAGAGAGAGAGAGAGAGAGAGAGAGAGCGTAAAAATGTAACCTTGAAGTAAAATATGATTGATTGGTAGACATATTATTATGTCAGTAACAATATGAAAATAATAAATCGTGTTGATGAACGATTAAAGAAGAAAATAATTCTCCAGCTGATTATGAATTGTAGGCCTCTCTGTGCGACATTTTGGTGTCACAAAGGAAAGAAAAATCACGAGAAATTTGTGGCATGAAACAGGTGGCCTTCATATTTAGATTGCTGATTGGTCTAAGTTTTAGAATAGACTGGACTCTTCACTATTTGACAAATGTATTCTCTAATCTGGGAAAGAGAAGCTCTATCCAAGTTGAACGTACCGTTGTCCGAGAAAGGGCCCTCAACAGCGAGAGGAGCCCAGATACTCTGCACACATCATTATTATAGTTTCACGAACACTGACCCAATGAAGCTGCTTGATAGGGAAATACAACTGTATAGCCAGGGACTTCCAAGTAGAAGCCGCTGTGCTCTACCGCCTGAGCTATCTTAACTACTCATTAACGCGCATGAACTCTTCAGGTACTAAGTAGTATTTCATTTGGTTCTGTGTGGCATTTCCTCAAGCTTTAGAGGAATCAAAGTCCACTTCACCCAAAGGGTCAATACGCCCAATCATCTGATGTAACCCAGACCGGACAAAGGCATCCCACAGAATTGTCAATATGGGCCTATTCTATAGATTTTTGTAAGGTAGCACCATTGTTCAGTCTATCTAGGCCGCGCCAACGTTATAAACAGAATAACTGAAAGGGAGCTATGGACCGTACCTTGAACGCCTGACGCGCTACCTCGGCCGACGCAGGATCATCAGGTTGGAAGGTTGTCGTGTTGGACAAGTTTCCCGCCATCAGCTTGCCATACTTGTCCGCAACATCTCGCGCCATTTTCAGAGAGTTCAAGTTCAACGTCTCGAGATCACACTCCCGACCAATCAATCTGAGCTTTTCTCTGTGGCCATAGTACTGGACAAAACAAGAGAGGGGTATGAAACGATGACGCAATTATAATATCGTGCAAAGTAAGAAAATAATTAAGAAAT
Source organism: Elysia chlorotica (assembly GCA_003991915.1). NCBI lineage: Eukaryota > Metazoa > Mollusca > Gastropoda > Plakobranchidae > Elysia > Elysia chlorotica. The sequence continues at coordinate 80,558 of RQTK01000360.1, read as the reverse complement.
GTTAAAACAACACAATACTGGACAAAACAAGAGAATGTGAAAGATCGAAATGACCACAGTACTGGACAAATGAAACGCCGAAAGAACTATAACACTGAACAAATAAATAGATAATATGGTATCGAAACAACCATAATACGTGTAATGAACTGCACAAATCCAGAGATGGATGTATAGCAGTGAAACGATCTTAAAAGAATACATGAATACTTGAAAGATCGAAATGACTACAGTACTGCTATAAAACGGCGAATATACATAATATGGAAAATAGATTAAAAAATAGATACGAATTTAAAAACAGTGAATAACAAGTCGATAAATTACAATGTCCTGAATAATCATCCAGTCATTTTCACCTCGATTAGCTTCTATGAGAACTGAAAGGCTATTATTAAACTAACAAAGAAGACTTTTTACTGGAGATTAATTTTTTGTTTTGTTTTACCGATATAGCCATATAGCGAAAAATTACAAGTTGAGCAAAACTTAGGTTATAAAACCGATCAAATCAGTATCAAGCACACAGTTATACTAAAAACAATCTATCAAAATAGTATTACATCCTGTGCATGAATGTGCGCTGATATCTTTTACTTTAACTGTCAGTAATATTATTGCCTTAACTACCGTGTGCAAATGTGATTATTTTTCGCATAGACTGGTGCTTGGTGCAAGAATAACGTGTATAATTATTCACTTAAGATACCGTAACGTTCGGCTAAACAATTTTATTTATGTTTTAATTATATTTTTTTTTTCGATTAAATTGTTCAATATCACAAAGATTGTGGTTTGTCTTGTATTGTTGTGTTTGTACCTTCGTTAGTTGTTGGGTTTGTTGCTGTTGTTTTGTTGTTGTTGTTGTTTTTTTTTTGTTTTTTTTTAAGGTATTTTTATTTTTAGTAGGTATTCGGAATGGTCCCCGCCGTTTTACCGTATATGCTTCGACGACGTCACTTCCTGCGTGCACATATTCTTCATGAAGACTGATAACTCTCTGTGGGTAATCCAGCACTACTTCCGGAGTGAACACTCCTGCGCGGACAAATCCCCGTCGCTCCAACTCCCACATGTATCCTTCCGCACAAATAACACTTTCTCCATCTCGGAGCCTTTCTCGCAGTCCTGACAATAGTACAAGAGTAAAGGTAAATTCTACGAACATTTTACAACTAAACAGGAAGAATTCGATGAAAAACTTTATATAAATAACTAATCATAATACTAAAAAAAACCTGGATGTCTTAATTTCTAAGTAATCGTTTTTAGTAGGAAACACAGATAAATGACTTCATAAGAATTACTAACAGCATGTTATACAAGACAACCTTCAAATAATGGACCGAAAAAAAAGAATCTCGAGCTTGGAAAAAAAAAAAGCAAAGTAAATAAAAAAACAGCTGTTACACGTCACAGCATGCATAATAAATAATGCGTGATTTTCCCACTCGGCGTTGATTAGAATACACAATTATTATAATAGTCTGTATGTAGTTATGTTTCTTATAACTAGAACTATTTAACCCTTCAAAATGTTTGGTTTGATGGTTTAACACCAGCAACTAGGCTATATCGCGGACACACCCCAAGACTACCATCTGACAACTTTCCATGCTGACATACAGAGAAAATGTCGTGGCATGTGGCCTCCTGTTTTAACTGCTCAGATTTAACTGGCCCCGACCTTTACAGCAGGGGGCGAAATCCGTCAAATATCTGGGGCCTCCCGACTCGACGGTCCAAAATGACAATGAAAGTTCTTTCTCTTCTATTTATACCAACATGCACCTCTAAAAGTACACGACTGACAAACAATTATTTTTTACTTGGACTGAAGATCTAAAACATGCGCCCTACATTATAATACACTTTCTGGTTGGCATGGTTGGTGATAAGCCTTGCCTCTTGTGGCGGTGGCTACCGATTTGCAGCCATGCAGAGTTTGATGCTACTGCTGTTTTAATGCAGATCATTATTCCCAGACTCTTCTTTTGAGGGATGCAGTGCACTATTAATTAAAAACAACAACAACAACAACATCAGCAACATAATTTTGCTTTTAGGTCTGGTGAACTTTAAAATGTAATCAACTGTATTGAAAGAACGACTCACCAGAATGCATTCATGTACATGCTCTTGTGTGCAACGTTTTAACTAGTTTAACGGGAAGATTATGAACTAAAGTGCACGACCCTGCGACCCTATCAACTCATTATTGGCAACAACAAAAAAGGCCCAGGTGAATACGTTGATCTAGTTATTGTGTCGATTTTCAATATATGCATAATGATAATAAAGATAATTAATTTATAATACATCACATAAAAAAGGTTATTTAAACATTTTATACCGGGGACATAGAATTAGGGGGACGACCTGACTCTTATCAGAAGGTCCCTGGTTCGATTCCCGGTCGTGCCGCCTTTCTTCCTGCTGTTTGGATCGATGTTAGTAGTATTTGGTCGGCAGAGGCAGAAATCCTGTTTCTCCATCTCTGTGTGGTGGCACGTACAATTGTTGGACGTAAGTCCGTGCCCGTCCACGATAAAGCCTAGCTGTATACAGTTAACGTGAGGAAACCAACAAACCAGACCAAATATCAAGCTCATCATATACATTACCACCAACATATACTACAGCATTAATCTAGTCCACACCATATGACTGAATTTCTCCATTTTTTCCCTTTTCCTTCCTTGCCTTACCTTTGTGTTGGTTCTCTGGTCCCTTATCCATCCTGTGCGTTCTCCCCCTCTTCTCCTTCTCCATCATCATTATTAATCATTATCTTCATCAACACCATTTTCTCTCCACCCCTCCCCCTTTACCCTTGTTTTTCGTTACCTTTCACTGGAGGCATTTTAAACGCTGACAACTTGTTAAGGTCGGATAGAAGCGGTCTTGTGTTGAACAGCGGACTTGGTAGAAATTATGTATTTTCCTGTAAAAAAAAAAACAACAAAAAAACAGAGTGAACCATAATCATTAGCTACACGAGTCAAAGAAGAATTTTTTTTATTATTATTTTGAGGTCAGGATAGTTGGGTGCGAGTTAATCGGCAGTGATGCATAAAAGCATTTCATTGCTGAACAAATTGATACGTTTTTAACGCTATAGTAATGATGGTAGAAAAACATTGTTCTTACTGGCATGCTTGTAACTTTTTAGATGCATGTTACTGAGCAACAATAAAAAGCTTGCAATATTGTTTCATAATTCCATCAATATTCTTACCTGTTCGACAACTTGGACCTAAATAAATACAACAGAGGTGGCAACTTTGTATTTCGCAGTTAGCAGTGCTGCTAAGTCTCTTCATATCCATAGATTACCAAAAAGGGTTGAATGATAATATTATCTTGGATTATTTATAACAAACTAATTTGTAAGAGCATTTCGACATCAATAAAAATGAACTAATGTAAACGAAAACAGAACACGTTACTACTATCAGCTGATTATCGCTAATATTAGAACCGCGGTGTTCCAACAAACCTGGTGAGAGGAACTGAACTCAGGAAATTTTTCACAACTCACAAAAATAGGTGGTGCGTCACAACTGAGTTTCGGTGGCGGTCTGGCTTTCCCGTTTATTTCTCCACACGCTGGAGCAGTTTGTTAGATCTACGTTTAGATTTATCTGAGCCTGCTGGGCAGTCGCAGCCACTGATATTCTACTATTTTAGAGGTGAATGGTTGCACTCTAAGCGTAAATAACTGGTCCATACGACCTCTCACGTTGTACTGGTGGTTTAATGGTGGTGTTGACCCAGGCGACCTAGCTGGGACTGTGCAGGGAGCAGCTGCGGGCTCGTCAGGTCTAGTACACCGACTACCGATACGTGCTTCCCAGGGGCATTACTCTCTGTGTAGCTCCTGCAAGAGTGGTGAGAACTCAACTCTGCTTGGTTCATGTGGGCTGTACTTTATTTATTTTTTTTTTCACTTTTTTCCACCTTTAGAAGATTAAACCAACCCCACACAAGAATGCGATATTTTCTCGTATTTTATATAAGCCAGAAGGTTGTGGTTTACAACCAAGTTGCACCTGAAACTTCACTTCTTTTATTTTATTACTTTTTTTGGCAAGTCATTCATTAATATTAATTAATTTTTTTGTATGCATGATTCATCAGTTCTAAAACAATAATTCATGTGACTTACACCATTGTGTAAGAGGAGTGGCAAGTGAATACGCATAGGAGGAGCTATTGACTCGGCGACCCTTGGTCCAAAGAGAGATAGAGAGAGAGAGAGAGTTCTTTCTCTTCTATTTATACCAACATGCACCTCTAAAAATACACGACTGACAAACAATTATTTTTTACTTGGACTGAAGATCTAAAACATGCGCCCTACATTATAATACACTTTCTGGTTGGCATGGTTGGTGATAAGCCTTGCCCCTTGTGGAGGTGGCTACCGATTTGCGGCCATGCAGAGAGAGAGAGAGAGAGAGAGAGAGAGAGAGAGAGAGAGAGAGAGAGACAGACAGACAGACAGACAGACAGACAGACAGACAGACAGACAGACAGACAGACAGACAGACAGACAGACAGACAGACAGACAGATAGACAGACAGATAGACAGACAAAGACAGAGACATAGAAAGAGAGAGACAATGACAGAGAAACAGGGAGAGGGATGGAGGGAGTAAGAGAAAAAGGGAGACAGGCAGACAGACGGAAGAGAGGGAGAGTATAAAGAAAAAGTAGGAGGAAGGGAGGAGAACCATAATCAGAGAGAAGAGTCAACGTCGGAGAGAGAAAGGGAGAGAGGCGGTTGTGTGTGTGTGAGAGAGAGAGAGAGAGAGAGAGAGAGAGAGAGAGAGAGAGAGAGGGAGAGAGCGCGGAGATAGAGGAAAGGAAAAAAAGCAAATAGACACGGAAAGTCAAAGAGAGAGAGAGAAAGAGAAAGAAATAATAACTATTTTGCCTTGTTCCTTGGTTAACCGATTTCTCACTTCGTGCTTGCCAAGGTGATCACACCATGTACATATAGTTATGGATTCTACGGTAGCAATTATTGTCCCGTGATACACAGAATCGACTGCTGACCATGATGTGTTATGGTATTATTACAGTGGCTCTACGCTACTGACGCGGCAGTGTTTAGTTTCTAGGGCCATGGACTGTTCAAGATGGTTGGTTAGTTAGTTGTGTGGTTTGTTCTACGCCATGGGGGGCGCGGTGGTCCAGGGGTAGAACATCGGCTTCCGACGCAAAACCTGTTCTACGCCAGCAGATAAACTAAACCGCGAATGGGTCCTAAGAGTAGTTCCGACAATTTCATGCGCTGCGTGAATACAGCGTTATAAAAAACAAAACATCTTCATCAAACAAAAAAGTTGTAACACCCAGGTACGCGTTGGAAGCCGCGTTAAGCTGCAAACGTTAGTGAGAAACCAAGCAATCAAGCGCATAGTTCACCAGACAGGACAGGATAACGGTGACTCAAATAAGAAATAAAGAATAGTATCTTTGTAGGTGAGAAACGGCCGTATCAGTTGTATATGGCATTACGCCATGCAACGTACTTCTTTGAAAGGGAGACCACTCAATTATTACACGATGTTTTTAACGTGAACATGGCCTCAAAAAACTTTTGTTATTTTCTATTTGGCAGAATATAAAAGAAACCCATAAAAAGCAGATAAATATCATGTCAACGAATATAATCAATTAAATTGGGTAGAACATCGGCTTCCGACGCAAAAGGTCCCGAGTTCGAATCCTGGCTGTTGCGTTCCCTACTGGTTGGGTCGGTGTCAGTATGATGTGATCGGCTGAGACAGGAGTCATGGTATCCCCGCCCTGTCTCGTGTGTGGCAGCAAATTGTCAGACGTCCGCCTTGGGGCCCGTTCACAATATAGCCTATATAGTGCTGCTGTTGGACGTTAAACCAACCCAACCAACCAACCAACCTGTTCTACGCCAGCAGATAAACTAAACCGCGGTTGGGTCCTAAGAGTAGTTCCGACAATTTCATGCGCTGCGTGAATACAGCGTTATAAAAAACAAAACATCTTCATCAAACAAAAAAGTTTCAACACCCAGGTACGCGTTGGAAGCCGCGATCTAGCCTAGTTAAGCTGCAAACGTTGGATGTTAGTGAGAAACCAAGCAATCAAGCGCATAGTTCACCAGACAGGGCAGGATAACGGTGACTCAAACCAGAAATAAAGAATAGTATCTTTGTAGTATCAATGCGGCCGTATCAGTTGTATATGGCATTACGCCATGTAACGTACTTCTTTGAAAGGGAGACCACTCAATTATTACACGATGTTTTTAACGTGAACATGGCCTCAAAAAACTTTTGTTATTTTCTATTTGGCAGAATATAAAAGAAACCCATAAAAAGCAGATAAATATCATGTCAACGAATATAATCAATTAAATGGGTCAACAGCATCAACTATCTACATTTTACTTACGAACTTTAATGGGAGACACGTCAGAAAAGGTTTTATTTCATTAAAATTCTATTATGGGTTCCTTTCTAGTGTTTAACCAGAAAATTAAATAAAATTCCTTTTTAAAAGAGTAAAGAGAAACAAACGTTACACTCATATGATAGGGAAGTAGTAAGAAAATCGAAGTGTAATGCTTATTTAATAGTTGCGTATTATGTATTGTGATAGAATGATTCATGCGTGTATTGGGGTCACGTCTGGGCACATAGGGACCATGCCGTGTTATTTTTATTGTTACTGAAGGCAGAAGTGGGATACACCCTCAAACATGTCGTTCAAAGATGTCTGCTTTGGGGAAGTGCCCCTACATTTATCTCACAATTTCGCCCAAAATGCAGTTCGCGTTTTCACCGTTAAGCACTTTGCTTGCTCCTCATTCAATGTTTCAGATCGAATGCACGACACGGTGCCATTATTGCTCCAACTCATATTTTACCTTTTTTTCAGGACATGCTGATGACACTGCCCTGATTGCTGACAATGTAACAAGCATGAAAAGAATCTTAAATAGAGTAGACATTGCAGGAAGAAAAGCATCATTAAAACTAAATGCTAAGAAAACTAAATTCATGCACATAAACGATACAAATAACACTGCAAATGACAT
>RQTK01000360.1:40970-68470 GCA_003991915.1 Elysia chlorotica | reverse complement strand
TGGACGAATTGGCTATAATACAAACCATGTTATACTTCAGATTGGTCTATAAATAGACAACAACTTCACTTTGAAATGTGAATTTACATTAATTTTAATTTTAGTTTAATTTAAGAAGACGTTGTTTAAATAAATTCCTTTTGTTGAAGAGAAGCTGCATCTCCTAGGTTAACGGAGAATCTTAAACGGCAACAGATTTTGTTCTGAGGGCACAGAGACAGTGCGTGGATACCACGAATCGTGTCTCAGCTAGTCATTTTATAATGACACCTACGCAGATAGTAGTAATGCAACACTTCTAGACATTGTTTATTACAAGAATCGTTCTTGGCCTGGTGGATATGGTTCCTCTTCTTCATTTGCATGGTTTTGGGGATTTATTTATATAAAACTACTGCTCTACTCACAAATGTATTCACAGAGGATAAGTCTAGCCTTACCTAATACTACGATATAGCTTATAAATTGTTAGAACCAAACATGGGTCTACATTGGATTGAAGCAGAGAGAAAGCTCCTGTAGTGGCTCGTATGTTTCCTTTTTATTCAGATTAAAAAAGAACCCAATGAGCGATTTCTTTCGTGTGACAGTGTCTTCGCTTCTGTAGACTGTAGATAATAATATTTTCCAGCAAACACTTTTTCTTTATCAAACCCTAGCACGCCAAGTTCATTTTACAATGTAGCGTTTCGAACATTTAAAATTCGACTTGATAGCCAGTTTGATATTAGCTCCGCGAAAACTCGTAGATGTCGTAAGTGAAGCATAAAATCAGAGTGAAAATTACACTTAAGTTTACAACGTGCATGATTTTGTTATGAAAATAAGCGGCATCTTTCTCATAGATACAAGAATGAAGGGAGAAAACTGTGACGATCATGCGTAAACATTAATTGATTAGGGACGGTGCTCTCCCGTTATGAAATTTCGTAAAATGCTGAATCAATGGTCCAAATGTTAAGTACTTTGGTTTTGGATACGGTGGAATAGAGTGTTAAGTTAAGGCCTATGAGAATACAATTTCGGAGTTTCTAATAAAGATAGCAATGTAAGTATATATATATATGTCTCTCTCTTTTTTTAGCCAATCTCTCTATTTATGTATTTCTTACCCTCTCAGCATATCCCTCATGGTCTCTCTTTCCCTCTCTTTCCCTCTCTGTCTGTCTGTCTTTCTCTGTCTCTGTACGTCTGTCTGTCTGCCTGTCTGTCTGTCTGTCTTTCTCTCTCTCTCCCACTCTCTCTCTCCCTCTCTCTCTCTCTACCTCTCTCCGTAGGGTATATATAGGACTATCAACAAAGAGACACAAACAGGGCCGTTTGCTGCTGTTCGTCCTCAGTACTGTGGCTGCAATGGTCAGCCGACTGGGGTAGCAATGTAACACAACCACAAAAATCAAGCGACGATTAAAAGACTGGTGGCTATTCATTTGTGTTTTTAATAAATTGTAGATAAAGAATTGAGAAAATCTTTATAAAAAATACACACAAGTACTTAAAATCGAATAAGATATTTGCATGTCAACTTGTATTCACCTGTGTCTGTCATTATGTGCCTTTTTCTGTCTATCTGCTTTTTTCTGTTTTCCCATTGTATTTTTGTATCTCTCTCATTCTCTTTCTCCCTCTCTCCTCTCTCTCTCTATCTCTTTCTCTATTTTCTCTATCTTTCTAGTTCTATCTCTCTCAGTCTCTCTTTGTCTTTCTCTTCCAAGATCACTGAACAACTGTGTATAATAATTATTGTATTCTCCATTCTCACTTTCTTTCTCTCTGTCTCTCTGTCTTTCTCTCTGTCTTTCTCTCTTTCTCTCTCGTGGTCTCCGGCTCTCTCTTTATTCATGTTACCCTTATCTTTTATTCAATTTTTTTTTTAGACAGAAAAGGTCATTCATTTCAAGAACCTACAACGTTGATACTGTGGAATTGCGCTATGCAATGATCTGTATGTCTTCTGTGGAAAAAAAACCAACAAAACCATAGTTAGTTGAAAGTTAAATTGAAAAACTGACAATTAAGCCATAACATAATTATTTCGAAAATAAACACCATTATAAATGTTCTACTCTTCTTTAGGAGGAGCGGCAAAAGTCCATAATGTGCCAGTAATTCTTCATCTCACTGACCAAATTAGAGTATGTGCAAACCATTATTTTTCTAACACGATAAATCGTGGACACATAAAACTGAAGTGTCCTTGTATTAGTAATGCTCCAACTTGCTGTAAGTTTGGGGTATCTGCAAAATGCAGAGTTTGACATAGGCTTATCTGCAAAACGCAGAGTTTGACGTAGGCTTATCTGCAAAGGACACTGTAAGTTTGGGGTAGAGCTATCTTCAAAACCCACTGTAAGTTTTGGGTAGGCCTATCTGCAAAACCCACTGTAAGTTTTTGGGTAGATCTATCTGCAAAACTCATTATGAGTTTGGGATAGGCCTATCTGCAAAACCCACTGTAAGTTTGGGGTAGGCCTATCTGCAAAACCCACTGTAAGTTTGGGGTAGGCCTATCTGCAAAACCCACTGTAAGTTTGGGGTAGGCCTATCTGCAAAACTCACTGTAAGTTTGGGGTATCCTCAAAACCCACTGTAAGATTGGGGTATCTAAAGAAAAGTATACGCAAAACCCACTGTAAGTTTGGTGTATAGGTAGACTTATCTGCAAAACCCACTGTAAGTTTGGGGTATAGGTAGACTTATCTGCAAAACCCACTGTAAGTTTGGGGTATAGGTAGACTATCTGCAAAACTCACTGTAAGTTTGGGGTATAGGTAGACTTATCTGCAAAACCCACTGTAAGTTTGGGGTATAGGTAGACTTATCTGCAAAACCCACTGTAAGTTTGGGGTATAGGTAGACTTATCTGCAAAACTCACTGTAAGTTTGGGGTATAGGTAGACCTATCTGCAAAACCCACTGTAAGTTTTGGGGTAGACCTATCTGCAAAACTCACTGTAAGTTTGGGGTATAGGTAGGCTTATCTGCAAAACCCACTGTAAGTTTGGGGTATAGGTAGACTTATCTGCAAAACTCACTGTAAGTTTGGGGTATAGGTAGGTTTATCTACCAAACCCACTGTAAGTTTAGGGTAGACCTATCTGCAAAACTCACTGTAAGTTTGGGGTATAGGTAGAGTTATCTGCAAAACTCACTGTAAGTTTGGGGTATATGTAGACCTATCTGCAAAACTCACTGTAAGTTTGGGGTAGGCCTATCTGCAAAACCCACTGTAAGTTTTGGGGTAGACCTATCTGCAAAACTCACTGTAAGTTTTGGGGTAGGCCTATCTACAAAACCCACTGTAAGTTTTGGGGTAGACCTATCTGCAAAAGTCACTGTAAGTTTGGGGTATCCTTAAAACCCACTGTAAGATTGGGGTATCTAAAGAAAAGTACACGCAAGTTTTTGAGGTATCTACACAACTTACTGTAAATTTGAGGATCTGCAAACAACGTCCCAACACCATATATCAAAAGGTAAGAGCAAAACGACCTGGTACTAGTACCACTCCAACTTACTGGCAAGTCTAGGGTATCTGCAAGCCTTCAGATGCGCGGCCAGGCACTGCAATGTGGCCTGCTCCCCTTGCTGGTCCTTCCAGGCATAGAGGCTCTTGTAGCAGCGCTCCTGGGTCGTCGTGTTCTCGGCGATGTCAATGACCTGAAGCTTCTCTTCGTCCACGTCCAGGTATCGGGCGAGCTGCTTCCACTGGGCGGTGGCGAGCGGATGCTGCACCACAGTCAGGAAGGCGCGCTCCAAGCAGGCCTCTGGAGGATTGGGCAATAAACAAACGGTTACGACTAGATTACATCGATCAATTTGGCTAACAATTCTTTTAATTAAACCACACATGAGCATGAGTCAAGCACGCCTTGTAGCAGATTGGTCAACAGTCCAAGGGTTAACACTATACTGCATCAACGTGTGTACTAAACGTTTCTTTTAATACAACTTTGTCTGGGCCAAAATACTTGTACTGATTTCCAATTTGATGGTGCTCTGTCCATCACGATATTATAAGTACGCCTCTAAAAGGGTCGGCCACCGTCCCTGGGTTACAGGCTAGGAGTAGAATGTACACAAAAGACATAGCTTACGTCTCGCCGTAACAATATAAGAATAAGAAGGCTTACGACGAGACGTAAGCTACGTCATGTTTGTGCATTCTATCCTAGAACTCTCTTCGGACAATTGTCAAATCTTGAAAATAGTCGCTCTCAGGAAAAGCCTAATACATTTATCTGATGCCAAGCAATTCTTGTTTGATCAGGCAAAGCGATTGTTTGGATTCGACTGCAGTGTGGGCATTTCCTTAGAATGACTAATTACATTAACATTAACATGTCACAAACCAACTCTTTATATTTTAAAACATTTTCACTATCGGCTACGTATTAAAACCTTAAATTCAATTTTACATAAAGTGATGAAGTACTCAAATGACACCGTTCATGCCCCTTCCCCCTCCCACTATGCAATAGGCAAACTTGTGCAGGGAGACAAGGCTTATTCCTCGGCTGAACGCTACCCACAATCGGCTACGTATTAAAACCTTAAATCCAATTTTCCATAAAGGGATGAAGTACTAAAATGACACCGTTCATGCCCCTTCCCCGACGTGTAACATTCTTCCCATGTGCAGGGAGACTTATTCCTCAGCTGACCGCTACCTCTGGCTTGCTTTGTCCGGCTGGCCTTGACCTCAGCGTCTCGGGCTTGGAGCTCCTGGGCCAGGTCGGCCCGCCCGATGCTCGTCAGAGCTTTCTTCAGGATTTCAATCTGGGATACACCAGATCAGTTTGTCAAATTCAACAACAACAGCAATTATTATTATTATTATTATTATTATTATTATTATTGTTGTTGTTGTTGTTATTATTATTAATTTGTCTTGAAAGATAAAGGTAGTATTAATTTGATTTTAAATTGTCTGCAAGTCATAGTATAAGAGAGAGGGAGCAGAGATAAAGAAATGATAGAGAAAGATACTGACAGAGATAAAGAGGGAGAGAGAGAGAAAGAGAGAGAGAGAGAGAGAGAGAGAGAGAGAGAGAGAAGGAGAGAGAGATAATTAAGTTATTTCATATCATCATCATTGGGTGTCATCTCTGAATTAGCACCCATTCTTCCTAGTTCTGTGCTTTATCGTACATTCTAACAGCTTCCTACCCAATTAGTCTTTTGTGTCATCCAATTAGTTTTTCTGGGTCTTCCCCTGCCTCTTGTCTCTTCTGTTATTTTCTCCACTTGTTCTTTACATCTCGAAACATGGCATTTCAGATGGCCAAAATAGATATTTTTAAAGTCTCACCCTGTCCACAACTCTTGGAAGCCGCTTCGACCATGTCACTAGCAGGTCATAGATGACACACGAAGTGTCATTGGCCATGTTCTGACGAAGGATGGCTTGAACTCGCGAGCTCCGAACATTCAGCAGCTGAGCTAGCCGTTTCCAATCGTTGTATTGGAGGTTTTGTGACAGGAATCTCAACAAGTCTTCAGACATCACACCTGGAGTTGACAGACACAATACGTGAGCTGAGAATGAACTAGATCTACTGCTAGATCTCTTTACAGATGACAACCTAGCTAGCCATCAGGGCAGATACTGCCTTAAGTGTGTAACCAAGCGTGAACTTCTTTTTGGGGTTAGTTTGGCGGCTTTGACTTTTTTATAAGACTGAGAAACAGTTTTGAATTTCTAGAGCTTTAAACACAATATGCCGTAAGTACAACGTTGAGGTATTTTATAACTCACCTTAGGTCCTCTTATTTAGTTGTAATTACACCCCAATAAATCTTTGCATTGTTTATTTGTGTGTGTGTGTGTGTGTGTGTCTAAGATTGCACCAAAAACCTTGGAATTTATAGACATAGAACACGGCTTGGAAAATGTTAGTTACACCATTGCCTTGTAAATCAGTAAACATGGAGGTAGAAAGATAAAGGTGGTTGATTGTTAGCTTGGGTCGTAAGTACAGCTTGTCGCTAGCTTACTTCTCGTCGCATGCCTTCTTATTTGAATATTCATACGAGTCGTAAGCTACCGCGACGTTGAACTTACGGCCCCTCGAGAATACTTAAGACATTGCGCCTCATTTGACGCTCTAAACCTATTAGTAATACTACAGAATGATATCCTTCACAATTACAGAAATCAGTCATGCGTGTTCCTTTTAGACCTATTGAATTGTAAATAAAAACGTAATCTAGCTCAGGCTAACCTGTAACAGTGTGGTATCTAGGTTTGAACCTAAGACCTAAGTTGGAAGACTATAAACATGTTCCTGTTTCATGACTTTTTGCGACATTGAATGGGTATCCTTGAGAACAAACGCGCAGTTCAATGCCAAAGACAACCAGTTTTAAAAAGTCTTTTTTAGTGAAGAATGTGTTTGGAGAAAGTATACATTTTGTCATTTCTAATAATATGACGAAACAGATTTTTGCTTAGGATTTAAAATGGGGAAAGCCCAGATGCTGACCATGTGCTTTACCTCCAGAGGAGAGCTCCACTCTGGCCAGGTTAAGCGGTTTGGGTGTCTCAGGGTGAGGCTGGCAACAGAAATAGAAAAATGGTTGATTCCTCTTCCACAGGTTTTAAACATAGTAACCCCCAAACGCATGAGTTGAAAGGTACATGGAGAAACCGGAGATGTACAAATTTGAACTTATCATAACCAACTTAAATTAAACCGATTATTAGAAAAGAGATACACATATATTCTGAATTTAACTTTCCATTTTAAAGCACACAAAAAAGCAAAAATGAAATATCGTAGTATAATGGAACTAAGCCCCAAACACTGTGTCGCTATGGGCTAAAAAAAACAACGAAGAAATCAACAGTATCCAAATTCGCTAACGGTTGTCAATCTTAAAAAAAAAACAAAATTATGTTTCTTTGTTTGTTTGTTTTGGTTACATCATAAAAGACACATGATAATAAAAAAAAACAGAAATCTCCTTTTACAAGCAGGCCCCTTATTACTTCCTGTGCATGCAGTGCACATTTGATAAGAGTGTAAACCACAGGATAAAAGCACAAACACGGTATAAAAGTTGTCCATAATTGATGTTCACGCTTAAGACAAAACAATCCTTCACTTTTTTCGGGACGCTGCAGATGCTTTTCTTATTTTAGAACATTGCAACACCTAGGTATTACGTTTAAGATTTAAAAGTTTAAAGATTTTTAGGTTTAAACTTAGGTTTAACGTTAAGAAACTTACCAACCAAACCACCGCCCATCACTCTTTTGGTGTGGAAGGATATAGGCCGCTATATTTGTAGCTTTTGTTGCAAATGTTGACATAATTATTTTACACTTTCAGATTTACAGTGCAGTACCTTAGGCAGTACAAGAAGTTGCTCGCACAAGAGCTCCTCGCCGGAAGCAGTTTTCAGCCGTACTTTTTGTACAAATGCCTTGTCTCCAGCTTCAACTTGAGCAGGGGTAATTCTAGGTCTCTGTGTTGTAATGAACTGTGCAAAGCCTCGGAAACTGTTAAACCCTTTTTGGGCGAACTGGTCTTGCTCGGAAACGTCAAAGGTGACTCTGAACGTGATTGTTTTAGAGTAGCATTGTGGTATAAGAAATGAAACATGCATTAACAGTGTATATGTTACAGTAAGAACCCGTATCTAAGGAATATGCGCAATCACTAAATATTACAGTGATACTACTACTACTACTACTACTACTACTACTACTACTACTACTACTACTACTACTACTACTACTACTACTACTACTACTACTACTACTACTACTACTACTACTACTACTACTACTACTACTACTACTACTACTACTACTACTACTACTACTACTACTACTACTACTACTACTACTACTACTACTACTACTACTATAATAATAAATAGAAGAATACGCACAACTTAGCAACTGAGGGACACAATAAATGAAACACAACTAGAAATTATAGAGAAGATACATGCAAACGTTTCGCTTTTAATGGCTTCGTCAATAATAAAAACAAAACGGAAGAAAACAGTCTATGTTGTTATTATATAGCGTATTATTACGAAGCCATTAAAGGCGAAACGTTTGCATGTATTTTCTCTATAATTTCTAGTTGTGTTTCATTTATTGTGTCCCTCAGTTGCTAAGTTGTGCGTATTCTTCTATTTATTATTATATTATTCCTATTACTTGCGCACATGCATCTACTGTTAGGTCCTTAGCAACTGAGTAGGTGTACTCTTTAGTGTTGTGCTCTTGATTCCTTTTTGGATACATTTTTATATTTCTACTACTACTACTACTACTACTACTACTACTACTACTACTACTACTACTACTACTACTACTACTACTACTACTACTACTACTACTACTACTACTACTACTACTACTACTACTACTACTACTACTACTACTACTACTACTACATAATAATAATAATAATAATAATAATAATAATAATAATGCTTTATCGAATAACAGGTAAAAATGTATGAAAAGAACAACAGGTAAAATGCCTGTAGTCTGTTATGCTTAATACACGACTGGCTACCTTGCTAGGTACGCTGGGTGTGAGCATGTCACTAGCACGCAAGATGGGTTCGAGGCTTTTTGCCGAGTGATGAGGCACGTCGGTCGCCATGACAGGTGCTCTATTACGTGGCCTAGCAATCGTTCAACTTTTGGGCCGTTCAGTCCTGATGTGGTGCGAAGAACAGACAATCTGGTGGAGATCGGAGTAAAATGGACTAATAATTTATATTCCAATTCATTGTATTACCGTTTGAAGAACATTTATACTTTTTTCATCATCACCATGGACATAACGGATGTGATGAAACTCAAGTTCATAATTTATATTGTTATCATTTTTCCAAATAAAACTAACGACATCTTGTTTATCATAAATGTCTTTTTTGATAGTTCCTGTAATATAAAATAACATACAAAAGCTAATAATTAGCACAGTTTTTATGATTAAGTCGCTTTAGTAGTAGTAGACATCCTACCGTCTCGGGAGACGATGGGTAGCGCCTTGTCGATAGTAAAGGTCAGGTCCTACTGTAGCAGGTTGCTCAGGAGTGGCTCAGGAGTCCAATCCTTGCGCGACAGTCACATTCACAGTTGTCACAGACAACTTTGATGTTTGTTTGGGGGGCTAGCCTGCTTTTCTCTTTCTTTTGGCCCTTCTTTCCTCCGAGTGTTGGTTTCTTTCTTTCTCGCCAGTTTTGACTTACAGTTGTCATAGACAAACTTTGATGTTTGTTGGGGGGACTGGTCTACTTTTCTCTCCTTTCTTTTAGCGCTTCTTTCCTTCAAGTGTTGGTTTCCTTCTCTCTCGCCAGTTTTGACTGTCGCTTTCAGGTGGCGCTGGCACACATCTTTATAATGTAGAGCTACTGTTCGATCAGTTGGACGACTAGCCCAGGCACGTTCACCGTACAGGGTTTATTTTGACAGCCTTGCATCGCAGGCGGCGCCGACAGGGGATGAGATGCATGCTCATGTAGTTAGCCTTCTGCAGAACTGTGGCGTTGGGTACCATATCGTGCCACGAAATGCCAAGTATTTAATTTACGCAGGCATCGAGTGTGGAAGCTTAGAACACAAGCCTGGTAGACCCTCAGTTTGGTGTGCTGTGTAGGTGCTCCACACTCTGCTGTTTTAGTTGTGCCATCGCAGCGGCAGCAATGGCTATGCGTCTGTCGATTTCGGCGTTAAGAGACAGGTTGCTGGTGATGGTGGAGCCCAAATACGTAAATTCATTGTTGTTGTTTTTTTCAGCAACGTATTGTAATTGGTGACGGCATGTGGGGAAGGAATATTCTTACCCATCTCGTTAGTCTTCTTTGTGCTGATGGTCAGTCCGAACTGTTTGCAAGCATGCGAAAAAGTGTCCATCAGTCGTTGCAGGTCTTCCACTGCGGCATCATCTGCAAACAGCATTTCTTTTCGCAGGACGCATCTAATTTTGTTTTGCCTCTCAGTCTTTCAAGGACAGTCTGCTATCCTTTCTAGTGTGGAGGTGGATACCGTCTGGAGAATCTTTAAATGCAGAGTCCAGCAGGAGGGAAAAGAAAATCCCTAACAGTGTTGGAGCAGGACGCAGCCCTATTTGAAACCAATCTGCATTGTGAAGGTTTCTGAGAGTTCCTCATCGTAGCTGACCTTGCAATGCTAAGTAACTGAGGGGGTAACATATCTTTTAAAGCAGCTGGAAAAGCCCTTTCCTGCTAACAAGGTCAACAGCTTTTGTCAGGTCTATGAATTCCATTTAGAGGGGCATCTGTTGTTTTCTACATTTATCATGCTCAGAGAAGATCATGTCTATCGTTGATCTTTCAGCCCTGAAGCTGCACTGAGACTCTATGTCTAGACGTTCCGCCAGGACCTGCAGTGGGATCAGGACCACGCGGGTAATGACTTTGTCTACGATGTTCAGTAGGGAGATGCCTCTGTAGTTGTTACAATCACTACGGTCACCTTTATTTTTGTAGAGCGTGATGATCTTGGCCTCTCACATGTCCTGAAGGCACCTTGCCTTCATTCCAGCAGTGGCATAGAAGGGAGTGAAGTGGCTAGAGAAGGGTTAGTTTGCCGCTTTTTATGATGGCAGGCGGTATACCATCTTCACCTGGGGCCATCAATTGCTTTTCCAAGCTCCTCCATCATGGCATATGGGTCAAGTTCCTGATTTACTTGAATTGCGTCAATTTTATTTAATGCTTCCTGTGATACATCATTTCTCTGGAATAAAGTTCCATGTAATGCTCCACCCATCTCTTCTTTTTGCTTGCTTTCGTCTGTGATGACTTCACCTGGCTTGCGTGCCGTTTTCTTTGTTGTTTTTCCAGTTGCTTGCTATTGCCCTCATACACGATCCTTATATCTCCAGTATTTGATGCGTTTTGGATGCTATCTGACAATTTAAGCCAATAGTCATTAGCACAGCGACGAGCGGTTTTCTGTGCTTTCCTATGAACATCTTTCAGGTTCTTTGGCCTTGAGTCTCGTTTGTAGCAGGTCAGTGCACTGCGCTTGGCGTTGATCACTGGCTTTATCTCCGTGGGGTTAGCTTCAAACAAGTCCGCGTTCAAGCGCTCTCTCTTTCCACGTTTTGATGGGAGCATTGTAGATAGTATTCCGTAGGAAATTACATACGTCTTCTGCATAATTTTCGCCAGTGCTTTGAGCGGTGTCTAA
The DNA here is from genome assembly GCA_003991915.1 of Elysia chlorotica. Taxonomy (NCBI): domain Eukaryota; kingdom Metazoa; phylum Mollusca; class Gastropoda; family Plakobranchidae; genus Elysia; species Elysia chlorotica. The sequence continues at coordinate 57,279 of RQTK01000360.1, read as the reverse complement.
AATTCCAATGAGTTTCATGTTGAATTTAAGGTTTTTATCGGGAAAGGCTGTCTTGGCGGTGTTGATTCTTGGCTGGCTTCGTTTTAGAGTGATTAAGTTTCTATGGAATTATCTGTATCAACCAGAGAGTGATGGATATGTGTCGCAGACTGCGCTATGATATATCCTGGTATTGCAAACAGTGTTTATGGTCCCCCTTCTTGTGATTCTCATGACCACCTAATGCTACTGTCTTTACCTTGGGTGTCTCCAGGAGACTTTGTCATAATTTGTATCATTATAGAATATATTGGTCACACAGAGTTTGTGGAAACAACATAGTTCTAACAGTCTCTGGCCCGTCTCATTTATATTGCCATTTCCATGGTGTCCCAAATACTCACGGTCTGCGCCTATACGCCCATTGAAGTCTCGCAAGAGAAATGTTTGCTCTGTTGGTGGGAGTCTGCTTGGGGTGAGGTCCAGCGACTCGTAGAATTGGTCCTTACTATTAGCTGGGGCTGAGGCATGCATTGTTGGGGAGTAGACTGATATCAGGTTGACAGGACCGTGTGTGGTTGAGAGGTGTAACGTTAGGATTCCCTCTGTGTCATTGGAAAGAGGCTCAATCATGCAGATTAGATAGTTTCTTACGGCAAAACCAACACCATGCTCTCTGATCATCTCCTCAACAGAAAAAGTTCTCAACGATCCATTTTCGCGGATCCGTGTCTCTTGTAGGGCTGTTATGTCGATGTTGAGCCGTTGTAGATCTCGGTCGATGAATGCGGTCTTTCTAATACCATCGATAACCTAAAGATCATAGGTAAGCCCAGTTCTCATCGTTCTTACATTGCAGCTTGCTATTAAAAGAGCTTTAGTGTTCGTTTTATGTTTCTTGTGTTGGGCAGATACTTTTTTTGCAATCTGGGTTGGTTACAGGGGCTGCCAGAAAGGAGACGATAAGTCAGCTTAGCTGCCTTGGGGGCTACACTCCGGGTTTTTAAGGGTTTACTTATCTAGCCTTTCCACCTCCCTCCCCGGTGGTGACCACAAGGCAGTGGTGCCAAGTCCATGGCCTGGTCTAGGATCCTCGTTCGCCGTCTCAGCCGCTGGTAAATCCTCGTCCGCCTGATTTGCCGCTGGGATTGTAGAAACCCCTAGATATGCCGCCAGGTGCTCGGTCGCCCCCGCAGCAGGTTCAGTGAGAACAGGGAGTACCGCGGGAAGGTACTGCTGCGGACACGTTTGTATGGGAGGGGACATATGCAATCGTCGTAACTAGAACCCGATGCCGTGGCGATCACCAATGCAAGGAAGGAGACGCTTTAGGTTGCGCATCCATTTCCTTTCTAGTAAGCGGGACGTCCGGCGCAGACCTTAATACTCCCCGATTAATTTGTGATCTCTTTGTTACCCCTTAACAAGGGTATATCCGTTGAGAAAGAGGAAAAGTGAAAGCGACGCTGGAGATAGATCGTTCACATTTTCCTTAGAAAGCAACACCACAGGCCTACAGAAGTAACATGCTGAAGTATAACATGCAACGAACCAGCGAACCAGTGGGTGGGAAACGTGGAAATGAGAAAGGAGTCAGAGAAAAAGAAAGAATTTTTTGACCGAAGTTGAGGAGTTTGTTCACGATACGGAGGTATTGGTGGGGGGTTTAATGGCCTCATATCCTAAAGCAGGATGAGAAAGACTTCGATAAGGACGAAATGTAATAAAAGATAACTTTGATTAATTTTTCCATTTTCCATTTAACATGAAAAAATTTGATTTCTTCAATTTAAATCACCATACCGTGTAAATGGCAAAGACAAGTCGAAGGACACAACATCTCTCTTCTTTGGATGAGATAAAACGATGTCTTCGACTTTGACCCAGGGCCCGCCGTCAACTTGTCGTAACAGATGGATTTCTTCTACAGTCTCTGTGTCTGGGGATACAGTGAAAAGCAACTGGAAGAATAAGGAGAAATCTCTGTCTCTCGTGTTTTGCCAAGAGCCAAATGGAAAGCCTAGTTTGTCCTTGGCGAAAGATAGCGTGCAAATACTGATTGATTCCCAATTTCCTTAAATTCGCACCGATGCATTTTATCTATAATATTATTGTTATCGTACTTCTAGCGTTACTACTATGATTGAACATTCGACTCATAATAAGATTTATTCAAATTTTAGAGACCAAGTTTAGTTTGATTGTTTTTGTTGGTTTTTTTATATTATTTAGGCATCTGTAAAAGCTTATTACGCAGCAACGTATGATAACGTTCAAGGAAATGTATTTATGCGGACGTAAGCCATTTTAATTGCAGAAAAAAATCGATGCGGCGAATTATGAGAATTACTTTAGATATAACTAATTGTGCTAGCATGTGATTTCCCACTACCACACACCTCCTTTTAGACAGGTAGACCTGTAATGCTTGACCTGATAATAATTCAAAAGTAGTCAGAAGCGTATGCTGATTTCTCATAATTGAGGAACAAATATATTTCGAAAGAAAAATGTAGGCGTGATTAAGTTCTTGCTTTGCTGGCTTAAACTCAGTAACGAATAAAAATCATTAGAGTGTCTTAATAATGGAGATGGCCTTCTCTCAAAAGCAGGCGTCTTTAGCATGAGGACAAACACTGTCAAACAATATGGCACAGATCAGCTATCGAAAAAAAAAACTACAAAAGATCGTGGGTAAATGGCTGATCTAAGTTCAATACAGTTGGTACAAGGATTCATAGCCTAGAAAATCTAGTTTAGATTACAATCTGCACTCATGACTTTTCTTCTTTTATAACGTGAAGCATTAATAGCTCAGAAACCCCCAGCTCTTTCCATTTTTTACTGTCTGAAAGTTTACCTAGGTGAAAGGTTTTCGCTATAACGATTGGGGATTCGGAAAGTATCTTAATAAAACGCAAAATCGACCATCAACGTTTTATCCATATTTTAACTTTGTACACAACCAATTATTAATATGATTGTAAGTGTGTTTTACTTCTACGAATTTTTTTTACCTTTTGTGCTTGTTGGTCCGAATGAAAAGCGGGCACTTAGAGGACGATTTTCTATTGACAATTTCTCGTTATTGCTGTCGCTTCTGTACTGGTTAGTATTGGTGGTGGCACTGCTATTCCTGGCTGTCTTTGGACGGACAGGCCGATTGTTTGGGTTCAGAGGGCATGGCATCGTAATGGTCAACGTTGAGGACGATTTTTCTTTGGGCATTGTAAAGCTGTCGAAAAATAGGAAGATTTACTTGCCTCGTTATCTCTTTGTATCATCCTATCACTTTATCACCGTCTGTCTCTTAAAAAACTGGAAAACACTTATTGGTAATTTAGGTCAATTTAATATAGAATAAATAAATTCAAATTTAATTTCATTGTCTGTCTCTGACTTTGTCTCTTGGCTCTTTCTGTCTCTCTTAGTCTCTCTCTCTCTCTCTCTCTCTCTCTCTCTCTCTCTCTCTCTCTCTCTCTCTCTCTCTCTCTCTCTGTCTCAAGCTATAATTATTGTTTAAGCGAATCTAGATGTTGTAAAATCTACTCAGTCGTTGGCCACACGATGTGTGTGACACAAGGACTTACCGCACGATGCACCCTGTCGAAATGAGAGCTTCACACTCCGTGGGTAACTTCCTCTTTAACTCAGTCACTATGTGTTGGTCGACATTTTGAACCTGTGAGGGTCAAGGAGAAATAGCACGCATCTTTAGAACGTTCGAACGATTTATTGAAGTTTAGGTAAAGTTTGGTTTCTTAATTAATGTCCGACGTCAGCACGTTGGCTTTGTGCAACCAGCAGAGGAAAATGCAGTCGCCAGTGCGAGGTTCAAACTCACCCCTCGTGCCTCGGAGGCGACGCTCTAACCGTGGCGGTACCACTATACCTAAGTTTAAGTTCGGATCGTATTTGAAATAATCTTATTGTTATAATATGTAATTTATCCCTTTTTATTTTTCCAGATTTTTATAAATAAAAAAGTGTTCACAGTTGTGAAGTTAGATAAGCTGTCTCATAGTCATAATTTTACCTCTCATAGATTCCCAAGGATATTCCTAAACGGCGACGGGTACCATGCCAATGTCTCACAAGTTTACCTGCTGCCACAGATGAGAATGGTCGGGGATACTAAGCCTTTTTTATCCAGTCACAATGATACCACTCCAACCAGTAGGGGACGAAATTCAACCAATAAATATGCCCGATTGTGGGATCAAACCGGATACGTCCGGAACAGGAACCCCACGCTCTGCCTCTTGAGCTGGCCCGTCTTACCTCCATTGTGATCCCCACAGTCTTGGTGAAAGCACGAGGCTGCCAGGCCACTGTGACTCGCGAATCCACAGAGGACATGAATTTCCCTCCCCTCCAGTCCACGCTGACGTTTTCCCGTTTGATGCGCAGGAAGACACCGAACGTTCCAAACGTGCGGACACGCACTTGCACAAAGTGAAGCTCCTTGGATGTGGGGAAAAGTGATCAAATATTGTATATATACATAGTTAAATTGTATTGATAAACTTGAACAAAGTCCCAGTGGTTACATGCGTGTCCTACGTTTCTTTGTAACGAGACGTTACTTGATGGATCATAGCTGTTCATAAATAAAAACGTAGAAAAATGCCAACTTAAGATTTAAGTTTTAAGCTCGTATATTATAGCTAAGATTGGTTGAAGACAGTTCTTTTTATGAAATGTTTAAGAAGGATGGGCAACTGCCTTTAAAAACTTCCATTTCCTTGAGCCACTATTACAAATGAATTAGAACAGTTATTAGAAATGTGATCTTAAGAATACCATCTCTTGTCAAATAAATGACGCTAAGATTGTTAAAACGATAGAATATATAAGACTATCATTTAATCATCTAACACATATACATTGATCCTTACAAACAAAGAGGTGTATAAAAAACAATTCTTGAAACAAGCAAGAAATAGATACAAGATTATGCGGAAATCTAGCTTTCATAATTATACCGGTTAACTATTAACACTAAAACTGCACATTAGCATTAGACTGTTTTGCCCATGATTGGGTGTTTTGCAACTATTTTTCTAAACAGAAGGTCAGCAGGTTTGAGTTTTTTGTACCTTCATGTCGTCAAAGAAAACCTCGGTTGTAGGTAGATAGTGAATCGTTCCATCGCGGGTCCTCATCTTGACCACCGTCTCCCTGCCAGGGTAGATCCTGGGGCCGCAGTGAGGGAGGGCAATGGCCATGGGCTCTGGAAACTAGCCAATCGAGGATAGAGCACATCGGTTATAATTTGGTTTGGTTTATAGGTTTCTTGATGATCAAAGTCGCCAGGTACGTTAATTCTTTGAAGGGGCCCAGGCGTCATGTCTAAAGATTTTATATGCTGCCACACAGACACAGTGCCGAGTTGCCAGGGTTCCTTTCTCAGCCGGTCTCATTATGCTAATAAGATAAGATAAGATAATACTTTATTAGTCCAAAGTATTATCTTATCTTATCTTATAAGTATAATGAGACGGCTGAGAAAGGAACTCTGGTAACTCGGCACTGTGTCTGTGTAAAAGCATATAAAATTGTTAATGACTAAACCAAAATTGACAATGACTGAACAAGATTATTTTCATAGTGATCCAACCAATTTGCTTGACCATGGTTTTTGAACCGATGATCTTCTTGGCTCGCCCTAATAACACATCAGTTATTTATGTAATGGAGACATCTTCCTAAAACATTTAGCTGTTTGTTTAAGTTCCACAGTTTAAGTTTTACTGGATCTATGTTTAATAATACTAGTTCTCTAGTTCTCAGTAAATTGTGTTTTTCTTTTAACTTTTTTTGCAGAAGCAAAGTTTCTTATTCTTGAGTTAAAAAACATGAAATTTAAAAAAAAAATTCCACGACACGTTTTAATGTGTAAAACATAAAATATTAAAACAACTCCACGACTTCAATAGAGAAATATAACTTTGTAAATCACGCCATTTTTCGACGGCAAAAAATAACCACTTATTGAGAGAAAGTATTTACCTAAAGCATGAAAATTCCATTTAGTTCTTTTATTCAGTTCTACATTGCATGGCAATTTAGTCTATTGAAATACTGGTGAAAATACGTTCATTCAAACATTAAACATATGGGATGGTATAACGTTTGAATGCGGCTCATTATTAACAACAATAATTAATAATGAGCCTCCCCGATAGCGATCCAGTTTGATCGTTTTGCTTAAGAGATACCTTTAAGTCGTCCTCTGGAACGGCAGGCCAGATGCTGACTATATTACTGATAAGTTCATCAGATTCGGCCAGCGGCAGGGAGTCGTGGAGCTGATCCTCCAGGGACACTTTGAGCTGGTCTCTCTCTAGCGTGCCCGCCTGAGACCGTACCACGACACCCACGCCAGGGTCGAAGTCAGCCGGCGCAACACCATAGCTACATGTACAGAATAGGCGGAGTGCATTAGTTACAGATAAGGCATAATAGAAAATATTATAGTACCTTAATTTGAGACCATGTAAAATAGATACAGGACATCAGACACAAAGTTAAATAGATATAGTACCTTAGTTTGAGAAAAAGTATAATAGATGTGGTACATAAGACTCAAAGTGTAATAAACGCAGCCCATTAGTTAGTTGGAGACAAAGTATAATAAGCCCAGTAAATCACATTGAGATATAGTATTATATACTAGGTGATACATTTGTTTTTAAGACCTGTCCACAGTTTTAGCTTCTGAGTGTAGTTCCATCTTGGCTGATAAGCTAGACTTGTTGATTACATAAACAAGTTATTTTACCCTTCGGTGTTTCTCGGTGTTCCGTTTTAGGACCTATTCTTTTTACTCTTTACCTGCAGCCCTCGGCAAACATGATGAATAATTACAGTCTGCAATACCACCAGTACACAGACGATACACACATATACAAAGCTTTAAATATAAAGCATCTTAACTTGTTATTTAAGATCACAGAAGAATGTATGTCGGATCACAAAGCGCGAATGACACAAAATAAGCTTCAACTCAATGAGCCAAAGACTGAAATTGCTTTCTTTGCAAGCCCCTATGATCTTATGAAGACTGACAACCAGGTTTTGGAAATAAACTTAAGTTAGGCCCTATATTGTACCATATCAAAAAGCGAAGAATCTAAGTATCATTTTTAATTATTTTTTTATGTAACTATGACTGATCAAGTCAATTCACTGTGTGAAATTGTATATTTTGAGATAAGCCGTATCAGTCATATTAGAAGATACCAGTACTTAGCTGTCGCTATAAGATCAATGGTCGTTCTTGCTCAATCCAAATTAGACTATGGCAATGCACAACTCTCTGGTCTCTCAGTGGACCAACTAAACTTTAGAAAGTCCAAAATCATGCAGCAAAATAATTTTACAAGAATAAGAAAAATGAGCATATAAGGCCCACTAATATAGTCTTTACATTGGTTGCCGGTAAAAGGAAGAATTGAATACTAGATTGCTACTAACGTTTTTAAATACTTGAATAATTTGGCTCCGCAAAATTTACATGAACTTTTGCATCTTAATCGGAGCAAGGCATCTGCTGTCTAAGATCTACAAGTGATAAAACTTTGCTTTTTACGCCTAAAATTAATTTAAGTTATTTGGCGACCTGTCATTATAGTTTGGAATCCTATTCTATGAGAGATTAGGGAGAGTGCAAGTCTTGAGACTTTTTGAAAAGTTCTGAAGAGATGTCTTTTTTAACGTGTTTTGGTTACTACGTTGCTACTCGTTTTTGCCTATTGATAATTTTACCGTAGATTTTATAGTTTAATTTCATCTTTGAACTATTTGCGCATGGCTTGTATCTTTTTTATTGTTTAAGTGGTAGCGCTTTTGTTTATCTATGGCGCCCGTGATAGTCTATGGTTTTTCCCAAGAGGTTTCAATTTTAGTCATATTTACTCCTAAACGATTATTTATTATACAGCATTGAAAAGTTGTGTTTCATATAATTTTTTATTATTATTATTATTATTATTATTATTATTATTATTATTAGAGCTGCCGCTCTGCTCAAACCGAAATGGTAGTAAATAATTTAAAAGACTTGCAAGTAGAAACTTAGCTAACAATCGTTTCACAAATTAAAACGGCTGGTTAGAGGCTTCTAAAAAACAACAGGCAGGGGCAACGAAATAAACAAAGATTCTTTTGTGTTAAACTAAAAACAAAGTGACTAGTACGATCAACCGATAATAAAAGGCAAAGTCACCGAATTAATTGAAGTGAACACATTGTTACATAACAAGAGTAATAGTGATCTATTCATTTTAAATTAGTATCATTGTTAGGGCAGAACAATACTCAGTGAGTAGTTTGCGTTCGGACTTCAAACATTCTAGACTTTGAATGTAATTTCTCCTAACTGTACCTCATATCTTAATGAAATATAACAATAAATAGAACAAATTTATCCTTTTTATGCACACACACACACACAAAAGTGATCACTTCAATCAAATCGGTGAAGTTCTCTGTTATTTTGAGTAGCCTTGGTCTGGGCTGGCCTGACATATTTTCTTTTTCTGGAAATTTAAGTGTGGCACGGTGAAAAAAAAAACAGCAATTTAACGCTTTTATAAAATAGAAAGAGTTTTTTTTTTGGATCCCAAATGCATATTAATTCATAGTCAAAATAGCTAAAATTTAAAAAAAATCGGGAGCTCTGCATAAAAGTAAGAAGCATCTTTCGAACATGGCACTACCTCTGGTTTTATTTCATGTTTTTGTTTCATATTGTGATTTTGATTATAATTATTTCAAGATAACGGAAATCTGTGCGATTCGGAATATTTGTAAAGTCTATGCTTTTAATCGTTTTCGATTTACCGTTCACTAAATGCATATCAAAACCAAAGATGAGAATTAGAGAATTCAATTAATTTTTTTAGAAAACCAGCTAAAACCATGCCATTCATTATAAAATCGTAGAAGATACTTATCTTCTAATTTTTTATTTTTATTATTATTATTATTATTAATCAAAACTTACATGAATCTAGTCCAGTTGTTAAGGTTTCTTGCTTCCGCTTCTCTCTTCTCCTTTTCCAACTGCGCTTTGATTCTTTCCTCGTCAAGAGTGGAGCCTCTCCTCTTTGCTGCCTCCTGTATCTGCCTCTCCTCCTCCTCTCTCTTTTTTCTCTCCTCCTCTTCTCTCTTGCGCTGCGCCGCCAGTGCTCTCTTTTTTGCTTCCTCCTGGGGAATAAAATGCAAATTCCATTTCCTTTTACCTCATGATTTCATCTCAAATTGTTTAGGTCCTAAATCTATTCAAGAAGACAAATTTTGGAAATCCCTCCCTGGACGCTGGAAAGACCAAGAAGCATTCTTGACCTGACAGCTCTCCATAAGGACAAAACCCCTCCAGAAGTATATAGTGAAAAGTTTGAACAAATCATAGAAAAGCATTCCAATCATTTTCTACTTTTCACTGACGGGTCTAAAGATGAGACCTGTGTCGGAGCTGCCTGTCACTCATCCTCAGCAAATAAATGCTGCGGGGTGAGTGCGAGGCGTCAATATTTACTGCCGAAGCGGTGGCTCTGTGCATGGCACTCGAGACTGTCTCCGCCTCAAGAAAGCATACATTTTTAATCCTCTCTGACTCGCTCTCTCTGGTGAATGCGGTTGGGGAGGTAAACCATAAAAATCCAAAAATTCTTAGCATATTGGAAAAAATTCACGAACTACAGAAAAATGGCAAGAGAATTGTTCTCTTCTGGATTCCCAGCCATGTTGGAATTGAAGGAAATGAAATGGCTGATGAGCTCGCAAAAATCGGGCTCGAACTTTACCCTACTCCGATGCAGATACCAGCATCAGATGCAAAGCCCATTATACATACGTTTATAAGAGAAAACTGGAAAGCGCGATGAAACAATGTGACAACCAACAAATTACACAAATACATTTTGGTCACTGGGCAGGAATTTCTCAGGCAAGACGACGAGACCAGATGGTACTCGAGTCCGACTTGGACATTCTCATCTTACTCACGCCTTTCTATAGAAAGGTGAAGAGCCTCCACAGTTTCAAACCTGCAACTGTCAATTGTAGATTAGTCACATCATGGTTGATTGCCCGGTTTTTCTACTGGGAAAGAAACCTGTACCTGGCTTCCAAGCGAATAGAGAGCATATTTACTTATGTTATTCCTCAGCGCCTACTGAGCTACCTGAAGGACATTGGTGTATATAAAATTAAACTGTGATCATCCTACACAATGATCTTTTAAACTACTGCAGATACCTTTACTTTTAACCAACCGTTTTAGGCATTGTTATGCTTCTACTAATCAGAGAGATAAAGGAGTCACTGTTGCTACTAGTATAATGTATTAACTGTCTTAAGACATTATGGGCACAATAAATATAGCCGTTACCGTGCTGACGTACCGTTAAAACAAACTCACTAACTCGCTGGTCTCTTCTCGCTAAGTGACGCCTATAAACTTGGACGCCGAATCAAGGAGTTTTTACTAGCCCTACCGTCAGTCAGTGAACTTAGGGTATAGTAACGTTGTACTTACTACCACTTTGTATACACGGTCTTCCAACCTAATCACACATTATTATCATTGTTCACCCAAAATAATTACATAGCTGTTTAAACATAAGATTAAAATTAATTTCCGATCCATCTGTTTATTTTTTTAATAACAAAAAACAGCATACAGTGAATACCTCAGCATTGATTGAATACCTAAACATTAAGTGAATGTCTTAGCAGTGAGGGAATACCTCAGTATTGAGTGAATATCTCAGCATTGAGTGAATACTTCAGCATTGAGTGAATACCTCAGTATTGAGTCAATGTCTCAGTATTGAGTGAATATCTCAGCATTGAGTGAATACTTCAGCATTGATTGAATACTTAAACACCGAGTGAATGTCTCAGCAGTGAGTGAACACCTCAGCATTGAGGGAATACCTCAGTATTGAGTGAATATCTCAGCATTGAGTGAATACTTCAGCATTGAGTGAATACTTCAGCATTGATTGAATACTTAAACACCGAGTGAATGTCTCAGCAGTGAGTGAACACCTCAGCATTGAGAGAATACCCCAATATTAAGTCAATGTCTTAGTATTGAGTGAACATCTCAGCATTGGGTGAATACTTCAGCATTGAGTGGATACCTCAGCTTTCCTTTTTGCCTCCTCGGCCTGGCGTGCTTCATCGGCTCTCCTCACAGCCTCCTCTGATTGGTGGAGAGCTTCAATGGCGGCTGCTTCCGCCTGCGTCGACTGGACTTCCGCCAGAGCGACCATCTCGTGCGAAGACATTGCCTTTTCTGACGCTTTCGCATAAATGGCTTTGATTCTCTGGATCTTGGCTTCCTGGGCCTTCTGCTTGGCTACCAGCTGTTCTTTCAAAACCGCTTTATCTGGTAGATCAATGAATCAAAATAGATTGTAGACGTCGAAATTTAAATTTGTATGATATGTAGAAATTAAAAAGAAATAGCTCAACCTTATATTTTGAGAAATAAAAATCATCCCTTATTCATCTAAAAACATCAAGCAAAATAAACTTATGTTCTAAATGCTCATTATATTGGAGATAGGACCAAAATTATTTGAATCCCAAAATCTCCGAAACCGCACGAGATAAAGCTACGAGACGGTATTTTACTGTAAATTTGCATGATCACATTTTTTAACGAAAAATTTTCAATTCATCACAATTTGCCCGAACCAACGAATTAATAAACCAAAAAATGTAATTTCAAAATACGAACAGATACAACTGCTTCCTCTCCTTCCTTCAACAACAAACAAATCGAAAGTTGGCTGAACAAAATGCAATGTAAACGTTATGCGCGCAGATGCTAAATTAAATGTTAATAATTATTACATGTGCATTTCAATTTAAAAAAATAATAAGAACGTTTTACTTATTTGTATACACTAAGTATTACTAAACCATCAATGCAATACATATATACGGTACTCAAAAAAATTATAATTTCCATTCCATTTTCTTCTCACTAATACTCAATAGGTAAAATCGAAAGGGTTGTGGCAGATTTTAAAATGCCTGTTGGAAAAAGTATGTTTTTAGCTTGGATTCAAATGTCGATAAAGAATCAGAATTTTTCAAATCTGCTGGAGGAAACCTTTCAATCACCATCTAATTTCCTATTTGGGCTAGTAAATACAATCAAGCTCTAAACGTAAGTTCCGGACTAAGGCAAGTCTTTTTTTTACTATTCAAGACTATCTTTAGTTCGGGGTATAAGCTTATACATGCCTCGTTGTCGTTACCAGCCCAAGTGTTTAGTACCTCTGGTGTCTTGGTCCGACTCGTCCACCCATGCCTGGATGCCCTCTCTCTGGGTGCCCTGAGCGACCAGTTCGCAGATGTCAGCGGTCAGGGCTCGCACGTCCTTGAGCTGCTCGCTGATGCCGCCAGTGACCACCTCACACGCCTGGTAGGCGCTAGTCAGCGAGGTCAGGGTCTGAGAGAACTCGGACACCTGCCCAGTGAACTCGGCCAGGCTCTTCTCCTTCAGCTCAGACTGGTAGCCTGAGAGGATGATCTTGGCTTCTCTGGGGAGTACAATATAGGAAGCGGTCCTCCTTAACAACTTGTTTGTAACATTTTGCATCCGAGGACAATCATAAGTTGGTGAGGGTCCCTCAACTGAGCTGGGCCCAGGGCACCTGTAACCAAAATCCGGCACTAGATAGATAATATCTATAGACAGACAGACAGACAGACAGACAGACAGACAGACAGACAGACAGACAGACAGACAGACATATAGATAGATAGATAGATACATACATACATACATACATACATACATACATACATACATACATACATACATACATACATACATACATACATACATACATACATACATACATGCATACATACATACATACATACACACACGCACGCACGCACACGAACACACACACACACGAACACACACACACACATTCATACACACATATATACATAAACACATACACACACATACATACATACATACATACATACATACATACATACATACATACATACATACATACATACATACATACATACATACATACTACAGACAGATAGACGGATTGACATAGGGAGAGACAGAGACAAAGTCAGAGAGGTGAACGGATGTTGACCAGATATACAGGCAAGGGCTTGCATTTTGCTTGAATTATTACAAATTACTTAAAATAATGCTTATGACAATCTTAATCATCTTGAAATTTCTATTGCTAATGAAATACTAATGAGAAAAACAAAATGACTTCCTATAACGGTTATGTCAAACAAAATTGTCACAGCAAACAAGATGGCTGATTTAAGTGGAAGTACAATTCATTTTGTGGAAATAAATTTCAAACACTGAAGACAAAACGATGAAGAATAATTTGCCATCTTGACGTAGCCACTTAAAAAGATAAAAGATAATTTGCGATGCTACGTAAATCCGTTTTAAATTCAATGTTCTTGAATTATAATTATTGGTTATAACTAAAAGGGTCATTGCGCTTTTTAAAATTCAAAATCATAAGAAAAAGTTATTTTTATTATTTTGTAAACTAGGAAATATTGTGGACAAAACTTCTCTATTGTAATACCACCCTCTCTCTTAATGTATCCGTTTTTATTTTCTTTTTTCTTTTAATTTACAAAAAAAAATCGTTAACCATGAGTGGATCTCTGCTATATAAACAAAAACTAATGGTGAAGATAGGCTTGAATCCTGACATTCTCTCTTGTTTTAATCTTTACCAATTTGCACCCTTTCAAAAGATCTTCGTTAGCCTGTTCTTTCACAGTTAGAAAGTTAGAAAACCAATAATCTGCAAATTAATGGTATTGAATTTTTTAAAGAGTAAAGTGACTTGAATCAAACCATATCAAATACGACTGGGGCGCTTTCTGAGTGCTTTTTTTTCATCTCTCTGGTCAGACTGTTGAGCGCAAGAAATTTTTAAAAAATCTCAAATCTTTAGCCGACTCCTAAAACACTGACACCTACGTAATCAGCTATCAAACATAAAAGTTACTTATTACAATTTTTTTGTAGATATGATATCTCCTGGTTAACGTGTCCTTAGATTCTAAAGGAAGTTACCACAATGAAACTATTTAGCAAAACGTCAATTCAAAAGTACAGTTGGTAGATGCCAGGAAATCTCTTATGGAAATGTGATGAGAAAATAAAAACTGGAACATCTGATAACAACTGGAATAAATTTGCAGCAGAGGAAAACAAGTAGAAAAGACAATGGGCAGATTAATAAAAAAAATGGCTGAACCGAGGGAATTGACATTGGCAATGAAAGCAGTGAATGATCGGGAAGTCTGGAGTGCATGATCTCCAATACCACTGATATTTTAAATGGCACTTTATGGAGGGATGTGTTATCTTTATAGACAAGAATTGGAACTAACCTGAACATCTCAGACAGATTATCTTGTAGTGTATAGATAGTGGTCGCAACTCGAGATATTCGGTCCAGTCTATTATCCTTTCCTGATTTAGTTAAATCTACGATGATACCGGAATCATTATCACACATTGTGGGCCCACACGGTTCTCCAACGCTCAGAGTAGCCATAGAAGCCGAATCGTAATCAGGTGAATTTCCAGCGAAATCCTCACCATCAGTGATGAAGAATCTGGAGGATCCATTTTCAGAACCAGGACGTACCGAGGCATCCGCCTCGTCAATGTTGGGTTGACTTCTCACGTCATTGGTGGATGACCTGTTATTGGAAAATCTGGAATCCTCTGGCGTAGCGCGGCCGTTTCTGTATACTTGGGCTGAAGGAGGTCGTCCAAGAGGTCCTCTCGATTGCTTAGTGGGAGACGATCTTGGGTTGGGCGATGCCCTCCCCTTAGTTGGGCTCGGTGAAGATCGGCCCATGTTCAAGGTTGGACTCGCTCTTCCCCTGTTTAACACTAAGCTTGGAGACTCTCTCCCTTTATTGGCACTGAGACTCGGTGACGCTCTCCCTTTGGTTAGAGCTGGGCTCGGAGACGGCCTTCCTTTGGCAAGAGTTGGATTTGGCGATGCGCGCCCTGTGTTCATTGAAGGGCTTGGCGATGCTCGCCCCTTACCTATAGAGAGACTGGGAGATTCTCTCCCTTTGTTCATCTTGACACTTGGCGATGCTCTCCCTGGATTGGAGCTGGGATTTGATGTAATTCCCTGATCGGATTGTGTATTCGGAAGGTCTACGTCTTGTTGTCCTCTGTTACCCGGACGTCCAGACTTTGGCCGATTGAATCGTGTCTGACACACATCTTCTCTCATACTGAGCAAACAACAAACACGTAGCAAGTCCTAGACCTGAAAAGAGAATTTTGTTTCTTACTAGCTTTAGATGTCATGTCCATAAACAGATAACTCCTTCCCCCTCTCCTCTTTCACAAAGGTCGTAATTGAACTTTAAAAGAGTGTTGGATTAAGAAGTAAATGCAAAAAAATTTTAAGTAAATAAAATGCATGGTACCTGCAACATGTTGACGGGGTGGTGATGTTTATCATATTTATGATGATGTCGTGATGATAATGATGATGATGATGATGATGATGATGATGATGATGATGATGATGATGATGATGATGATGATGATGATGATGATGATGATGATGATGATGATGATGATGATGATGATGATGATGATGATGATGATGATGATGATGATGATGATGATGATGATGATGATGATGGTGATGATGATAAAATGGTATCATAACACAATGGATTATAATGATAACATTTATAATAAAAGCAAATTTAACGACAATAGTAAGAGCTATAACAAGCTGCGCCCACGTAGCTCTAGTTTCAGGATCATACAGGCTTGGGATTCACGTAAATTATCAATCATAAAACATACTGATGAAAACTCCAGCTTGACACAGCAAAAGTAGCTCTAACATTCACAAATTGGGAGTTTGTGGCAAATGATTTTTAATTTATTTTTTTTCAGAATTCAATTCAGATCTTGATTATTGTAAACTCTGAAGAAGAATTTTTTTCTACTTCTTAATGTTGTGCATTAAAAATTAGAATTGGTTCGAAGTAAATAGAAATGAATTTTTTAAAATCTTTTTAGATCCATAGGATCCATGCTTCTTATTCGCTCGAAGCTTCCTAGAGATGAAAACTTTAAAAATTGTTGTGTCTCACTTTTTTGTAGCTTCCCTTGTTTAACATAAACATAGAATTAATAACTGCCAGCTACCACCACTGCTACTACTACAATTACTATTATTACTACTACTACTACTACTACTACTACTACTACTACTACTACTACTACTACTACTACTAC
>RQTK01000360.1:0-35971 GCA_003991915.1 Elysia chlorotica | reverse complement strand
CATTAGTAGTAGTAGTAGTAGTAGTAGTAGTAGTAGTAGTAGTAGTAGTAGTAGTAGTAGTAGCAGCAGTAGTATAATAAGTAGTAGTAGTAGTAGTAGTATCATTATTATTATAATTATTATTACTATTATTATTATTATTTTTTTTTATTATTATTGTTTCGGTTCCGACCTCCCCCCCCCTCTCTCTCTCTGTCTTCTCTCGCTCAATCACGCTCTCTATTTCTCTCTCCCTCTCTCTCTTACTCCCGCTCGCCCCACTCTCTATATTATTTTCTAAATCTCTCTCTCTCTCTCTACTTTTTTAATAGCTCTCTCTCTCTCTCTTTATTCTATCTAACTGCCTCTCCTGCATACTGGAGTAAAAGCCGCTTAGCAAGTCCTAGAAAAGAGAATTTTGTTTCTTACTAGCTTTAGATGTCATGTCCATAAACAGATAACTCCTTCCCCCTCTCCTCTTTCACAAAGGTCGTAATTGAACTTTAAAAGAGTGTTGGATTAAGAAGTAAATGCAAAAAAATTTTAAGTAAATAAAATGCATGGTACCTGCAACATGTTGACGGGGTGGTGATGTTTATCATATTTATGATGATGTCGTGATGATAATGATGATGATGATGATGATGATGATGATGATGATGATGATGATGATGATGATGATGATGATGATGATGATGATGATGATGATGATGATGATGATGATGATGATGATGATGATGATGATGATGATGATGATGATGATGATGATGATGATGATGATGATGATGATGTTCCTTACTTATTTGTGGGTGTGGTGTTGATCTTTCTGTTATTAATAATATTATAGGAACTCAACTCGACGAGACTGAAGTTGAAAACTTGTCAATGACTCTCCTATTGAATAATAATCGTAAATATAATAGTTGGATTACCAAGCAATTCCGACCCAAGACTGACGGAGGAATAATCTGTTGGCTATTTGTCCGGTTACCGGAGAAATAGCCTTTTGGGTATTTGTCCCGTTATCGGACAAATAGCCACTTCCTTACGAAAAAATTAATCTGGAGTATCCGGTGAAAAGACAACTCTTTGTTGTTAGCAACCATGGCGTGGATAGCTACTTGTTTAACACAGCGAAATGCGTTAAACATAACGATTACACACACTAATTTTAGTAACACAATAGAAATCTAGATCTATCCAGGAATCCAAAACACATTCTACTTTCCAATAAACACGCTGATTAAACACATTTATTGGAGTAGCCTATACTTCTGCAAGTGGTTTTGAAAGCTTAGTAAAAAAAAAAAAAAACGTTATTGTAGTTCTATTGTTTGAAAATAAACCATCTAGATTTGCTCTAGATCTAGATCTATATATTATATACATAAATTTCATCGGACCAAGACACCGAACGAATTGTTGAGGGATCTACATTAAACCAACCTTTGATTTACATTCATCTTCCAGGTATCTATTGTCAATCCGAGAAAATCAAATCCTATATAGGCATTGAACGATTTCCCATTGCCTACATCACTTTTGTGGGTGTGTGCGAAAACTGCATCTAAATCTAAATCTAGATCATTTCATTCTCTATAATTTCCTAACATTATCCAAAAATGTATGCTTTTATAAAGGATTCCTTCTAATTTTAAAGGATGTTTTGAATGTACTTTGTATTATTCAGTCACAAATCCAAAATCTACTTGATTACATACATGAAAAATGTTTCTTTGCATATGAGGGATAGCAAGGAATTAACGTTATGGGAAGTGCCTATATGCATTATGTATAGTGTACAATAACACTACACATTTCATACTATACACACTTTATAAATTGTTTCTGTCCTCATTTTGATGTACCATACGTACTACACATGTTATTGTTCCTATAAAACTATTATTTGGTCTGGCCACTGAGGAAAGCCAAACTATATTATAGTTTAATGTTTTCTAAGTCTCAAGAAAGATTATATAGCCTTCAATGTGAAATAAAATACATCAATAAATTATAGGCTTACTTCTGTTTATTATTTAGATAGAAATACAATACTAAATATATAGCAGAATTGTGACAGAAACACTTTAAAGTTTAAATAGTGCATGTATAGACACAGTCAAAGTTTTGGCATAAAAATCATTGAAACTTAATTCAAGAATAAGATGGTTCGTAACGTAATGATACTATTTGACTTGGATAGTGGCATTATCAATATCAGTAATGTCGGGTTGATAGGGAAACACATGGGGCTGACCAGTGTCAAGAGCCAACAAATTTTTGGACATTGCCATCCTGTCTTATATAAAGCTCACACATCTTACCTTAAGCACAGCTTTTAAGCAACATATATAATGCAATTGTTTAGATTTACAGACAGATAAATAACCCCCACTAGACTGCATTAAGGTCTTGGCATATGATTCATGTGCACCCTATTAAGAAAATAATACTAACCCACCTCTGACTTCTGAAATATTACAATACTGAACCATTCGAAAAAGGTATCTCAATTTAAGTATTTTCCGCTCTTGACCACAAGCCCATTCATTCCAATATGCTTTGAAGGCCTCAATGGTTTAATTCAATTCTTATATTGGTTACATGTTCTTAGTGGACAAGCTTGATTTGTTTAGCAATATTAACTGTATCAAATAGCGGTGCATTATGATAGAAAGTTGGGTTTTTTTGTGTTCAATTTTGTAAATCAATCTTTTCACCACTACAAATCCTGTGACAAATTAACAAAGGTAAGGAATGTATTTACTACAATTGAAAAAAAACTTTTCAAAGTTTTCATTGTTGCTTTCCCTGTACTTTTTATAAACAGAATAAGCAAAACCAAGTGGCTGACGACGTCCAGTTTGTAGAATTAAAGGTTATCGTCATCAGGAAAATCACTGAGGCGGTTTGAAATAAAAATAAAATAATGCTGTTGATTGTGAAAACTGTTTAAACATATCTACTAGTACTATATATATTTATTAGCCCAGCACAATTTTACAAAATCAATGCTTCATCGATCAAACAGATAGATACGTAAAACTTGTAGATCTGTTTTTGTTAGTTCCTCAGCAGTGCAGTCGGGGAGATGATGTAAGGTGACAACTTATCCAGGCTACTGGATCAGGCCCTCAGGCTTAAGCCCCAAAGCGGTTTAAAATTTCACTTAAGGTACACGAGGCACTCTTTTAAGTTAGGCAAGGCAACAGCCAGCTAACAGTGATATTGTATCTGTCGGAACAAAAAGTTTGGGCTGAAGGAAGATCCGGCCACAATCCAATTAAAAACCTCCAGACATTTACAGGAGCATCTTGGTGTTTAGACAGAAAGCTTGTAGTAGCATTGTGAAAATACTCCAACCAATTACATGTGCATGTTCTTTTCAATGGTTCTGTCCAAAATCTTACAGGGCTTGAGCTCAACGTGATAGAATCGAAGGATTGACAGTTTTTTATAGATGTTTTATAGTCAATAGTCAAGTTATCTTGTGATGGAAATTCATGTAACTACAAAGACAAATGCATAATGTATTAAATACTTTAAGCGATACATGTGTTCATCTAGCCAGAGCAGCAGGGTGGGGCTGGTTGAAGCCCGAAAGCCCAAGCCAATATCAATGTT
Source organism: Elysia chlorotica (assembly GCA_003991915.1). Classification (NCBI taxonomy): domain Eukaryota; kingdom Metazoa; phylum Mollusca; class Gastropoda; family Plakobranchidae; genus Elysia; species Elysia chlorotica. The sequence goes on along the minus strand of RQTK01000360.1, from coordinate 32,365 downwards.
TTAATGTTTTATTGGATAGGGTTGGAAGCTATTCGGTTTAATTATTTATAGTTTAGATTTCAAGCTCTATGGGACAGAGTCATCATAGTGACATTGTTTTTTACCCTTGTAGCCTTGGCTGACAATAATTTGTGAAGCTTTTTATCTTTATATATATTAGGTATGTGTATAGCCGTCTGTTTTTGTTTTGTTTTGATTTTTGCTACAGATAAATCAATTCAAATACAGTTTCATTTTTTATCCTAAGAATGTTACGTTTAACAAATTAAGTTTCTTATCTTCAATCCACTGAAATATGATGGAGAAATGAAAAATGACTTACTTTTTCTTAACCTCAAATGTTTTTGTTGGTTTTTATTCCTTTCAGGTGATGAACCAATTAGTGAGAAGTACGTTTGAAGGTTCATAACAAATGATGATCTTGGCAAATGGTTCTATGCATGGCTCAAAGTTCCGATGTGCTGGTGATATTATCTTTGATGATGTGGATATAAGTCCTGGTCAAATCTGCAATGTTCAACTCAAACCTTTCTCGGAAACGTGCAACTTTTTACAATACCAGAAACCTCTGTCACCAGAAAAGCCTTACTTTTTTGCCCAAATACGAACATTAAGTAAGCTTTGCTCTAATATAAATTCTCACATTATAGGCCTACCTTGCATTTTAAATTTTACAAGTTTGTTAGAAATAAGGTCTTTTTTTTTTAATTCGCTCACTTTGTTTTGCTCGCTTTAAAAATGATGATTTCACTGGGGATTATGTCGGAGATTGGAGAGACAGCGATTACAATACATGAAATACTAGATATTACTATTATTAAATCAAACTGATGTTTACATGTTGGAAGTTTTTGATTTGTTAATAATAATGATAAACAATTTTTTTTAATGTACAAAATAGACGTTCTAGCAAATTCTATATGAAAAAAAAAATTGGGAGCCCTCAGGCAGTCACATGGTCGCTCCGGGGATGTTTTGATTAATTTAGATGTAGGGGGGACTGGGATTTCCAGTTTAAAAAAATAGCTTTGGTTAAGCAGGTTTATTGCACAGTCAACTTTAATCTACTTACCTAATCATATCTGCAGCTTATAACAGCAAGATCACACTGGGCATTGCTGGACCAGATATTGCGCCAGACTCACATCCTGGCAACTGGCTGAATTCTGTTGGTTATCACAGTAATACGGGGCAATGCTACACATCACATCAATGTGTCGCCAATACAGAGGGGGAAAAGTTTGGAATAGGTGAGCTTATTAATGATTAACAGCCACTTCTCTAACCCTCCTCTGGCTGTTTTTTACCCTCTCCTTTTACTGTAGGCTACTCTACACAACATGATGTCAGTTAGTTTAAATTCCTGAAGCATTATTATTCTTAGTCTACAGCCAGGCAGATTTTGAGATTTTATTATTCTTAGTCTACAGCCAGGCAGATTTTGAGATTTTGTGTGGTCTAATTTTATATAGATCTTATCTAGAGTTGGGTAAGTGAATTTGTGAGCTTGCTGACACCTATAGTTCCTTGGATCCGAGGATTGGTATGAGATATGTTTGTTGCATCAAAAGTAGAACAAAGAAGAGAAACTGGGGTCTTTTCTTAGAGTCTAAGTCTGTTAGATTTTCAGATTCAGTAAAATTGCTTTGCAATGTTTAAAAAATTGCCATCTACCTACAATAATTCAATAACTGCATATGAATGGTCCCTTTGCTCTGCATCTAAACTTTGGTATTTCCACTGTAAAATATTCTAAAACTAGCACCATATACATTTTTCATTGACAATTACTGCCTGTATAGTGTGTGTTTTTCCTCATTAAATGTTGTTCTTCTAATTTTTTTTTTTTTTTTTTTAAATTTCTAAAAGATTTGTTTTACTACCAATTTGAATGAAGTATTTTATTTATTAATTTGTTTTATTTATAAACTTCATTTATGAATGACTTGCTTGTAAATGCCACAAATACTGGTAGATTTGTTTTATTACCAATTTGAGTGAAGTATTCCTGTAACATTTACAGCGATACCTGTGTCTTATTTTATCAGTGTGATCATATCATCATGTAAAACTTGAAAAATATAGAATAAAACGGTTAAGAAACGCTTCCACATCCTCATTGATAACACACAACGAAAAAGATATTGGTTTAATGATGCTGTAATATCCAATCCAAAATAATAAAATAAATCGTAAGTGATGTCGTGTTCAAACATAATGGGTTTTTTTCGTTAAAGGAGCACATGTTGTCACAACCCAAACACTCAATTATTTCTACAACTGTTACAATAATTGATTAAGAATTGTTCGTCAAAAATTGAGACTATTAGTACTTATCGGATTAAATTAAACATTACCAGTGCATTGACTTTTTTTATATTCCAGGGGATGTCTTTGGAGTACTTGTCACTTACTTCGGTGATAAAAAATCAACAGTCATATTTTTGAAGAATGGTTCTCCTGTAGCAACAAGGTATTTCTAAATCTTTTAAAAAGGTTTTGGTAGTCAGTTTGCTTTCCTTAATAAAATGCCTTTTTTCTGTTTTGTTCATCTAAATCGATTTTTTTTTTATTAAAAGGTGATAGCAATATCCTTTGCAAGATTAAACAAAGGTATGAAATCCATGGAGTATTGTATTTGTAGTGGATCCCTTTTTATGATTTTTTTCTAGAATATGCTAATACATAGTCATATTTAGATCTACATGAAATGAATTTTTGTCTAGTAATTATCTAAACTGTTTTTATTTATCTGCATGGGCATCAAAGAATAAATTCAGTAATATTTATAGCTACAATTGGTTTTGCAAGCTATTCTTGTTATTTATATTCAGAGAAAAAAATAGTGACTTTGATAAATCATTGAATTCTAAATAAAAAATTTATAGTTTTTATTAAAACAATATTTTTTCTATCATGCAGATTTCTCTTTGGTGGCGATCATAGCCGCTATCTGCCCACAATTTCATTAGAAAATGGACCTATTGATTTAGGGCTAATGTGGCCAGAAGCAGCCATGGGAGTTCCACAGTACAGTGAGGTAAGCATGATGAAAAACCCTTTAGCCTCCGTGTAGTAATTTCTCTCTAATTTGTGCACAATTGTAAATTCATGTTTCTTTATTTTATGATTGTCTCTACATGTACATTAAAACAGCTTGATAAATATTTTGTTGAAATAATATTTTTAGTATGTTGTGAAATTTATGTCCATATTGGCAGTTCTGCAACAACATGCATAAACTTAATTATTTTGCATTCTAATATTCTAGCTTGTATTTTACCAATCCCCTTGTAACAGAAACTAATTTGAGAATGATTTATTTATCAAGGTTTCATTAAACATAACCTTTTCATGAATTATTTTAAGTTTTGAAAAAAAAATAGGTTTCAGGAGGAAAATATTGAACCTTGTTATTTACCATTTTATATAATTCCAGCCAGCTCCATGCAATTTCTAAACTAAATAAATGTAATAAGCTCAGTTTTGATTCACCTCTAGTTTCTATCTTAATTTTTTAAAACTTCATTGGAAGTTGACTGCAGTTTGTGTTTGTTCTTCTCTCACAAGAATGCCTTTGCACGAAGTCAACAGCTTTTAGTTGACATCACTTTTTAAAAAGATTTTCAATGACAGTTGTGGGTTTTTTTTTTCATTGTTAACCTTTCTGGGGTTAAATATAGATTTGCACTCAGTCAAAATTAGACTGAATAGCCCCAACCACAATGCTGCGAGGTGCCAAATATTAGTGGGGGGCTTGGGAACAACGTCATCTTGTCATAGTAAACCTGAAGTTAGAATATCAACCAATGAAACAGGTGACTTTCCTGGTCTTGTCTGCTCCATCAGTTTTAAAGAATTAAAAGCAACAAGGCAGAGGTTGAGATGAAGGCCTTTGTGGACCAACAGAAGATATGGTTTACCCTGAAGATCAAAGAGGTTCATGATGGCAACCCGTGACTCTGGATGCTCAGGGAATAAAGATAGCAAGAGAGGCTCCTTGATTGATGGTCTCAGTTTTGCGCAAGTAGAGCACTTCTTGACCTTGTCCTCTATCTGCGACGTTATGTTGGGTCACCAGACTGGTGTTTGAGCCAGAGTGCGGCATTTGGTGACACCGAGATGGCTTTCGTTTAGTTTGTTAAGCACCTCTAACCACATGTCAACAACATGATTATTGAAAAGGACAATATCATCTACAATGGTGAGATGGCATTGCTTCACTTAGTACTGGTGAATATTCCGATTCTGCGTTTAATGTCTTGGTCTGCTCTATTGTCATCACTGATCAATTGACCTAAGTAAATGAATGTGCTGACCTGTTCCAGCACAGTGTTACCAATGTTGATATTGATCTTTGGTGTTATGTCTTTGCGATTGATAACCATTACTTTTGTCTTCTTAGCGTTCATCGCGAGTCCACATTTCTCACTCTCTTCGTTCACTTTGTCCAAGAGTGCCTGTAGTTGTTCTGGTGTTTCTGCAACTAGGGCTGTATTGTCTGCGTATCTGATGTTGTTTATGTTTTGCCCAGAGATGTTCATACCTGGTAGTTCATTGATGTTTCGAAAGATGATTTCTGTGTATAGATTATATAAGCTAGGGGACATTACGCAGCCTTGTCTGACGCCTCTTTGTATACTTGTCTGATCTGTTACTTCCTCACCCATTCTAATGCATGATGTCTGTTCCCAGTAGAGGTTTCTGATGATACGTATATCTTTGCCGTCTATGCCGATGCCCTTTAGGCATTCTATCAATTTGGTATGATGAACTCTATCGAATGCTTTGGCGTAATCAATAAAGCAGACGTATATATCTTTATGCTTCTCCAAGTATTTTTCGCAAACCATCTTCATACACATAATGCCCTCACGAGTACCACTGTTAGGTCGAAAACCAAATTGTTCATGTCCGACTTCTTTGTTGATCTTTGGACCAATGCGGTTTAGTATAAACATCAGAAGTAATTTCATTGTGTGACTCATAAGACTGATGGTACGAAAGTTCCCACATTCAGTTGCGCTGGGGGTTTTTGGAAGTGTAATGAAAACTGACTCTTTCATGTCATTTGGAAGATGTCCTGTGTCGTATATATCATTACATAACTTTGTTAGTTCATCAACGCCAAATTCCTTTAGTGCCTTTAACATTTCGATGGTGATATTGTCTAATCCACTTGCTTTTCCATCCTTTATGCCCCTCAATGCATACTCTACTTCTTCTCTCATTATAGGAGGGCCTTCTTCGTTTGGCATTGTAGGCTTTTCTGGTCTCGCGTCATCAAATAGATCTCCGACGTATTCGACCCAGCGAGCTTTGATTTTGTCCTGTTCGAAGAGCATGTTTCCTTCTTTGTCTTTTATACAACCTGTACTGTTGTTCTGTCTGGTGGTACCTCTGATCTCCTTTAGGGTGTCGTACATTGTTTTGGATCTGCCATGGAGTGAGGAACTATACCCAGTAAGCATTGCAATTCAGTAATGTTTGTAGGTGTAGGCAACTTCTGAATGGCTTGGACTTTCTGAGGATCGGCACGAATGCCTTGATCATCAATGATGTGGCCCAGGAACTGAATGGTTGGCTGAGAAAATTCACATTTCTCGTTGAGGGTTATTCCTGCTACCTGGAGACCACATAAGAGATTAAGACAGTTCTGACGAGTTTATTGTACTTTGTCCTGTCTGAAGAATGGATTAAAATACCATCCATGTGGCATATGACGCGGTTTATGCAAAATCTCCCAAAGGGTGTTAGGAAAGTTGTAAGAAGCCTTGACCAAGGATTGAGGGGCATCTGCCAAAATCGGCTTCTAACGTTTCTAGTTTTGTAAAGATCTTTTAGCCTGAGAGACCTGCAAGTTCTTCTTTGAGAGAGCTGAGAGGGTGGACTTCTCTGAGCACAGATTTGTTGAGGGCTGTGACGTCAATGCAAATTCTACCTGGTGTATGGTTTTCCTTTTGGACCACGCCTATACTGGAGCACCACTTTGTCGGTTCTTCAACTGGTGAAATGAAATCACCGTCAAATATCCATTTGATCTCCTCTTTTACCTTGTCCATCGGGGATGAGGAATCTTTTGTGGTGTGTAGAAGCTGATAGAAGTAACAGGCTGGATACCGGGATGCAGTTTGATGGGGAAAGGATCCTTCAGTTTTCCTAAGCCCTTAAGAAGTTAAGGGAATTCTGCCTTAAAGTCAGCCTTGTCAGATGTTAGGTTGTGGGGTCTGGCTACCATTCCAAGTCTTATTCTCTTAAACAAGCGAATCCACTAAGTAATGAGTATTACTGTCCCTTAACTTTTTTAAGACGTAGAGGGGCTCCTGAATTTCCCTATCCTTGTACTTGAGGAAGGCTTGGAAGAGGACAATGACGTGGAGTGGAGTATCTCCAGGTCCTTTCAAGACTTTGTCGCTAGGCTGTAAATCTTTTCCTATGGCAATTTTCTCACCTACCACGGAGACTGCTGCACCTGTATCAAGCTTGAAATCCTCTGGAGTGCCATCTATGTGAAGAACTGCTGTCCACGTAGCGACTTTTCTGACATGCTGGACACCCCCAAGGAAATCTGCTTCCTCGATCTCCGGAAGCTGGACCTCTCGCAAGAGGGCAGAGTGACACACCAAACTTTTTTAGAGCATTTATGACATGTGGCTAACCTGGCAGGGCATGCCTCACTCTTGTTTTGGGCAGCCTTGTTGCAGTATCCACACTTCCGGGTTGTTGTTACTAGCAGCATCTGAAGGTTTGACCTCTGTGGCATTCTCAGGTTGATCGTCGGATTTGATCGTAAAAAAGGTTGATTTCCTGTTTAGGCCTCTGCTTGATGGCTGAGGCGGACTGCATCCTCCAGTGACAAGTCCTGTTTAGCCTGAAGAGCCTTAGATAGTTCGTCAGACAATGATTCGATCCCATATAACCTTGTATTTAAGAGATAAGTAGCTGCAGTCATCTGTATAAAAAAGTTAATCAACTCACCTGCCTGTTGACACCTTCGGTTGAATGCCGCTTTAGAGAAGACAGTGTTCTTACTCATCGTATGTTGATGTACCTTCTTCTATTTTGGTGATGGCTATGAGGTCATCGGCTATACCATTCATCGTATACGTATAGCAGTGTCCGGACCTTTTCATGATTGGGCCTCTCGCATAGGCTAAAGCACAATCTGTACCTTTGACCCTATCCCTCCACCTTGGCCATTTTTCTGCTGTGCCGTCAAACGACGTAGGTGAGGGAAGGTTGGCGGGATGGCGAACTGATGTTTTGCCGGCCGATATGGTCGAGTTATGAATAATACTTACAAATTAATATTGGGCTAATGTAGATGTAGAATTCAGGTCTATGTAGTGTGTACTATGATTTCTATGTGGATCTAGATAAAATGTACCAGTCACCTAGTAACTCTAGATTCTATAAACTTTACCACTTCCACCATGTAGTATTGACAAAAGTACAGAATGAACAAGACCAGTTGATTGGTATGTGCTTTCTTTACTGGCGTCTGAGTGATTGATTACATGTATTATGGATTACACAGTAACACACTAGTGACTGGTTGTCATGGGGAATGTTTGGCACCACAGGGTAATAGGTGGTGGCTACCGATACCTGACAAGTAGCAGTTTACACACGTATAGGATTAGGATTATACCACATAACAGTTCAGGGTGAAGGAGATTTGAAAACAATTTGTAGTTGTCTTCACATATCTGACAAGAGAGATGAGATTGACTTCTACTCTCTACTAATATTATGCAGAATGGCTGCTCCTCTATCTGATATGATCAATTGGTGTCAAGGTGCATGGCACCTACTTTCTCTTACCTGACTAATCAGCATTAGATTGTATTATCCATTTATTGATCCTGATAAACCTATCTATACAAATACATTTGTACTACCTTCCCAAAAAATGGTTCATTTTTAAGTTCTATCTAACTTAAGCAAACTTACCTCCCAAAAATCATCACCAATAACACAAATTGCACCTTAGGTATATTTTTACCTTTTAGAAAATATAGGTTTTCAACCATTTATCAAATAAAAAAGAACTGTCCCTAAGATTTCACACCATTGCTTGAAGTTAGCACCACACAAAGCATTGTGAACTTTGCAACCACACTCAAATATTAAACTAAGGTAACACTTTTCGTAAATTAAGTAGTTTGATTAACATAATTCATTGACTCACCAATTAAATAAACTGGGCAAGTCTTATGCTTAATCTATTTAAATGTATTTAATTGAATTTTTTCTGGTTTGGATATGTGCCATGCACTTCATAATTTCTTGAAAATCAGTTGCTATGGAAGTATAAACATTAGAAATAAAAAGTATCTATGTCCCAACAATTTAATATTTTATTTTAATGTGCACATTGACAATTTTTTTTTTGACTTTATTACATATAACTTGTACATTCATATTAAAATTCAAAATAATTATTGTTCTTTTATTCCCTTTTCTTCTTACCCAGAAAAATATGCTTCACTGGATTCGTCCCTTATCTGTCAAATATGATGTCATGACAAATATGTTTGTATACGCTGGTGAAGAAAAACTTACTGACGAACTCATAATACAAAGTCCACACCCCCTGGCTGGAGGTATACAGATGTTAGAATAAGTTCTATTTTGTTTTAACTATTTAGTTTTCAAAATTCTCTGCAGTTTTATGCTATGGGGAGCGTAGAAATATTAAGGGGGAAAGAAAATACAAGGTGATGATTTATTTAAAAGGTCAAAATACAAATATTATTTTTTTGTTTTTGCTTTAGAATTAGACGCGTTCCATTGCACTTATTCTTAATAACTTTATCTGAAAAGGGTATATTCTCATTTCCAATGCAAATATGATTAAGATCACTGGAAAGGTTACTTCTGCTGGTGTTACATTTCATGATTTTCATTTTGTCTTCGTTCATTTTGAGTTTGTTATCAACCATCCAACATTTAATATCTTTGATACAAATTTCAAAATCCTGTATAAGCTTTGGGAAGTCATTAGGTGGTGCAGACTTATAGACTTGTGTATCGTCTGCGTACATGTGGTAACACATTGAAGGCTTCTTAATTATGGTCCCTAAGGGCTAGGTGTACATTGTGTATAGGACATGTCCTAACACGGAACCTTGAAAAATAATAATGATGTTCATTACATATTGTGAGGGTGGTGTTATATATTATAAATTATAATGATTATATTATTAATAGAGGGCCTGTATGTGCATTTTAATATTCAATTGACTACCAGCCATTTTCTAGAATCTACATAGAGACCCATAGTTATGATTTAAAAAAATATATAAGAATTTGGTTAAAATATCAGAAAAATTAGCCAAGTCAGGCTAATCCCACTTGGCTTATTATGAAGACAAGTAGTGAGTTCGGTTCAACCACTTAAAGTCCAATTTTTGTATTAGAAATACTACAAGGACGTTGGGAAAATCAACATTAGCCCACCTTGGTGAAAGGGGCTCTACTCGGCACTGGGACTTGGAAACAATGTGCCGCTGCTACAGCTCTTACTAGCTCCGTACAGGCGCTGGCTGGCGCAAATCATGTCGCGTCTGGAAAGAGCGGTCTATGACCTATATTAATCTCTGTTTGGTTTAGAATCTGGAGGATACATTTATTGTTGGTTTTATTTCTATATTTATTTACACTGTATTTTTGTAAAACAACCCCTTTCCTTTTAGCCAGATAGGTTGGGCGCTGCCCACCCTGCCCATGGGCACCAGCCATGCTTGTTGCTTCATTTGGAATATCCTCATTTCATGATATTCCCAACATCTTTCCTTAGCATTTTATCTTGAGGGAATTGATTAACTCTTAAAATTTTGTTTTCCACATCTCTATAGACATTCAGCATTTTGAGGTCATCATCCAGGAGATGGTTCCAAACAGCCCTGGTCCGTCAGTGTCGCTAGCAACATGCAGTCCCCTGATCCCTACCCCTTCTTCAACCCTTGCACAAGATTACCTTCGCTTTGACCTAAATAACAAAGGTATTTCCAAACTGCCTTTTATAAATCAGTTGTATAGGAATTACTCGTGGGTTGTATTTTTTTTTATATTTCAAAATGAGCTAAGGTTAACAAAAACATGTACACAGTTCTTAAATTTTTAAATGGGGGCTGGTAGGAGTGACAGATGTGGTACTGTGAATGACTCTTTAAAAAATGTTAGGGGTTATTGAATAATGGTGGCTCAAAATGGTATGTATATACAATGGAATACAATTAAACCGAAAACGGCTGAACTGAAAAAAACGCTAAACCGAAAAAAAATCGAAATAATTGCGGTTTTCCTTCTTTTTCCTTTATATGAAACCTACGGTTAACCGAAATCGTCGGCCAGCATACTAGTGCTAAACCGAAAGGAAATTACTAACTTTATCCCGCTGGGGGGTAGAGTTTCTTGAAAAATCAGTGTATTCTGACAGACCTGTCCCTCCCTTATTCAACGCAGTACCCCTGCCAGTCATGAGTCATTAAGTCTATCACTAACAAGGCCTACCATCACCTCTCTCTCACTAAATAATCAGTGCTAGCAATAGGCTTACGCTACAGTTACACGCTGATCATTGTGAGCCATCTGGGCCTGGCCCCATGCAGTCTCTAACACTAAATGTGCGAACCCAAGCAACTCAAGAGTAGAGACAGAAAGTTAAAGAGGAATCATAATTTTTTTACTCTTTTAGTGATTCTGCTGTCATTCTTTAAAAACCTAACCAGACAAACAAAAATATGCTCGATATGGTTCGGAATACATAGGTTAGGAAAATCCGTTTGGATTGATATGTCGGATAATTAACATGATGAGAAAAACAGACAAAAACAAAAATCTGTCTCAAACACGGAGTATTGAACTTTACATTTTTGACAATTCTTGGCAGAAGAGAAAAGATAGAAAAGGCCAAAGGGATTCCAGATTTGTTTCCAACATTCAAAAAAAACGGGCAAATCTAGTCTCAAATGTGTTAACTTCTGCCAAAAGAGTAGATAGCTGATCTCGGCAACCACATCATACATTCTAAAGCAGTTAACGACCATTGAAAGTAAAGCTCTTCATTGATTAATGTGTACATTTTCTTTTTCCAGAGGAAAATTATTTATAGCTGCTAAGTAGGACAAAATGTGTACGCCAAACTCAATTCTTAGCAGGCGTTGGGGGGGCGCTTGGTCAAAAAGACCAGCGGACGATTTAGATTCAGGCTCAAGACAAGACTCTTTTTTAATATTCAAATGGCCATGGGGAAAACTCATAAGTTATATTTACTTGTTGAATTCAAAGAAAGCACAACCCCCAAAATACTCACCTTTCAATCTTTCAAACAACATCAGTTATTAAGGTTGGGCACAAAATTGGTTGGGGCGTGCATTACAACCCAGAGGAGAGGAATCGCCCTAACTTCAACCCCAAGTGTGAGCAGCTGGTTTACTGCTACATCACGGCAAACATGGAGATCATTACAGGACAGATGATGATGCAGCCAGAGGGAGGTTTCTATCCTGTTGTCTTACTACGAGATGGAGGTTTTTATTTTGTTTCATAATTTATAGAGTTAAGTAGATACAATGCTAGCCCCTGTTGTCAATATATTATTATTAAGTAATGATTTGTGTAGGAAAGATCATTCTCTGACAGATTCTCAACAAGTTAGAAGACTCTCTGAACCAAAGTTAATTTTCATGGTGATTCTGCTATTGATAAAACTTTAAAGTAAAAGCTAGGCTTATCGCTTGCATTTTAGTGGATATTTTATTTCACATTATATAACAGAATTTGAAAATAGAGCTATTTAAGACAGTTGTTTCATTTTTTTAATGCAGCTACAAGAGTAACAATTGATGTTGAGTCAAATCCAAAACCTATTGGCCACAATCAGTTGTTGGATGAAAGGTTCAAGGCAGAGTTCAGCCAGGCAAAGAAAGCTCTTCAAAATGATTTAGTTAATAAAGGTATGTGAATATGTATCAGATTATCACAGGTTTCAAGTCACAAGCATTGCCAAACATGATCAGTATTAGGGCTTTTCTTTAGATCATTTGGGGAACATGGTGGCTCTGGGATTAAAGCGTTGGTCACCAATGCAAAAGGTTTGTGGTTTTTAATCCTGCTCAAGCCACCTTGCTTCATATTGGTTGGATCAGTGTCAGTATAATGTGAAGGAACAAGTCTCAAATATCATGGTCTGGAGCCCTATTGCTGTATAGGATCTATCTTGAGACCCTAGGAGATGTAATATTAGGAGGCAGCTGCACTTTGTACGGCCAAAAGTTATTTTTAGATCATATTTACATCGTAGGCCTACATTACTATGACACCAGGTGTACAGATGTAACCTTGTGTCAAAAATGGCAAATGGATACATTTTAGTGTCTGAGACTCCTTCAGGTTGATTTGCCCTGTCACTATTATATTAAGTCTCTAATTGTAGGACTTCCTTTGTTGAATTTACATAATTATATATCCAGCAGCTATTAAGACAAGTCTCATCTCTAGATGTTGGAGTCACATAAATTCTGTATTTTATGTTTCATTCACAGAAGTGAAAGAGTCAATGTTGCGCAAGTCCCAAGATGTGGCTGTGACCATCACTGATCAGTTCTGCAGGCTAAAGTTGGCTGCGGATAAAACAGGAATCCATGTTGTCCAGTTCAATAAACCTTTAACAGAAGACAGCAATTTTTTCTTATTGTTTATCAGAACACTAAGTGAGTCAACATTCCATTAGAAATTTAGGATTTATATGAATAAGATAGGAAGGGAAGGAGAGAGATAGAAATGAAGAGAAATGTAAAACAGTCAAAATCAAAGCATAGGCCTAACTATGCAAAATGTGACATTGCTTACGTGTAGGTTACTACATACTAGTGTTCACCAAATCGGCTGTTACCGGCTTAGAGAAACTACTCAAAGTTTAATTAGTCTTTTCCCATCAGCTCGCACACATGCTGCGTGACTTGATAAGCTATTGTGCTGACACCTTACAACTTCAACTTCTGTTTTAAAATAGTAAACATCAAAGATTTTCAAACTTTTGCAAATTCCCTAAAATCGTAGTAATTTTTATTTTTTTATGTTGATGAAATAGTGTGTCCAAGTCTACGTAAATTATCATTATTCAACAACTGACCTACAACTGGACCAACTTCATCGAATCAACATCACACAAATAAAAAAAATTAAGAAAACTTTATACAAGAATTATTTCACTATTAAATCTATCTGAACTTTTCAACATTGTGATTTTTTTTTAAATTTAAATTAGGATGCATTTAAAACCTTTTAGTGCAGATAATAGAAGTAATATAGTGATATTAATGATTAATATAACTTACAATTTTTTCATGATGATTTCTTTATAATCTTATAGTTACAGTATTGATGGAAAATGCAGATCACATTTTTTTTTAAATATAATACTTCATTTTTTGTAATGTATTACTATAAGTACATTTTGTTGCTCATATTTATTTATTGGCATATGACTTTTCTGAACTTATTTTTGAAAGTCTTGATTGTCACAGATTTATTTGGAAACTATTGGTAACCTGTTATGATTTGCAGATGAAGATTCAGGAGTGGGATTAGGAGTGGCGGGCAAAGACTTTCCAGCAAACAAGTACCCAGGCAAGTTTCGCCCATCAGTTGGTTGGACATCCAGAGATGGGAAATTATATAGAAACATGCGACATGATGGCAACCTGTCAGGAGAGCGCTTTCAAGAAGGTCAAACATGTTTTCAGTTCAAATTTATAACAACAGTTGTATGATTTCTAGATTCTTAACTCTGATCGCATTCTGTGTTTTGTAGGCCCTACCCTTTTCCCTAAGATGTGGGGTCTCTGATAGCCCCACCTTTTAAATAGGCGAACTGGATATTTGACTATCTAAAATTTCAAATGAGGATTACATTTCAATTTCAAAGAAAAATGCCCATTTCAGATATTTTAATTTTAGTTTAAAAAAAACAATGTGTGGAATTGTTTTTACCACCACCCTTCCTCCTACTTTTCTAAACAGGCTCAACTATTCTTTTAATTAAAAATTAATTAAATTTATGACGTAATGATGGCAAAAATTAGAATAACTGGTAGGTGTTGTGTGTACAGCCTCTCTCAGCATACATTTCCCTTTGAATTTATCTAAAGGTTAACCAATTTCTCTTGAACTTCTTATGTCAGAATTGAGTTGAAGAATAAGATATATATATATATATATATATATAATTTATATATATATGTACAAATGTATATATATATATATTTTTTTTTTTTTTTTCAAGGAGACATGGTCGGTTGTGAGATGGAAGCCTTTGCCTCAGAAATGTCTGTAGCACTATTCACCAAAAACATGCGCCCAGTGGCAACTGCATATTATACCCAATCCAACAAAGCTGAGTTTCTGCCCACCATTTCTCTTTGTGCTAATGGACATGATGTGGTTATTGATGTTTACTGGCAAAATATGATGAGGGGAGCGCCAATATTCAGTGTGGTGAGTTCAGTGTGAATACATTATACGTTTCTAAATTTATCTGGCAGAGTCATAATTTATGACCCAATTCAAACATATAGGTGCCAGTACTGTCACCAGTGAGGTTCAAGTTTTTAATAAACAAAAAAAGAATACTGCAGAAGTGTTGAAAAGAGAACATGGTAAAAGATGGTATTTAAATTTTGAAAAAGGTTATTTTACTCTCACAATTGTCTAGGTTTATTTTATTTACGTATTGTAACAATTCTCTAGGTGTATATTTGTATCTTAATTACAATTACACTAAAAACTGTTTATTAGTCTCACAGTTCTCTATATTTATAGCATTTTGAAAAAAAAAATCTCATATTGCTCTCTTGAGTCTCTAGGTTAATCTTAATTATTATTCTTACAATTGTCTAGGTAAACTTGGAGCATTGGTGTCTTCCTCCTGGTTCTGTAGTTGACCACAGCACTAACACCGTCCATGTGAAGGACCACTCAGCCCCCGTCTCCATTCAAGCTCCCTATAGTCTACATAAAGGTGACTAATAATTGTCAGCGTGTATACATGTGCTAAATTTTTGCATAAAATTGACGCATTATCTAGATGGACATGTTATATGACTTAAATACCTTTACTATTACTTTAACCCTATCCTACAGGGGAGGGGTGACTTTGACACCCCAAGGGTCATTTTTGTTAGTTTTAAATACTTGGAATCAGAATATATTAGTGACATTTCAGTATTCCTCAAAAATTCATTTTGACAAATGATAATACCAGAATTATATTTAGCAACAATTTTGAAATGAAACTGACAGAGATAATTTCTAAGACCCTATTTTTGGAAATGGGGGTGACTTTGAGTTTGACACCCCATCCAATAAAGAGGCCCAAAAAACTATGATATTCCTATCAGTACACAAGTGGTGATACAGACACGACACCATGGTAAAGAGGACAACTGAGATTTATTTCTATTTATACTTTGTTGCCATACATAGTCCAGCAAAGCTATTTCCTCTTACTCCAACCCCTCCTAATTTTACTCCTACTCACCCTACCCCTACTTCCACTACTCCTACTCGTCCAACTCCTATTCTTACTCCTCTTCGAACTCCTACTCAAATTTCTACTCTTCATACTCCTCACACTCCTGCTGCTCCTCCTCCTATACCTACTCCTACCACTACTACTTCTCTCCTCCTCCTACTCCCATTCCTCCTCCCCCTCTTACTCCTACACCTTGTACCAGTTCTCCTGCTACTCCTCCTGCTCCTATTCCTACTCTTAATCCAACCCCTGCACTGACTCCTTCTCCTACTCTTATTCCTCCTCCCCTTTGTCGTCCTCTTCCACCTTCTCCTTTTCGTCCTTCTGCTACTAATACTCCTACTCCTACTCTTGCTAATCCATGTGGTTGTCATCGTCGTTTTTGTCTTCCTCCTGTTGCTGCTCCTCATAATTGTAAAACCTAGCCTTACTTCTACTCCTTTTCTTAGTCATCCCACTATTCTTGGTCCTAATCCTTCTCCTCTTACTCATCATCATCATCCTCCTTCTCCTTCTCTTAATCCTTATCCCACCCTGCTACTACTCAAAATCCTCATTCCACTCCCCACCCCTCCTCCTCCATCTGCTACACTTACTGTAACTCCTACTCTGATTCCTTATCCTATTCCTCCAATTCCTCATCTTCTTTTTCCACCACCTCCTTCTCCCCTCACTTCGGTACAGTGGAAACCTCACAAAACAAAGTCTGATAATTCAAATTTTTCATAAACCGAATTTGGCAAAAGAATTGGTTATTTTTTTTCTCTTTGGTGTTAATTTTTAAAATCTGACTCATAATTCCAAGTTATGCAGAATTATAATTACATTGGGCATAATGAAGTTTTTACTTTTAAAATTTTAACTGTTTTGATGAGATGGACAGAAAGTATATATTATTTGGCTACAACATAACAGCTCTTTTCTTCATAGTTTAAAATTTCTTGTATATGAATTTAAAACAAAATATAGGGCATTTTAAAATTTAAGATAAATTTTAAGATCTTCATTGATGTTAAAAATAAAAAGTATTGAAATTATGATCATTAAGATTAACAATACTATGTTATGTTCATGTATTAATAACAAACATATTTTAAAAAATTTCTAACAATCACTAACTTTCCTAGGATACAACCATTTTGAGATTCGCCTGACTAAAGATTTTGGCCCTGATTGTCCACCACCAGCGATTGTTCTGTCAACGGCAACGCCACTTGATCCTCCACCAAACTCATGCCTCAAACTTGACTTTCTCAGATTTTGGGCAGTAGATGAAGGTAATTTTATTTATCTTTCAGAGTTATACAACACTTTTTCAATCATCATTGCGAAACTGCTAAACTTTCACAATATTTTCAAAAGCAATTTAAAGTATTATTTATAAAACAGTAGGCTAACCAGTATTCCGACCACAAATTTTAAATTCATTTCCAAAATAGCAGTTAATCTGTTTTCAATCTTCCTTCTATGTTTTGTTCGTGTCTTTAAAATTTTTTTTGTAAAATGTTCCGATGATTTGTGTGTGTGTTACAGCCAGTACACTTGTGCAGGTGGGTGATCTCGTTGGATGGGGTCTGCTCTATATTGACGATACAGTGCACCATGATGAAGAACAGTTGGTCATCTGCTATCTGACTGTCAACCATAAGATTTTGTTAGTCAGAGTTATCTACCAGCCACCTGGTGGATTCTACCCTCTGGTTGTTTTGCCTCCCGGTTGTAAGTAATTATCGTTTGATCAACATATAAAAATAACTAATTCCAGTTTTAGAGTTTTCTCTTTCAGTTTAATACTAGTTTTAGAGTTTTCTCTTTCAGTTTTGTGAAAAACTTAACATTATTGTATGTGTGATGTCAAACTGACAGAAACTATGATATTACACATTGGAAGTAAGTTATTGGAGAGCCTTATACTCTAATGTAAGCCTAGAAATAATGTTTCACAGCTCCAAATTCTTTCCAGAACAAAAAACGTTTAGGTGTCACAAAATCACATTAGAGTCTGATACACAGTGCTTCTCTAGATCTATATTTGGTTTGAATGATTAAATATCCACTTTTTAACAACAACAAAAACAGTCGTGCTCATGGGATTCTTTATTTTCACTTTCTATTTGGCTTTGTGCAAGAAAAAGTAGGCTTTATGGTGGTGTCAAGCTAATATATAATGTCATTTCAGACTACATTTAGATCACATCAGACACTTGAATTGGGATTTTAATATAATTTCATGTGTTTAAATGATTACTAACTTATTTAGATGTTTTATAGAGGTCATAGTTAAATCCTTTCTTGGAATCTGGCATTCTAGAATAAGCAAACAGATGGTTTGTGACAAAGATGTAACATGTTCAAGAATCAAATCAGACATTAGACCTAACAACAAATTTGATAAAATTCAATGCATGCATATCTTTGGCAAAGAAATAACTAAAGTTCTTTAAAATGTTAGGTAGGATTGTCTTTATTTTAATTATTTCTTAAAAATTTCTAAAAATTGTTTCATGGATGTCTGATGTTTCATTCGATGTGTATCTTAAGCTTTAAGTAACATCAGACAAAAACTTTTTGAAAGTAAAATAGGTGCAATAATTTTTATGCCTCCAAATGTGTTTTTAGATTTAGCTTAAAAATAAGGTAATATTCAGATTGTTTTTATAATTGTGTTTTAAAGTGTCTGATGTGAACTGTCACATCAGACACTTAGTTCTTTAATTATCTGGACCTAGAGTATCTATTTGGGTTGTAAATCAGTTAAAAATGCTAATTATTACTGTTAAAACTTTGTTAAAACCTTGTGACAGTTGGTTCTAGATTTATGGTGAAAAGAGAAAAAATATTACACAAAAATGTTTCATGTGACATGTCACACTTTAATTTTGTCAAAATGTAGTAACAAAATTGTGGTTTTGGCTTTAAATTGTTATTTGGAGTAACAATAGCTAGATCAATGTGTATTGTTTTATCTATATATTTATGCCAATTAATAAGATTTTGGGCAATTAACATATGTGAAATGTCACATCAGACACTCTCCAATGCTCATCATAAAAACGTTTTTTCAAGAAAATAAAATGCCCTACTACAGTACTAGTACTATGTACCCAACCATAAAAAAAAAAAATACTGAATTCCTAATCTTCCGGCTAGAAAACACTAAATATTAACTTATGTATTTTTAAAATATAAACCTTCCTCTGGCCCCTTTTGACCTTTGCTCATTTAACCTTCACCGCCACTCGTTATTTGTATTAGTCTATTACGTTAAGCCATTTGTGGATGAAAATCACCCAGTGACCTATAAAGAGGAGAAAAAAGCAAAGTCACTGGCGCTGTTTGTTTTTTTAACACTAATAACAGTAAGCGACTCACCTAATGATTCTAAAAGAGGATTGAATTATATATTGCACGTGGCAGAAAATAGTTATGTAATAAGTGCATATATATGTGTGTGTATATATATATATATATATATCAAGAGGAAGGAGGAGCAGGAGGGAGAAAGAGCAAGAGGAAGGAGGAGCAGGAGGGAGAAAGAGCAAGAGGAAGGAGGAGCAGGAGGGAGTAAGAGCAAGAGGGAGAAGGAGCAGGAGGAAATAAGAACAGGCGGAATGAAAAGCAAAAGGAAAAGGATCAGGAGGGAGGAATAGCAGAGAGATAAAATAGATGAAAGGAGGAGCAAGAGGAAGTAAGAACAGGAGGGAGGAAAATGAGGAGGGAGAAAGATCAGGAGGGAGTTAGAGCTGGAGGGAAGAAGGGCAGAGGGAGGAGGAGGAGCAGGAGCAGGGACAAAAACAGTCTAGTACTAAACCTTTGAAGGAGAAAAAGAGAGAAAGGGATAGAGAGCAGGAGAAAGCGCGCGCAAGAAAGAGTGTGTGTGTGTAAGTGAAAGAGAGAGAGAGGGAGAGATGGAGAGTATTACCATTGCCAAAGCTTAATTTACAACAAGTGTACGGGTGTTTTTCACCCACGAATGGATTAGCTCCAAGGCAACCATATGGTTCAGAAAAAAAATAAAAAAATCAATAGATACGAACAACCTCTGATAGAAGCATGAAACACAAATTTAGGAATACATATTGGTCTTATAATTGGGACCAATAAAAAGAATTGCGCATATTATTCACAGTGGCGGTGAAGGATAAAGTAAACCTTTAGACCTAACTAGGCCTATTGTATATTTTGTTGAGTGTGGATTTTGTGCATTAAAAAAATACAGAAGACTGCAATATATGCAGTCAGGTTATTTTTGTTGTTGTTGTTGTTGCTATCTTTCTTTTTTTCAATTGTGCTGAAATGAAATACTTATTTTTTATAAATTTCAGTGAACGAGGTAAGCCTTGAGTTCAGTGCTAGTATCATCAAACAGCATCCAATCACTAGCAATGATGTGGACATTCTTGTAGGGGAGGCTACTGCACTTATGCAAAAAGAAAAGGAGATAATCCAAGCCGGTGGAGATCCTTCTACAGAGCTCGCAGGGGCAGCTCTTTTTCGATCCTTGCCAAGTGCTGAGGCAAGGAAACAGGACCTCTCTGACAACTCTTCAGATTCAGTCAATCGACAAAGGGGAGGAACAATCAAAGACAAAACTGTTGAAAAAAGTGGAAAAACCAACAAAATGTCCACAACAATTACAGAATCTTCCATTAAAGGGAAAAAGTTGAAAAGAGTGCCTTCTAAGAAATCTTTACGAGGAGACAGCAAAAGTTCAAGAAGTTGTATTATTTTATGACTGTTAAAAAGTGTTATTTAATAAAGTTGTTTTCTGTAAAAGCCATGCAAATGTTCAAATTGGTAATTATTTACCCATTTTAATCAGATTGCTTGTGATATTTGATTTGAGAAACATGTTTTCTTGGGACACTACTATTCTGTAAATTTTTTTTTTTAATTGAACTTACAACAAAAGTCCATGCTGCTGTTAAGAAGAATGTGGCTTCCTTCAACAGGTTTAGAAACAAAACAAAAAACAATGTAGGGCTGCATGTATTATAGTGAATTAAGTTAGGACCTTTCCTCTGTTGGGAAAATTGTTCAGTCTCTGTAAATATTTACAAATAAGCACCGAAAAAAAAATGCCACAGAAATTGCCAAGTGACACGTTTGGTATAAATATAATAGAGATTGATTTGCCATTCCATTGCAGTTGAAAAAAAATGAATACATTGAAATAATAATGTATGTCCTTTAAAAAGTAACCGAGAAGAAAAGAATTGGACAGTAGACCTACTGCACATGACAAACTCAAATGCAGATTTGTATGAAATCAAACAGTGTAGATAGAGTTTTAGAAAAGCTCATAATTTCTTTCATAACGACAAGCAGATCTGATTTCTTAGGTTTATCAGACAGTTAATTTTTTACCGGTACTTAGTTTTGGAAAAATAATGTTAATAATTATTTGCAGAGAGATACAAAATTTCCAGATGTGCTTTACTGCTACATGTACAGTGTATAACATATTTGTTAGTTGATCATATTAGCTTGTGTCTGAAACCACAGAGATTTAATAAATGGACAAAGTGAGAGGTTACAAAATCGAAGCAAGAAAAAAGTGTTTGGGAAATCATGTTTGAAGAAATATATTTGACAATCTGAGCCTGCCTGTCTTAACAATTCAGATTACACTTTCCAGCAAAACCACCTATTTGAATGTTAATGTCGTTTTTACATGTCTTTTCTTCATAACGTATAATGCTGTCAGACCTTTTATACAGAAACCATGTGCAATCCCATAAAGTTTACTTTGGCTCACTTTTATACTACATGTAGTTTTCATGTTCAGACATTGTAAAAATGTATCCGTTCTATTGTTATCATTTTTTTAAATCTGATATTCAATTAATATTAAATTCTTAAGTGTTGAGCATTAGAATTTAGATTTAAAGATATACGTACAATTAAATTTTCCTTGCACTTGTTATACTTATAGCTCATCTGAGTGAACAAACCGCAATTATGCCTGTCCACATGACCTTTCAGGATATTTTGTGTCACAATTTATTATCATTCACAAGTGAGTAGATAAGAGGATGCAGGCCAATGAAATAATTTTAAGTATGTATAATTTTTGTTAGAGCTTGAAGTAAGAACTTTTAGGTAAGGTAGTGCCTAAACTAGAGGTAGGCTTAAACTGGAAATGACATTTAAAAAAGGGATTGCTCTTTGTGGAATGAGAACCCTTGACTTGTTGGCCAGCGACTTAAGAGAACATGGTATTTACCACTAGACTATCAGTACTAACTACAACATAAATTCGTTGCTCTATATAAGGGAAATAATAAGTCATAAATTGTTCAAACCCATTATTAATGTGATTCTTTCCCATGTACCACATTCCAAGTGCATGTCCTACCAAGTACCATACTTATAGTTGTACTTTCATTTTTATATAAATTACTTCCTTCCTTCGTGTTACAACACAATAACACATGTGAGCTCAGAGAGGCATAGAGACCAATGCTTCTTATGCTAATAAAAATACTACCGGTACTCCATCAAACAAAGTAAATGTTCGCTGTTTTATTAAACCTGTGTGCCTAGTATTAAATATACAACTAAACACCCTGCAACAGGTTATGTGCCCAGTGCCTCTCGTTTTAGCAGACTAGTTTTCAATGGAGATGAAATCAACTTTGAACATTGGAGGGAAAGTTCTTAGGCTACATAAGTTTAAAGACACGATAGATGCCGGCAAAGAAACAGGAGTAGATGCAGAGAAGAATGCACAAGCTTTTGCAGAATACAGTCCCTGGACAATAAGAATAAGAGCCTATCGCGTGTGATGAGGGATGCCGCAGACGATGGAAGAAAGGCTCTTAACATTCTCAGAAAACACTATGCGGAAACAGTACCCCACGTATTATTACTCTGTATACAGAGCTTATTACTCTGTATACATGTACAAAGCTTACTACGCTCTTTAAAAAAGGGGGGGAGGGGGGGAACTGTGACAGAATACGTCATACGAGTCGAAACTGCAGCAGCTGCATTGAAAAGTGCAGATGAGGCCATATCGGACAACATCGCAATGATAGTAAAAGGGTTACTTTACATTTTCCAATCTTTCGTCGCTGTAATTACTTACATTTTCCAATCTTTCGTCACTGTAATTACATAAGAGTGAAAAGAAGCAACCTGTTTTAGAATTCAAGACAGCTCTTCGCAGAGTCTGACCAGCGTTGAAGATAAGATTCTTTGTCAAGCACTACGAATTTGGGCAAACGTAGACATACACAAGTGGTGCATTTCAAAACAACCGGCCAAAGCTTAACTCTAGAACTCGTTATACGTGTGGGAAGGTTGGCCACATCTCCAGAAACTGTCAAAGACATAAACATCAACTCAAGAAAGCTATGATGTTCCTTGTTTAAAAAGAACGACTACAGTGACAGTCCTGTAGATTTAAACTTAAGAACAGAGGCAAGGTCAAGCACACGGCACTGTGGAAACTAAAGATGTGCAATCAAGTGAACATTCATTTGCATTCAAGGCTAGATATAATAATGGAACAGTAATACATGTAGATGAAAGTACATGTAGTAGTACTGACCTATAGTATTAGTTGATTGTGGTGCAACACCTCATATTCTCAGCAACAGAAACAGATTTGTCAATTTTGATAGGAAGTTCAACCCAAATCAACATAGAATAGAGTTGGCTAAGATGCCCTAGGCGCCTTACAATGTTAATCCATTCATCCACTTACATACAACTAATACAACATAAGCAAAATACACAATAGAAACAGAACTTAACCACATCTACACTGGTGACTAGGATTGAAAATGTTTTGTAAAAAGATGTGTCTTGAGTTTACTTTTAAACTGGTCTAATTTTGTTATTTCCCTGATGTCACTAGGAAGGGAATTCCAAACTTTTGGGCCAATGAAGGAAAATGCTCTCTCACCATAAGATTTAAGCTTCACTCTCGATGTGCTTAATAAATTAGAGCTGCTTGATCTTAGTGCTCTAGAGGGTGTGTATGGAGTGAGGAGGTCTGATATGTATGATGGAAAATTACAATTAAGGCTTTTAAAGCAAAGAATGGCTAGTTTGTACTCAATTCTGGCCTTAACTGGGAGCCAATGAAGCTCATTAAGTAAGGGGGTTATATGGTCTCTCTTAGATTTTTTCAAGACAAGCCTGGCAGCACTGTTCTGAATTCGCTGCAGTTTATTTAATTTGTCTGATGGTAGACCAGCAAGAATGGAGTTACAGTAGTCAAGCCTAGATAGTAATTTATAAAGGCTGAAACAAGTTTCTGGGTAGCATGATGGTCAAGGTATGATCTAATCTGGCCAATTTTTCTCAGTTCAAGATATTTCACTTTACAAATGTGATTAATTTGGGCTTCACTTAGTGAATTCAGTTTTGCTGTGGTAGCACATGGTACAATTTCAGTTTTTTCATCCATTTTGAGCTTGTTGCTTGTTAACCAAGCTTTAACATCTACAATACAATACTCAAGATCTGATATCATTGATGAGACAATGAAGTTCCCTATTCTAAGTAAAACATGGTAAACTGTACTATTTTGACTCAGATCTTTCACAAGTTGTGTCGAGAGTTTATCTTGTCAGGAGGAGACGAAAACAACACAAGGTTTACAACAACGTGGACGCCAGCTTGACCAAATACGAAACTATCTTTATTTATTTTTCTGTCAAGGGTACTCATTCTACTAATAGTACCAGTGGTCAAATGTAAAATTGGCTGTTTCCCTTTGTCCATTACGATACATTTTACCCCATTTAAAAAAAAATTAAATTTGTTCATAAAGTTCAAGCATTTCCTACAGTCATTCAGAAGATCCACACACCTTCAAACTCCAAAACCCCCTGCTTAGAGATATTTTGAATTTAAAATAAATGAGAACAATTTGTTCTATCTATATCATATGAACTTAAGTAAATGAATTTTGTTCATAAAGATCAGGCATTCTCATACACATTCATATGGAAGATCCTTCAAGCTGTAAAACCCCCTACTTGGAGATACATGTGTTTTGAATTTAAAAAAATAATAACACTATTACTATAATACATTGTATCTATATGTACATGTAAATGGAATTTGTTCATTTAATTCTTTTGAATTAATTTAACTGTCTTATACTTGAAAGATTCCAATCCATGTGTTATTGTCTGGCTTGACTACAAATACAAAAACTGGAAATTTGGACATCATTCTCTCCCAAAATGGATACAATCGGGAGGTGGAAACTGCAATGAATGGCAGTGGCTGCAATGGTCATACTCATAGTATCAATAATTGTAGTAATAGACGCAGCAAAAATAGCGACACTAAGACTGCTGATGATAATAATAGTAGTGGTGGTGGTATTTATGATAAGGGCGATCATAATAATAATAACAGTGGTAATCATAGTCATAATAATGGTATTACTATTAGGGGTGTTGTCTCATCAACAAACTGCCAGTCAAACCATGACCCAAATTAAAGGCCTGTCAGTTAAACTGAAACTGTCAATAAATTAACTGCTAATCATGTAAAGGGGGCCTAAGAATTTTTTTCCATTGTGATAAAGCCCAGGCCAAATTATAATTAATAGCTCTCACAAGGAGCGGCGACTCCGTGGGGCTAGTTGATTTTTTATAGTGGTAATCTCATCTGCCTACCCATCAGCGTTTACCCTGTGGCCGCCCCGAGGCGGAGGCACCATTGCCACTTTAGTATTAGTACACTTAGTTACATAGTACCTGGAAGCACTACACAGTAACACTACAGCATTTTTTAATTAGAGGAACCACAAGTGAATGATTAATCTACAAGACTCGACCAATACCAGTGCCACGAAGCATAGGGGTAGTTATGAAACTTTAAATTGGGACCCAGCAAACAGCTGGGCTTACTGGGAGATTTTTTCGAAATTGGGTGAAAGTGCTGAGTGATCGACAAAACATTTAATTTTTAGCTGGATACTGTCAAAATGTATTAATTCCAACCAGATACGAGACATAGTCAGGAGGTCAAATATGTACTTAATAATACTAGATCTGCATGTAAACCCTAATCATATTGTCTAAAATTTTTCGCCCCCATCACTATGCCCAATCTTGACTTTATCTTAACAAAGAAGACTTTAAATAAAACTAAACAGTTTATTGAAAATTTCAAAGTTAACTGATAAAAAATTGTCTTGTCATTATAAAGCTCTTGGAAAGTGAACAAGGATCTGTTTGAAACTATGTTGATATCCCAGAATTCAGACTTCGTATTATTAGTATGAATATTTGTTACCATCTCATTCTGTTTAAAATTTAACATAATTATTGGAATTTTGCGCCAGGTTTTCCAGATGGTTTACATATAAGATGTCCTAACTTTGTGACAAATGTAAAAAATTTGGAGAGGGCAGAGGGAAAGAGAAAGCGAGAGACAAGAGAGAGTAGGAACTTAAATTTGTGGAGAAAGAGAGAGGCCAAACTAATCTAGGTTCAGGTAGACTTTAGGTAGATTTGATCTTAATTTCTACAGTACACATAGACAGATTTAAAAAAAAAATTCTTTTCAATCTTGATTTGAAAAACAAGAGAACCTAAAAAAAATTTTTAACTTCATCAACTCAAAACGGATCTAAAAACAGGATTTGAGTGAAAATAAGATGTCATTGTACATGATGTTTCCTAAATTCAGTGCGTAGGGAATTTCCGGAGCTTGACGTCACTGGCTATCTTGAGTTGAGACCAGTTAGATCTAGGACAACACTACAAATTAATGTTAAAGAGTATAATAAAAAGGAAAGCCAATCATGAAAAAATAGATAAACAATAATAAATTCAAGGTGGGTTATGAAATTGTATTATTTTTGACAAGAACAAGCGAAACAGACTTGAATGTAGAAAATGTGCCGACAATCCGAGGATCCAATGTGGGCGCTTGACTGCTAGCTGCCGACACGCAGATAATTACGTCATTCAAGTTTTACCAGTAAAATTTAGCTGACCAGAACACACGCATGTCTATGGTATAAATACATATACAGACTGGTTGGCAGCTATACGTTAGGCATATTTTGTCATATTAAGCTTTAATGCCAAGATATCTAATACGGAAAATATAACTAAGTATCTTGAAAGACATTTCAAATTTCACCAACGTATGTCTAAAACTACAGAAATCAGAGATTATATTGTGACTTCGAAATTATCTAGAAAGAAAAATATGGATTGGTGTGAGAATCTACTGGCCTTGAAACATGGTTTGGACTGGGTGTACTATATATTTACTAGAGGAGCACATTAATGTTTTTCACTTCATCTGCCGCTATTAAACAACAAAAATTAATAAAAAGGAAATGCAAATTATTGTGGCATCGAACATTTATTGATAAAAACCAACACAATTTATCTCTTTCCCCCAACACGTGGTGCCTTGGCCTGAACTTGCTTGGCAGCCTTCGGTTGCTTAGCTTGTCTTGTGGGGGCAGGCTGAATAAAAAAAAAGAACAAATGTGGTTAGAAGACTCAACAAAAAATCTATATCTTTAAGCCATTACAAGCTATTATCAATAAATGTTCGATGCCACATTAATTTGCGTTTTCTTCTTTTTTTATTTTTGTTGTTTAATAGCGGCAGATGAAGTGAAAAACATTAATGTGCTCCTCTAGTAAATATATAGTACACCCAGCCCAATCCATGTTTCAAGGCCAATAAGTTCTCATACCAATCCATATTTTTCTTTCTAGATAATTTCGAAGTCACAATATAATCTCTGATTTTTTTAGTTTTAGCCATACGTTGGTGAAATTTTAAATGTCTTTCAAGATAATTATATTTTTGGTATTAGATATCTTGGCATTAAAGCTTAATATGACAAAATATGGCTACCGTATAGCTGCCAACCAGTCTGTATAATATGTATTTATAGACATGCATGTGTTCCGGTCGGCTAAATTTTACTGCCAAAACTTGAATTACGTCATTATCTGCATGTCAGCAGCTAGCTGGAGGATAGCCCCCACATATACAACAAAGCTAGGTTGAGTATATGGTTCACCAGCCATGAAAGTTGACAGTGTTAAAACTATAACTTTACATGGCAACCTTATGCCGGGTCTGATGTAAGGTAAGAATTGCTCAGTCCAAGGAAGGAGCCCTCATGGAATATCAAGAAAACCACTATTGTTCATCACAGCAATTCTGTAACAGATATTATTTTTAGACTAACATAACAAAAGCGCACAATAATCATGCTAAGGTTAAAGAAAATAAATAATATGCAGCTAGTCCATTCCCATGAAGAGATCAATATGCACACACAGTATTATTGATGATATAACATTTCATGATATATATTAAGTAGTTTGACCAATTGATTTTCTTTTTAGAATAAAAAAAAAAACCCAAACGAATATCAATTGGAAAAGGCATGGAGTGCCAGCTCTAAAATGTAGCTGTTTTATTTTGTAACCACTTCCATCGATCTACAAGTCTACACCCCACATTCAAGGAAATCATAGTCTCAAAGTTTTGTTTTTAAGCTCAAAATAACAGTCTAAGAATTGCTCAGTCCAAGGAAGGAGCCCTCATGGAATATCAAGAAAACCACTAATTGTTCATCACAGCAATTCTATAACAGATATTATGTTTAGACTAACATAACAATCATGCTAAGGTTAAAGAAAATAATATGCAGCTAGTCCATTCCCATGAAGAGATCAAAATGCAAACACAGTACATATTATTGATGTATAGCATTTCATGATACAGTCAAACCTGGTCAAGAGACCACCTGGTCAAGCAATCAGCTATCCACCACACCCTTGATTTTTTACTATATAAATACACCCCATAAAACTACCACCTGTCCAACGCGACCGCGACCACCTATTTTCTCTACCAAAATGGTCTTTAACCTGTTAAAGCGACCACCCCATAACATCATTTCCCAGTCTTGACCATGAAAGGTGCGGCAAACAAAAGATGACTTTACATTCGGTATGTTTGTTTGACATGCTTCACTGACCACCACCAGCCAGTGCGTCGATGTTACTAGGAAGATTGCGTGTCTAGACAAGAAGGCCTCAGTGAACGGCGGATTGTAACTTCCTCTTCTTTTTAATGGGCCGTACGGCAGTCTAAGCCGGCGACCAACAACATATTTTAGTGGTTGGGAACTCAGAACGGAAAGTTTTGACCTGTCCAAGACGACCACTTTGAACCAGGATCTTCAGTGGTCGTCTTAGACAGGTTTGACTGTATATATTAAGTAGTTTGACCAATTGATTTTCTTTTTAGAATAACAAAAAAAAAAACGAATATCAATTGGAAAAGGCACGGACTGCCAGCTCTAAAATGTAGCTGTTTTATTTTGAAACCAATTCCATCGATCTACAAATATACACCCCACATTCAAGGGAATCATAGTCTCATAGTTTAGTTTTTAAGCTCAAAATAACAGTCTAAGAATTGCTCAGTCCAAGGAAGGAGCCCTCATGGTATGTCAGGGGAACCACAATTGTTCATCACAGCAATTATGTAACAGGCATTACTTGAAGTTGTGTAAAACATCTTAATGTTTTTTTAAACAATTCCGTAATGGTATCACTGATATTCAGACCACGTCCGATCTAGGGTTGTAGAAGTATAGCTTTCATTTTCTTGAACCGGTCCATTGAAAAATCGCACCAGTATGGCAAAGTTCTTATGCAATTATAAATCAAATGATGTTTTCTTGGGAGTATAACAAGAAATGCAAAAAACGTTATAGTTTGCAATATTTAATTAAAATAATCTTGCCGAATCATCGCTAATGGATTAGCTATTACAATAAGTTAAGTATTTTCTATTAGAAAGGTAAGTGTGTATACTGCTAAATTTGTTTTACTTTCGTGATCAATTTCGTTAGACCTTGCTATTTCAGCTAATCCATAATAACAGTTGAATAACAACCAGTGCAATTTTCGTTTCTTTATAGAAGTAAATCACCCAAATTTAAATAAAAACGAAATCAGAGGCAGGTCTAAAACTTTTTAAAATCTATTTTTGGTTCCTGATGCTATGAGAAACACACCTCTTGTGCGTGTAATCGATTTGAAAAACATGAGTTCAGAAAAATGATGATGCAATCTTTGAGAGAAAAAGCCATATAAAAATAGACCTAAATTTCATAACTACCAAAATGAAAGTATATGGTATTGAACAACACAGCTGTTGACTATCAGAAACTTTAAAATTGCAAGATAAGAATTGCTCACTCCAAGGAGCAACCCTCATGGACATCAGGAAAACCACAGATGCTCACTAAAACAATTCTCTGCAAGACCATTATATGGAGTTGTAAACCTACTTTAACAAAAAATGTATTGCCCGGCTTTGTAGAAATAGCAAGTAATATTCAAAATTAAACCAGAACAAGCTACCCCCTCCCCCCCCAATATAGTTGCAAATCTGAATGTGCAAACATCTCGCACTAGTGACACTGCTCCCTCATGTGTCATTTATTCACACTTGAGACTAATAAAATCTTAAAATTGCATGATGCACTATATTTTTCTCCACATAATGCGACATCAACACAGGGATTCTGCTAGCTTTTGTATTTGTAAAGACTTAATTCAATAAACATAAGAGAGAAAAAAAGTATGGAGCGACAGCTCTAAACTCTAATGATTTGTGACCACTTTAAATTTTTAATGACATTAATCACCATTAACTATATTCTTGTGTCATTATAGTCTCCTAGGAAATTTGACCTAATACGACCACGAATCTATAGACTAGTAACTAATGGATTTAGGGTCTACAGAGTCTTCAGATGAGTAGTTACATATATCTTAATAACTATAAGATGATGGGTAAGAATTGCTCAGTCCAAGGAAGGAGCCCTCATGGAATATCAGGGGAACCACAAGTGTTCATCACAGCAATTCTGTCCAAGATCACACAATATAACAGGCCCGCCTACTTAAAAAAGCCCCATTTAAGTATTTCTATAACAAAAAAATAGGTATTTTTCAGGAAAAATAGGTACAAATGCAGATTTTCTCTAATAGTTGGATCAATGTTAATCATGATAAGTGATAGGGAGCGTCTGTACAATATAGCCTTTATAGTGCTGATGTTGGACGTTAAACCAACTCAACCTCTAATCATTTTCAACGGAAATTGGATTGGAGTAACAGTCTTAAGCAGTGTAAAATTTCACAGAAAAATGCCAGATCGCGGCACAGAAAAGCCCCCAAAATGTCCAAAACCACGGACGGTTTACGGCACAAAGGCGGATCCACGGACGAGTGGCAGCCCTGAGTTTAACAAA
This sequence comes from Elysia chlorotica, assembly GCA_003991915.1. Lineage (NCBI taxonomy): Eukaryota > Metazoa > Mollusca > Gastropoda > Plakobranchidae > Elysia > Elysia chlorotica. The sequence continues at coordinate 1,538 of RQTK01000360.1, read as the reverse complement.
TTTCACATTTCTGTGGAAATCGGGGATATGGGGATGGACAACGAAAATCAGTATGTACCGATTCATCGGTACACGTAGGCAGGTCTGAAATAGCCCTAGTGTTGTTATGCCAAGGATGATTGAAAGGAAGTAAATTATTAAATGTGGGAATAGTATGACATGATGGAAAAGGTGACCATTGTAAAATCAAGATCTTTAATCTTCAAAATAAGTAATTTAATAGTAAATAATCTGGTATGAAACTGTCAACATTATTAAATAATTTTTTAAATAAGGAGACTAAGTTTGATTAGCAGTCCAAAAAAAAAAAGCAGAACTGATTGATTAGTAACACCATAAAATTTTTTTATGCGAATGTGACCCACTGACCTTTGTTGCTTTCTTTTGCGCCTCCTTGGCCTTTGCCTTTTCTTTGTATGCTCTGAAAAAATGAAGTAACACATTCTTAAAATACATAGAGCATAGGTGCTTGTCAGTTCTTACAATTTGCATGTAAAAACCCTCTTGGTAGTCCCATGTCAATCTTAAAGTTAAAAGACAATTCCACCATTATTATCTCTGTTACATGAACGCCATAAATCTCACTGCAGTAGTTAAAATAGGTTAACTGATTCAGTCCCACGGTGTAAAACAACTTGCACTACAGCCCCACAGCGAACTCCCAAGACAAAGTGAAGGTGCTATAGTTACAAGGATATTGAAGAACAGAAGGTTGCACAAGACACATAATGTTATATACCATTTTTTTCAGAAAGAAATGACGAAGATGAATATGTTGTTTATTTTTATGTGAATGTAACTATATGTGTGTTTCATTGTGTGAAGAAAATAAAAGTAAAAAAAAAAAATTTTGATTACCAAATTTTTTATCAACTTACCAAATGATTCCAAAAGCTACATATACTCCAGGTAATTGAATTGTACGTAATTCAAAGCACAAGATATAAGTCCATATGTGCAGAAAGTTTTGTAAAGATCCATTTGAAACTTTTTTTTAATAATTTTATTTAGACCACAGTTTGTAGATCTAACAATGCCTGAAGGTCCAGGTTACAAAAAGAAAGCGTCACACAGACAGAGGCACAGAGATAGAGAGAAAGGAAGGAGAGGATGGGGGAGGGGCACAATGTAAAAGGCGAAGAAGAAAGAGAACGGGATATAACTTACGGAAGAGACACAAACAAGAGAGAGGGGTAGAGGGAGGGAGAAGGTATGTATTGAGTAAAATATGCACAAGATTTGTTCTGAGCAGAGAGAAAAAAAAGAGAGGAAGGACAGAGAGAAGGCCTGGGAGTGATCTGGAAGAGAAAGGAAGAGAGAGAAAACGAAGTTGCGAGAGATTCCGAGTGAGAAAGAGAGGGAGGAAAGATGAAAATATTCAGAAACCAGTAGGAGTTGGCAATATATTTACCATGAAAACGTTCATCTTATTAGCCAGTTATAGATTCAATTGTTATTTTAGCAGAGAGAGAGAGAGAGAGATAGAGAATATGAGTGACTCCGACAAGGGATGGGTTAGCTCTATATCTCAGTTTGTG
>RQTK01000359.1:426906-446906 GCA_003991915.1 Elysia chlorotica | reverse complement strand
AAAAAAAAAACATGAATGTACATACTGTATTATAGTTTAATTTATTCCCTTCTTTATAAAAAAAAAAAGCTGGAATATCCCCGGCAACAATGCTGTGGAACAGTACGACAGTGATTCAGAAACAATAAAATTAACCACACAAACCCCTCAGTTTTCAATTCAAATCCTATTATCACTTCAAACAAAAATGTAACTGCGTGAATAAAACTATCGTTTAAAAAATAAAATGCACCCGTGAAAAAAAAGAAGAGGGCGACTAGAAAGAGAAACCAAAAAAAAAAAAAGAAGAAAAAAAAAGAGAAAGGAAAAAAAAGGTCGAGCTAGGTAGGTAAAAATTAAGAAAACCGATCGTTATCGAGTGCGTCAGAGTTGGAAGTAAAACCCAACAGCCTGACAAACCGGCTTCTCGGACCAGTATTATTATCATTATCATTAAAATCGATACTGAGACCCTGCCGAACCAAACAACAACAACAACAAAGAGATAAATATTATACAATGAAACAACAGAAACGGTTCGATTACAAAGATACAGATTTTTTTTTCCAAGCGCCAACCACCACGATATCCGGTTATATCAGTATCAAAGAGGTGCCAACCTTTGAAATATTGATTCCAATACTATTATTGTAGTTGTTTTACTTTTTCATTTGTTTGTTTTTCCCCCTTTGTTGCTGATTTGATATAAGTATGTATGGGCCTTAAACTAAAGCTGAAGGATTTGAGAGCATATTTCGCCTAGAAAAATCAAAGCTCTGGGGAAACAGCTGCGTTAATCAAAGAGTATAATATGAAAAAGGAGTCTAAATTAAAATATAGTGGAATGTATTATTGCTGCTAAAACCCTTGCTCTTGCAATTCAAATTGTGTACAAAGCTCAGCGCGCGCTACAAGCAAGGATGGAGGGTTGGCACCCCTGTAGGGCCGGGTGCAGGCATGCCATAATGAAACTAAACGGGTGTCCAACGAAAGCTTTGAAAATGAAACAAAAAAAAAACAAAAAAAAAAATAAGAGTCCGCCTGCCCCCTCCTCCTCATGTGATAAGCTCGGCACATCACCGGTGAGAACGGAGGGTCGGCATCCCTGTAGTGCCGGGTGCAGGCAATGGCATGCTATAATAAAACTAAACCGGTGTCCAATGGAAACTTTGAAATGAAAAAATAAAAATAAATGAATTTTTAAAAAAAGTTAAGTCCGCCTGCCTCATCATCATCGACATCATTATCTTCCTCGAGAGCGTCTTCGCCGTAGTCCTTGCGGTACCAGGCCACACCCAGCCAGGGTTCGCGGGCATGCGGTCTCCTGGGCGAGTCTCCTCCTCCTCCCCCTCCTCCTCCTCCATCTCCACCTCCTGGGGGTGATCGGTTTTTCAATGCCTCCAGAACCTGCACGCTCTCCCCGAGCTCCACAGGGCGTCCTGCTGCGTGTGTCGGTGTCTGGGGGGACTGCTGGTGAAGGCGTGTGGTGGGTCCGCCCACAAAATAAGACAATCAGACAGAAATACAACACACTAATGCACTCTAAAACACCGTTTGTTTTGGAGTTGTTTTTTTTAAATATATTTTTGTTTGTTTTGTTGTTGTTGTGTGTGTTGTTTTTTTTGTTGTTTTTTTTTGGGGGGGGGTGGAAGCTGACTTGCTTAAGATTTAACATCAAGTTGATTGTGCTTCAACCCAGTGTGGAAATCAGAACAAATAATATAGTCACTACGATCAATACATGTATCAGTATAAATTGCTTTTTCAATTTTTTTTCCAACGAAGAATGGTTTTAAAAAGTCATATAAATACACTTGTCGCTGTCAAGGTACGAATCATTGGTCGAAGAATGCGAAGCCATCTCCTAATTAAACGTCTCATAAGTTTCAATACCGCAACGCGGCCCGAGAGAGAAGGATAGTCGCGACTCCGGCAGTCACGTTAAATAAACTTTACACAAAAACCCACCCGACGTATAATAAAAAATAAAAAAAAAAGAAAGGAAAAGAAAAAGGCGAGGACTCGAACTTGGATCTTCTGCTTCGGAAACGATAATCTATCGCCAGCGCTACCGAAACCCCTGGACACGAATATACCAAATACAGTGTAATGACCCATTGATTGGCGAGTCGCCTCATGGCGGCGCGGGGCAGTGAGTCAGCAGCATGACACGAAGAAATCACTGATACGGTGATGAGACGATGAGGCATGACTTAATACCTCAGCCGGTAGTGCTCTTGGCCAACGACCGAGAGGTATGGAGTTCGGATCCCAATGTGATCTTACAATGACGGTGTTCAAATTAAAATCAGTACCAACAATTTGACCAACTGCAATCAGTGCCTTACGTTACAGTCATGCCATTTAAGTATTACCCGTAAAAACAAAGAAGCCGCACCAAGAATAGGCATATAAAGAGTGAAATGAAATTAAAAAGTGTTTTTCTTATGATGACAAGGAGAGCCTGAAATATTTTTACTTGCCCGACTATATAACCGTATAACGTCACAGCAGGAGCGCTTGTGTAACGTTAGCAAATAAAGCCCCACCTATAGTATTATATATAAATAAAAACAAAAACAAACAAAAAAATTAAAGCGCAGCTGGGAACGTGTTGACATTTCCTAAAGAAATATATATCATAATAAATATTACATACAAGTAAAAAAAAAAGTTTTTTTTTTTGTTTTTGTTTCTTTTAATTTAAAAATTATTTGTAATTATACTTAACTGGTTTTAGAAAAAACCGTGCCCTTATTATTTGAGAAAATCGTGCCTTTGTGTCTTTCTCTCTCAATTTGTGCACTTTGTTCTTTGAGTAGTAGTAGTAGTAGTAGTAGTAGTAGTAGTAGTAGTAGTAGTAGTAGTAGTAGTAGTAGTAGTAGTAGTAGTAGTAGTAGTAGTAGTAGTAGTAGTAGTAGTAGTAGTAGTAGTAGTAGTAGTAGTAGTAGTAGTAGTAGTGGTTGTAGGCTAGTACCACGGATTCGAGAAAAAGTGAAAATGTTTTGTTTTGTTTTGTTGTGGATTTTATTTTGAAATAAATTACTAGGTGGCATAGTTAATTCACCCCCCATGACATTTATATTTTTCCTTTGCTATCGTGGTGTAACGAAGGAAATGATAGGGAGAGGCAGGTTGTATGATAGAGTTATCTGTAACAGGACTGGTACAAAAAATGCAGGCCAAAAAATCTACATCTGAGACAACCCTCTTTACGTTTTGCTCTGCAAAATAATGTTCAAAACAGTATAGAAGAGAACAGGGTAGTGAGGGTGGACGGAGAGAGAGAGAGAGAGAGAGAGAGAGAGAGAGAGAGAGAGAGAGAGAGAGAGAGAGAGAGAGAGAGAGAGAGATGTGAGGGTGACACGGGACTTCACGAAGTGGGTAACTGTGCCAGCTACCTTCACCTTCCACCGGGATCAATAACCACGCAGTCTGCTTAGACAGTTACGCGCGTGGGGATAAACACAACAACATAAAACACGGCAATCTTGGTGCACGCTCAAAACATACACAAACGGACTACTCCGTTACAGCGAAAGCGAAGGTCGGCGGAGAATCAGCACACTAGCACCGTTATGTTTGTCGCGTGACTAACAGATGTTTGGGTTAACAGCAACAACAACAACAACAACAACAACGATGATGAAGATGATGATAATAATAATAAAAGTAAGAATAACAATAATAACAACAACAACAACAACAACAACAACAACGATAAACTGCAAAAATAACAACAATATGGATGGCTAGCTGGGGAACTGTATTATTATTTTATTCCAAACTAAATGTGAAATAAAATCCTCAAATTAATAGCCTAAGCATTATAATTTTGCCATTGATACTACAAACCAAAATCACCTAAACCGATTAATATTCGCATGATGGACAGTTTAGATTATTACATAAGGTAGGTTAAAATTAAAGTTTTAGCATAATAGGGTACTAGGTTTACTTTACACGTTCACGAGGTAATAATAGAAGCCGTGGACACGATTTTGGACAAGGGTCAAAATATATCACGGCGAAACTGGGCTTATGAAGTTAAGAATCGATTATTACAGCAAGCTTGGGCTCTGATTGAAATCACGGCTTGACCGTTTTAATTATTCCAGACCTTTTGCTCTTTTGATGACCGTTTTAACAAACACAAGCACGTGGTGCTGTTGTAAGGAGGACAGCTAGACATTAATTTTGTAAAGTTGGTTTTAGTGTCCAACGTCAGCACTATATAGGATATATTGTAGACGATCACATTATACTGACACCTACCCAACCACTTTAGGGAGCGAAATCGCCAGGGTTCGAAGCAAGGGCCTCCTGTGTCGGAAGACGATGTTCTACCGTCCCCTTCCCCCGGCAGCTAGACAGTAAGCGGCGCCTATATTACCGTTACACCAGAACAAAGTGACGTATTGGTTTCCGAATATTTCACGCATAACGTCAGAAGCTGGGTAATTACGCAAACGGGTCCGAAGACCAGCGTCTGACAATTTTAAGAGCTGCCACCACACAGCAGCGACGCCAACTGGATCAATATTTTTAATGAACTTCTATATAAATAATAAAAAAAATATATTGAAAACGAGAAACAACTTCTTGGCATACTTTAACTGAAACAGGCCCTTTTTTTATCATTTTTTTTTTAAAACTAGAAATCTAGTAATTTACGGAATATCAGCATCACTGCATACAATCAGTATGGGCATACCAAGACTCCTGGCTCAGCCGTATGCCAGGACACACGCATGTCCCAGCGACCGAAATATCACAAAGGAGTTTGTCCTTTTTGAACATTGACATTTACCTTTACCTCCCGCCCGATTCCCAGCACTTTCTAACACACCCTATCCCCCCCAAAAGAAAAGAGTAAGAAAAAAAGAAAAAGAAAAAAACATGTTTATACGCACTTTCTCCCCTCCCACTAACTTGTTTGACTAAAATAAACAAATTGATAGTTGCAGGCTGAGTGAGTCCCAACATCTATACAGATTTGCCAACAAAGGATATTTTTTAGCCAAACAAGTGGAAGAAAATGGAATAAATTCGCTTTTTAAGATTAAGGTTGGCAGCTCAGCCAGTATGTTCCAGTCTGTCAAGTCTGAAACTGAACAGGAGAGTAGAGTAAAGAACTAGAGATTAGCCTACTTCTTTTAGCAACACCTGCCGGGTCATCGTGCCTGCGATATATAAACCATTGAGCTTCTTAAAGGTTAGGTGGGATGGGCTTTGGCTAAAAGATTTGAACAAAAAAGCTACTTAGGTCACTTTGAGCATACCCATGTATTTAATTTGAAGGGAAGAAAAAAAATCGGTCACGGGTATCTATTTTTGTTACTTTCATGCTGCTTTCCATACACCCCATGTTCATTTTGGTATGTTTTAATCTGGACACTATTTTAACACATGTTGGTATTGAATTTTGAACTTCCACACCTTGAATTAAAAATTGCCCGCGCGTGAGCCAACTACCCACGTGACAACTGAACTTGGTAACCTTTTGATTCGTCTAGATAATTATATTTCAGTGGCCTTTCATGTGTAATTTCATGCATGTGCAATGGTCAATTTTCAAAATGAGACTATTATTATTATTATTATTATTATTATTATTATTATTATTATTATTATTATTATTATTATTATTATTATATCATCATTATCATTAAAAATCACCCATAACGTTTACAACTCTTGGACACCTGGTGGCTTTTACAAAAGGGAAAGAAGAAAGTTGGTTATAATAATGAAGTTATGTATATTTTGTATAAACTTATCAATTGCGGATCGCTCTTTGCAAAACGAAAACCAGACATGACAGCAATGTATTCCTATTAAATAATAATAATAATTATCTAGCGATTCTCCCCTGAGCTTGCTGCTGCCTCCAGCATGGTGAAAATTACTGACGCCTGTCGTTTGGCCACGAATAATAATTCGGGACGCAGCGGCAGGGGGTGTAAAAACAAACAGTATCACATAGGCCATGTCGTTTTCCTCTTTTATTGCAATTTGATTAAAATTATGGGGAGGAACTAGACCAAACAAGTCATAAATAATTATTTATACAATCACGTATGCGCAGACGTTAAAAAATGCGGATGTGTTGGGGCTTTTCCCTCCAGTAAAATGTATTTTGTTAGTGTTATGCTTCTCCAAAGGCTAGTGGCGTTTTATTGAGTGCACAACATAAAATAATACATGCTAAGGTAGTCGAAGTGATTTGAATGAGACAATCCCTAACAGAATGATAGTGCATACAGCCGTGTACATAGTAACAGAGACCGTGTCTGGGGGTAAGCGAGTTGAGTTGGTTTAACGTCCAATGTCAGCACTGTATCGTCTATATTGTGAACGATCCCCAAGACTGACGTCTGACAATTTTAAGTGCTGCTGCACACGATACAGGGCGGGGATACCATAAATCCTGTCTAAGAAAGTCACATTATGCTGACACCGACCCAACCAGTTACAGGGGACGAAATCAGACAAATCTGCCGATTGTGGAGTTCGAACCGCGGACCTCCCGATATGGAGACCAATGCTCTGCCACCTAGACTAGTTCGCCCCCGTATAGGAGTGAGCAGTGGAGCCACTGAGAGCTCCGGACGCGACTCAATACTCGTCGTTATTCACACTATCTCCTGTCTAATTATTTACCCAAAATTCTCTCTTCCAGCATTGGTGTCAGCCAAAAAAAGGAGGAAGGGGCAGGGGAGCGTAAAAACAATTCACACATGAAGGATCCAACGAAAAGGCAGGCTGTCATGTTTTGGACAGTGCGGGTGATACAGATGCGTATAAATTAAAATGGGGCCATTAAAATTCTAATTATTTTAGGTAAGGAGGGTAGCTCTTGGTTAACTTGGAAACAAATTCATTTCACAAAATCTTTGAGGTTGAATTTTTAGGATGTTTGTTGTTTTGGTTTTTTTTTTGCTTTACGCCCAACATCAGCAATACATTATATTGTGGACATGCCCCAAGACAATGTAATGTCTGCCACACACGAGACAGGTCGGAGAGATCTGGACTCCTGTCTAGCTGGTCACATTATACTGACAAACAACGAAAGGTAATTTCAGTAATATAACGATACCCATTTTTGCTCCTATTAGTACCCCCTCGAAAGTAATATATAATGAGTGGCACATCCACTAGTAGGTCTCCTTAAAAAATGTGTGTACGGACAGGGGGGTCGTTAACTGATATTCAAATTATTTCAGACAACCACCGATAACCACCAGTGATCACCCCCCCTCCCTTTTTTTTGTTAGATGTCAGATTGTTTGCCGTTAGCCCAGTATCACCTGTCTCTCCGCCATGATTTAATTAGGTCCTCACGATCCAAGCGATCGTTAACTGTGATTAGCCATCATTAGCGTCTCATGTCTCGCCTAGCTGCTGTAGCATCCACGTAGTCCCTTGCCCAATAAGATGGACTGTAGAAAGCCAACTTAGAGTGAGCTTTCTATAGTTACGTGTTATGGAGAAGGAATAGCCGAAACAAGTTATGTACATTTTCTAACCAATTTACGTGCGTCACTTTTTTTATAGTAAATAATTCATTTATAATTATGAAAATGTACGAAACGTCACTAGAAATTAAACGCCTTTGTCAACAAAACAAATCCGTCGGTCCAGTCTACTTAAAATTGAACACATGGTTGTAATCTACTACATTACATACAGTCTTAGACGGCGTTTCATATGTATTTTTCTGGGCTACCCAGCCTAAGTAAAGGCTGAGGAAGCAACTCTTCTATATGACACACATACACGAAATATTCAAACCCTGTCAAGAAACGGTTGTACTTTGTAAGTGTTTGGCGAAAAAAAAAAGCTATCCAAAGTTGTATAAGAAACGTTTTATAATTAATTTCCATATCAACTGATATGCAAAGTTAATTATCCATTGTACGTGACGTGTAGTTCTTCCAACCAGCCAGTCAATTAGACAAATGAACAAAAAATATGTTTAAACTGAACATAAAAGAATACAACAACAAAACAATAGCATATAGTTTCGTAACAGTACCAACACAAAGGGGTAAATGCCACATCTAGACTGCTGGCCGTGTGATGATCTTCAGACTAGTAGGAGATGTTACAAATGAGTGCACAAAACAAAAGCAACCTAGACATGTTCTATTGTTCCCATACAAATAATTCTTTGTGTGGACTTAGCTCTCTGTATAGTAATTAGGATCATGCTTTATACTCATTGATATCCTCATACTATTTATACATTTTTAGTTCAATTGGTATAGTCGGCGGACTTAGATTTGTTTATATTTGTAGCGATATAAATCGTTAGCAATGCCCGTGGTTCGCGTTCTGTATTCATATGAGTATAGTACTTCGTACTTTTCCCATAATGAACATGTACTGATACACAATGCTATAGTGGATAGAGTTATTGCTGTGGTCATAGCGAGTGTATACTGAATGGACTAAGGCCGTAAAGTTGTCCCCTGAAACAGTGTACCCTCGTTGAAATTAGACAATAGATAAATTTCTAGTGTACATGTACATCACAAACGTCCACTCACGGACGTCTTTTAAAGTAAGGTCTTGCAATTTTGCCACAACTATACTGAAGTGCATAGGACAACGAACGGTTCTATCATAGAATCCGCCACCCAATAAGCACGATTATAGCCAATAATGTTGGCAAAGCAATAAATTGGTATTTTAGAAGGAATTTCGTTGGTACAATCATTTTTTATGGCAGCACTTGTCAATTCAATACGTAGATATACGTTCTATGTAATGAAACATTGGGGGTGGGGGTAAAAAAAGTAGCCTAACCCAGTAAACCTAACACCCCCGTGCCCTTCCCATGACCTGGGCGCGCTGGCTACAGAACACGGCGTATGACGCCATCAACAGCAACGTGAATCTTAAGCCCAGGGCCGGGGGATTATACATATGCACAAACACTCACACATCTTTTATGTGGATCGCACCAAGTGTACACACAGGCGGGCAGGGTTACCTACACACACACACGTACGTACGTTGATGGTGGTAATCTGAGTGGTGTGGCGACAAGCCACAGGAGGAGAGAGGATGAGATGGGGAGAGACAAAGAGGGAGATGAGAGAGATGTTGAGTTGATTTAACGTCCAACGTCAGCACTGTGTAGACTATATTGTGGACGAACCATAAGACTGGCGTCTGACAATTTTATGTGCGTGTTACCACACACAAGACAGGGCGGGGATACCATGCCTCCTGTCTCAGCTGGTCACATTAAACTGACACCGACCCAACCGGTAGGGGGCGAAAGAGAGAGAGAGAGAGAGAGAGAGAGAGAGAGAGAGAGGCGAAAATTTAGAAGGAGCGAAAGATCGAGACACAGGGAGAGAGAAAAGGGGAGGGGAGAGAGAATTTTTGAACAGAGCAAGAGAAAAAACAACAACAAAGGGATTGAAAAACAAAGCAAGAAAGGGACTATTAACTGCTTCAGAACCTAATAATATTGATGATGATGATGATAATAATAATAATAATAATAATAATAATAATAATAATAAAAACAAAGCAGGAAAGGGACTATTAACTAATAAAAAATAAGTATGGCTTGATTTGTCTATACTCCAAATAATCAGCAACATATATTAACAAGGCTATATCGTGGGCGGGTCCCGAGAATAAAATGAGAATAAAAGCCACGTGTACAAGCTTTTACAGAAATACCTTTCCAACCCGCACCCCACCTTAACTCTTACCACCAGTAAATCATAAAAAAATCGCCATACAGTAGTGAACATATTAAAACGGGACTTGGGACTTGTCTCAGGTCTAGCTCTTCGCCTTATTTTTCAAAAAATCTGCGACTCTACAGCTAAAGAAGCGCAACGAGTCCAAATCCCGCGGTCAGTAACACCGCCGCACAGTTAGTTCAGTGTGGACACAAAGGTGTTGCCAAAGCTAGTAATTGCCGCATGATTACAACTTGCCGCCATGTTCATTTGTTAGTGGACAGGTGTACTGTACATACATGTACCTAGAGCACTGAACAAAGATCTACTAGACCTAACAGAAAAGTCGTTTGTTTGTTGTTTTGGGTTTTTTTTTAATAATTATTTCCGATTAACCATGTCAACAGCAGATAACTTTGTACACGATAATCTTTGTTGTTTTTTGTTTCGTTGTTATAATTTTGGCAATGGTGGTACAGAGTATGTAAGAAACTGCTGACAAAACTTGGATAATCTGAAGCCACAAAAGCGCTCAGTCGCCAATCATTGGCAGCTTGGCCTTAACTCAAACCAGGAAAGTCAATGGAGCGTGTCGAACTGCGTCACCAGGTCAGTCACACACTTAGTACTACTTTGTAGTGCGGTAGTCACTGTAGTGTAACCGCCATGATGACCCTGGTCACCGCTGCTGACAAAATGGATTTGTAGGCGGTAGGCGGTAAGGCCCCCGTCTTGTACTGGGATCAGCGACCACACAGAGCGACATTGGTCGGGATCAGGGTCAGCTAGAAGAACATACCAATGTAAACGTAGCGGACAAGTAAAGTACGCCACGACTTGAGGTTACAAACAGGCGGTGGAAAAATCAGCATGGCTGTCAGAGGATTGGCTCGAAGAAAAATCTCTGGTTCCGGTAGTTAGTTAAGCCAACGTCGGACCTCAAATTCTCTCAGTACAATCGAGTTGTAAGTCCAGGGGATTAATTTGCTAACGCCCCCCTCCAACACCACACCCCCAGTTCCATGGACCACCGCACGGCAGCTATTTTACCACTGAGGAGTTTTATCAGAGAGTCGGGTGCCTGACCCCTCCAAGTCCTGATAATAATTAGGGCCATTACTGAACAGAAGCTACACTGTACAAAGAATCCGCGCTTTGCTCAATAAGAAAAACATTGCGTCACCTGAGTTGAACAGTGTTATCTATATAAATTTGTTTAGTAATTTTGCAATGAGGTAGACCAGTTTACAACCGAGGTCACGATGGTTAGTGCCATTAGAAGAATCATGACGTCTCCTGAGTGACTAAGCATTAACATTTGAGTCGATATAGTTACATGTATTCGAAAACAATCTGGACAGTTGAAAAAAAACGTTCGACAACAAAATCACCCCTAGGCTGACACACGCAATGAAGAACAACTTGTGAGACACCATGGGAGTATTATTTTTAGGAATAACAAATATATTTTACAAAACTGTTTGTAATTGTGGAGGGCTAGCTTCACGACTCAGGCCACCTATATGACAACCTTTGACAAATTAATCATAAGCACCACCGGGTTGACCTGTTCACGAAGATCTAGAAGGCTGATCATAGTGATCAAAGCCTAACGCTAAAAACGTAAGTTAACTAATCGACACGTGATCGAAATCGAACACTTTGCACCATCAAAACACCAACAGAGGGAGAGGGAGAGAGAGAGAGAGAGAGAGAGAGAGAGAGAGAGAGAGAGAGATTTGAGAGACATGACAGACATAGGTGGGAAAGATATGATTGTATGGATACCATACACGTGACTGCGCTGCAGCGGGCAAAGCGCCAATCAGAGACGTACAATGTGTGCGTGTGCCTGGCTTTGGACAGACCCTCCTGGTTGCTCAAGTATTATCCCGTGTTGCCGTCGATATAATCCATGCAGTCAATAGGGGCCAGCTTGTCCAAGCCAATGGCAGAGCTCCCGCTTTCTAAACCGAAGGTTGTGAGTTCGATCATCGACCTTAGTTAAGCTTAAAAGGCAAAACCTAGATTTTTTTTGTTTTAATGGGCCCTTTAATGGGGGTTGGGGGCACTTGAAAATGAATATAGAGTACATTTCAGTGTCGCGTGCTTTACATTCCAGGCAAAACTAACTCAAAGGACATTTTTTAAAGTAAAAAAGTGCCATGGACATAAAATAAAAATGTATTGAGCGCACCATGCGACGTGTAGGGGATATCGGTTTAATTTTGTTTGGCGTCTTTGATAGAACATAAAAGGACAAAATTAACAATAATTTCGAACGCGCTATGAACAGTATCATTTCACGTGCAGGGGATGTTAGTAATTAAGCCGCCAACTTTATGCCAATAAGCTCTACATGTAGGCATTTTCTTACGTAGCTGTGCACCTAGTGAGTGAGTTTCTTTTTACGACACGTCCGTAGTAGTACTAGTAGTACTAGTACTCAGCACAGTAACGGCTACATGTATATTGTGCTCATGATGTCCTGAACGCTAGATACATTACACTAGTAAAAACGGTGACTCGTTTATTACTGAATGGTAAAAACATAGACATAGGTATAAAAAAGGTATGTTAACAGTGAAGAGAATATATACAGCAGTTTAATAATTTAAAAAGCCAATGCACATTAGTATAAATCTACATGGTTGGCAGCTATTAGCACTATGTGACCACCACACCCCCCCCCTCGCTGTGCTCGCGGAACCCTATTACACTTTGCCGTACCCCCCCCCCCCCCCCCCGCTCTCTTGTGTGTAGGTATGTAACTATGCACGAGACCAAAACATGATGATGAAATCTAGCGTGTTTGTAGCCTGGACGAACCAGTAACCGCACGGCTGGCACTGGCAAGGTTCACCTGGGCATGTGCCACGACCGCTGAGGACTCAACAAGCGTATCGCCAACACTAACCTGTTTGCAGGACACGTATTGATAAAATAAGCACGCACCACCGCGCATTCCCACTGCGACATTAATGTAAACACACATGCGGATCATTTTACTTAAATCTAATGGCATGAAGCAGTTAACATATGCGTCAATATTAATTTTAATAAACAGGTTCAAACAACAACTTGCTGGTGCTTCGGTTAAATAAATCATGACGCAAATTTTAAGCATGTTTGATTATTGGTGAATGCTTCATTGGAATTTCAATCACGCTCAACCTGTTTACGGTCTGAGTGTGAAACAATGCTTGCGTCACCGTTAAGTTAGACGTAGTCATAATAAAATGGTCTTTATCATTTGTAATACATGCACATTACAAATCTATAATTTAATTTTTTTTTTTTTTTTAACGGGTAGCTGAGAGCGAAACAATGCGCCGCCTTAATCATCATCCATGGTCAAAATAGTCTAGATCATTTCTAATAGATATATACATGTATATTACAAGTCTGTCAAGGTATTGAAATGGTTAGCTGAGGGTGAAACAATGTGTCACCTTAATTATGGTCCAATTTATTGAAATGGGTGGCTCAGAGTGAAACTATGCGTCACCTTAATCATAGTCAATGTATATCATTTCTAATATATGTGCATGAATGTTACAACTTGCAATTTAAAGAAATGTGAGTGAACACGACCCTTGGGTTAAAACCTGTGCGAGCAGTGTAGATTTTAAAATAAGATGTTTCACCTGACGCACGGCGCCGTGTCCCAAGCCTGACATCAGAGGGACGGCCTGGGGACCCGACGCTACGGGCCTTGAGCCGCGACGCTCGGAATGCATCCTGGCGGTTTCAGCACTGCCCGGGTTCCAGTCAACCACCAACGGTGACAAGATCCGTAAGATACAATGGATTTATTGATCAGGGGGGTCAAGATTCCTTCTGACGGAGTTTTAAAACCAGTTGGAATCCGCTTACAATCGCTGAAAAACTGAAGACGTGTCTACTACTATGTATTGCTACTCATATAATAGCGGAAAAACGAATGGTGTTTCTTTTAAGTGTTCTTGGCGTATGCGCCGCGAATGATAATGTATCTGCTGAGCAATTATTGTTTATTATATTCAAGAAAATGGTCGTAGGGATTTGGTTACTTTACGTTCCGAATTCGTGATTATAAAAAGCACTGCAAGGAATATGAAAATATGCATTTAAAAAAAATAAATAACGCCTTCCAAGCCATCCACAATACGGTTATTAACATCACTCCAAAAAAAAAAAGATTAAATCACACTAAGGTTACACTGAACTAATAAATTAAAACTGGATTAACACTTTGTGAGAGTTAAGCTAAAACAATGTATAAACTTTTTTTTTTAAACGAAACTTACTAAACAAAAGAAAACAACAACTTATACATCTAGCTGTTATCTGAGTTAGAACAAAACTATGAAACTGATCTACATCGGTTACCAGAAGAAAATAACAAACTGCACGTATGTATGGGCCTTTATTATAATTGCTCACAAACTCCGGACGCGTTCAACACACACGGGGACCTGGCATTGAATTGATTGTCGCATGCAGAAAACCTGGCAGATATTGCGAGGGTCTGCGTGGATTTACGATTAGCAGGATTAGGTGGAAGCTCCACAACTAGATCTACCACAAATCCCGCTCATTGGTTCCTCGTTAATCCAATTATTATTCTCAATCACAAAGAGCGATTCCTGACCGAAAGGGGCCCTCTTAATAAGCTCATACCGTCATTTTGAGAATCATAATGCGAAACTTTACTCTTTAACCAATCTAATTAATACAGTCGTGTACTAATAAAGACACAATTCAACGCAAACTTTGACGTCTGCACAATGAGTTATGACGTTAATTACAGAGGTAGAGAAAAAATGCACGAAATAAAAATTTATACGATTAGATGTATTACATTCAAATCAGTATGTAGTTGGCTCAACGATGGCATATTTAACCTTAGCATACGTATTATGGTTTACATGTTATATCGCTGACACTAAATAAGAGCGGTTGTTAACAAGATCGGCACGTTTCCGAAAGGCGCAATTAAAAGTAAAAATATCATCGAAAACTACAAAATACACAAAATGAGCGCCTTATGTGGTTTCTTTTTATTTGTTAAAGCTTCGCCAATGTAGAAAATCATTCCTGTATTAAGTCGGTTAATCATGTTGTTGACTCATAGAGACCTACGTAATTAGAACTACGATCGTATACACTCGCCACGTATTAAAAGTTCAAGGGTAAAAGACAATAACTTAGAAAGAAAGAAAGGGGAGAGACACAGAGAGACAGACATGCAGACACAGCATAGAGCGGATATATTCCGCATGGAACCGGACAATACTTTTTTTTCTGCAGCCAAATGATCACAGTATGATAGCTTGTACTTTAGATAGGAGGAAAAAACACCAACTAAGGACAGATTCTGAGGTGAAAGGGAATAAAAATCACCTAGAATAGCATTGAAACTGTCTCTGCAACGATCACGATTCAGAAAATAGTTCATTTAGCTGTCGAGCACTAGAATGAGAGACCAAACAATATCTTCTAATATGAATTATCTTCACGCCCCCTCAGCAATATAGCCTATTTAGTGCTGACGCTGGACGTTCAACCAAATCTACTCAACGCCTCCTCAGAAGAGGAGGGCGGGGGAGGGGGGAGAAGGGTGGCACCATGGTAGATTCGAACCGGAACATCAGCTCTCCTGCACGCACGACCACCCAGCGTTCTACCGACTGAACTATTTGGCCATTCAACTAAAACAAACATCACGCTAGCTCTATTTTCCGTGGTGGCGACGACAGCAGCCAACCAGGCAATCAAACGAAACAAAACGTTGGTCACGACGACACTAGCAGTAAAGATGCGACAAGGGGTCATCCGTAAATCAGGACAAACTTAGCTGTTTGAGGTGAATCCACTAACTTGCCAGCGCGGACATCCATACCCATCCGTCCAACCTCACATATACACATGCAACAGTCAACCCACTCAACAAAACATGATACCTTCACTCACTCGATACACAAGTCATACACACTGACTTGCCAATACAGCCGTTGTTGAGCCAGCGTGTCCTAAAACTAAACACTGACTTGCCAGTGTGGACATCATCCATATCCATCCATCCAAAAGCACACACACGACTCAACACATACACATTGTGAAGCCTACATTTACTGACTTGCCAAAATAGCCGTTACTGAGCCGACGTGACGTAAAAACAGACACTGACTTGCCATCATCCATCCAGCCAGCCAAAACAAAAGCACCCACCCACACACCACATAATAGATTATTTTAGATACACCCGACTCGACACACACACACACCTACTCACTCACTCAATACATACACATTTAGTCACCAAGAGACTCCCGCACGGATTATAAACCAATCTACATAGAAATTTTTAACCACCCACACGCGCAAGCATCGTGGCATATTAAGTTCGATGAGAGTGTTTGGTGAAATTGCATGCCAACACCTGGGACCAACCAACACGTCTACCTCTCCGACATGGCGCTGTGAATTATAACTTATATAAGGTCTAAAGTAACTGCGTCTATCATAATAGTTATTATAATATTGTGTTTATTTTAATTACACTTGTATCGCAATGGCATGACGGAGATAGGTCGTGTCATGTATATAACTACAGTAAGAACAAAAAACAACAGTAACAATAACAACGATAATAATAAATAGTAATGATAATGCACCCGCACACAACATACATCACTACTGGGTAGAAGAATATATGAATGGCTGTAGAAGGGGGTCGAATTCAGATTTGGTTGGTATAGCCAGTCTACAAGAAGTTAAACTGAGTGATCTGAGACATAACGAGTGCGGTAAGTAAAAGAACCCCAAAAACCGCCTGAACCCGGTCGAGTGAGACAAACAGAATCACGCCCAAGTCTTGTCAAGTTTAAGCCAAAAACAAAAAAATGCGTTGTTTTCATAGTTGAGGTTGGCTTTAAAAAACAAGTCAAATTGTTTGTTTCGTGGTCAGTCGTTGTAAGGTTGGCAGCTCTGACTACAGTTTCTTATAGTTATAGGAAGCACTTAGTACTTCTCCGGGGAGCAGACAAAAGCTAATGGGGGATTTTCTGTATCCGGGAACCACCCATTCAGGCTCCTCGTAGTTCTGTTCTCTCCATCTATTCTGTGGTTCTGATCTAGGCTTATTATCTTTGAAGTATTTTAACCCCCCATCCAAGTCGGAGACTAAGATTATAAAAAGGCAACAAAGGGCTGCATGTCTCAAATGAAAAACAACAATAAGGCAACAAAAACTTGTGGAGCTCTACTGATTGTTCGTCTGCCAGGATTATCCCTGCATTCAATATGGTGTCAACGACCTGGCGACCATATCAAATTAAATGTATTTTATTCAATTCAGTTTGGCAACTAAGCACTTTCTCATTTCTTAAAAGGGACAAAAAATAAAAATGTGCGTTTGTTTGTTTTGGTTTTGTTTTCATTGCTTATTGTTTAGTGGGTGTTTTTTTTTAATGACCATCCTCTGCCATGAACAAGGAAAAATCGCCGCACAGACACATTCAGGGGACATTCCACAGTGGTTGTAAGCTTTTTGTTTTGCTTTGTGAGAAGAAAATTGACCCCACGGCGCAGCTAAGGGACTGTTTCAACCTTACCTCTAAAGCGGCTCGTTCTCTGTGTTTGTACCCCGTTCATTACGAGTGGCTGAGTTGTAGTTGTAGTTGAGTTGGTTGAGCGGCTGAGACGGACGTCCCTGTATCCCCGTTCCGTATAGCAGCGCCGAGAACTTATGGGTTGTTATTCAGAAAGATTGATGAAGAACATCGGTTTCGACTCTAAGCTGCATATATACCTTCGATTTCTTCATCCGAAGATAACGATCCCTCCCCAACCCCCATACCCCTTCTCCCCTCTCTGGGTTAACGTCTCCTGTCCCTATTTCGAGATCGAACTTCAGTTCAGATTCGAACATCGAACCCCTCTGCTAGCCAACCCAAAGCATTAGCAACTGAGCCATCTATCGGTCCTTGTCTCATATCACTCAGCCCAAGTCAATAAATCTGTTGACGCACCGCACCACCCATGAAACTAGTGCTGTCAGGGGACCCCGGTTTTATATTGCCTTTTTTTTAATTACATAGAACCACTAACTAACTAAAACAAAATGCACAAGCAAAACGAGTGACACCGTGTGTGCATATATCTCACTAGTGTTTGAGCTTTGGTGACGCACGTTCACCCATTAGTATTGCGTCTTTGTTGGCATTCTTTTAGAAAGAAAAAAAAAAAAAACTTAGCCCACGACACAAAAATAAAGAAAAAAAATGCAAAGAGGTCGGAAGGTCGGAACCCCCCCCCCCCCCCCCAAAAAAAAAAATCTTGTTAGAAAAAACGTCCGCACACACAAACATGAGGTAATGATATACGCTGTTCATCTCTTTGAGCTGCCCAAAGCCAATCAATACGCAGATTTTTAACACCAGTCACCTAATTCCTCTATTGAACGATAGGTGCGGAGACAGAACAGATGTCCAACAGGGGCTGTGTGTATATGTGTTGCCTGCATTATAATAAATGTATAGCAACAACATAGCACAGACAACACGCGCACCAGGTAAACAACGGCGCTCACGCTCAAGTCAGTCAGTAAACTACTGCTCTGCAAGAACACGGCGGTAACGAGTATGTACCGGACTCTTGAGAGGAAAAGGTGTGGATGACACGTCTCTCTGATCTGAGCGCTCAGGTAAACAGGTTAAGAGAAGTGAAAGTGCGCCGTGCTGTGCCTCTACGTTAACTTGAAGCATTCTTTTGTTCTTCCCAGTCTGATGGGAAGTTATTGAACCTTTCCACGTTTGAAGTCCCGATTCTCTCAAGGAGAAAACGAATCTCTCTCTCTCTCTCTCTCTCTCTCTCTCTCTCTCTCTCTCTCTCTCTCTCTATCACGTGTCCTCCCAGACGCAGCCATGGCTCATATAAAACAATAGCACGATGTCCCACTTTGCTCAAATATTCTTTTCATTTGTCTTCCTACAAGACAACCCTCAACGGGCGGACTACATGTATTCGGTCCAAGATAGTTCCCCAAACTCCAGGCTGACCAATATGCTTTTATCGCCAATTGTATGGTGTTTACACTGCATCACCCCCAGTGTCCCAGAGTCGGGCTTGGCATGGAGGAAACTGATGTACATACATTCTCATCGAGTAGTGGCAGAAGCACTTTGAGCCTTCTTTAGGATGTGACACTGATAAGTCAGGTAGCTGTCAACACAACGATTGGAAAACCGGAAAGACAATCACAATTGGCGGCGGAAAGCAAGCATAATACATCACACTATACATGTTATGATGTATGAGTGACATTTCGGCCTCAGGACTGACAGTCATGAGAGGAAACACCAACAAAACAAGTTTAGATGTTTTATGTTAGCTTGTCTAAAACTGCTTGTCGTTGAAGTTTGAGATGAGTTAACATCAAGTTTCAGCACAATATAGGCTATATTGTGGACAAGCTCCAAGCTGACATCTCTGACAATTTTATCTGCTGCCACATTTGAGACAGGACAGGGAAACCTGGACACCTGTCTCAGCCGATCACATTATACTGACTAAAGCTGCTTGTCACCCTTGTGACATGATTATAATTAATTGGATAAAAGTTTTTTTTTTTAAATGTGTTTACTGCGCATTGACACTTACAAAAAAGTAATTAAAAAAAATTAAGCAAATGTAAAGCACCAGTCATCCAATGTCACTCTCCATGGTTTGAGCTATATTTAGTGCCGTTTGCAATATTTTAGACCATCAAGTGATTAGAAACCAAACTTTTCAAGGAATGCAGTTCAGATATTAAGAAACACCCTAAATATTTTAGGGAAATTTTCTTGAGAATAAGAATCTGTGTTTCGAGAGATAAATGACACCATGGACTAATTGTTTGATTACAATCAAGTTGTTTGGTAAACTAACAAATTTTCAGTTAGTATTCAAAATTAAAATCATTAATTTAATAACAATAGTAAACGTGGAGGTAGATCTGTAACTTTCTTTTTTTTAGCTCTAGAGACATACTAATACAAGTTCATATCTGGTCTAGATCTTTAGATTGTTTTGTTAATGTCATATTTTTCCCGTCTAACCTCTACTCCTTTTCCCCCCACCCACTTTTTGCTTGTACAATGTATTTATAAAATGGTGTTACCATACATGCCTCTAGATCTATATGCAGATATATAAGCTTGGGCAACTGGACCTAGTAACAAATTGCAGCTAGTGTTCTGTTGTGGCCTTTTATTTTGACGAATCATGATGACACCGGGAGATACAGTCTCACAGTCGCAGGAAATTATTGTGTTAGCCTATAAA
>RQTK01000359.1:376422-408022 GCA_003991915.1 Elysia chlorotica | reverse complement strand
ATAGATAGATAGATAGATAGATAGATAGATAGATAGAGAGAGAGAGAGAGAGAGAGAGAGAGAGAGAGAGAGAGAGAGAGAGAGAGACAAAGACAGACTGAGAGAGAGAACCTTTTAACGTGAAAATATATATCTATGATAACACAATCAAATTCTCCATTTTTTTTATAAATTTAAAATTTAATGTGTAAACAAAGCAGAAAGATCAAATATAAAACTGTTTTAAGGGGAAAATAATTATACCAACAGCGTTTTGTTAATATTATCAGTGAAAAAAACATTTTTTTTCAATATATTCTGTTCATGTATATCTACGAAATTCCATACAGTAACATTGAAGTATATTAAAGGAAATTGAAAATAGAATCACATCTCAAAAAACAATTTGACATTGATATGTCATAAATTTAGAACATGGAATATTTGGTCAAAAGATGGGTAATAAACAAAGTTATTTCATACAAAAACAAAATCCTCACTGAAATGTATTGCCCAAACTCACACACACACACACACACACACACACATACACACGTAGATATGCAAAAAACTGAAATGCAGTCAATAATGTTAAATCAATAAAGTGAAAAAAATCGATTTCAGTGACAGGCTGACTGAGATAGAGGTTCTAATATATCCTTACTTTGTGTCTTGTCTCTTTGTAGGAGCATGCACAATTTTTAGACACAAGATTTGAGACCCTTCCCCGGTGTACTCTAAAAATAACATTGGATATTAAAGAAAACAACAAAACAACCAATGCAATAAAAGCTAGTTGTTCAACAATAAAAAAATGGTGTGTGGAAGGTTGATAATGAATACCTTCACCCTGATACAAGCCTCCATATCTGAGTGGCACATTGGTTAATAAGGGTCGGTTAATTACATTATTTTATGGACAGTCAGCGTAAATAAACAATGCAACTCCCCCCTCCCCCTCCCGCCTGCAAACTGGGTGAGTGAGTGGTTTATTCTTAACGTTTAACGTGAGCAGAAGCCTATATTGTGGATGGGCCCCAAGACTAACGTCTGACAAGTAACGTGCATCCACACAGAGACAGTGCGGGAACACCATGACTGTCTCAGTTGGTCACATTAAACTGAGACCGACCCAACTAACGCATCCCCTGATAGCCACAATAATTCAATATAGTCATTTATTTCGACATGTATATGAATGTGCAAATAAGCGACCCCGTTTGTAACCCAAATAGCGCCGTAACGGACGTACCTACGGCTGTATTTGAAGATGTCAGTATTATGTGACCAAAATATGAGACGCGACTCCTTGTACTCCCGCACTGTCTCTGAGTTGCTTGCAGCACGTAAAAATAGCCGGAAGTTAATTGTGGGGTCCGTCCACGATATAGGCTTCTCGTTAAGAAACTTACTCACTTATTTAAATAAAAAAATTTATTATTGTGACCTACTGACCTCAGGTGCTTTCAAAATAACTCCTGCTTTATAAATAATCTGGCCCCGATCAATACAGAAAATATTAATATTTCATGATTTACATTTTGTATGACTACATTTATTGTCTTGCCACTCACCACATTAGCATATGCCCTGAAAATTAATGATACAAATGTATTCACTGTTAAGTGGGTACTAGGTATTATAATTAATTTTTTAATGCTTAATGTGTCAACATTGAAGTTAAAGTACATCTGTAGTACGCCAAAATAACAAAAGAATCGAAAGTTGAACTCTGTGGAAGGATGGGTGAGGGGGGGGGGGGGGGATGGTAAAAAAGGAAGAAAGAGAGAGGAGAGAGATAGAGATAAATAGATAGAGAGAGAGAGAGAGGGGGGGAGACAGATAGCGATAGAGATGGGGGTTGAGTTAGTTTAACGTCCAACGTCAGCACTATTATAGGCTGCTATATTGTGGACGGGTCTAAAGAGTGACAAAGCGATAGAGCGGGAGAGAGAAAAAGAGAGAGGGAGAAACAGACAGACAGAGATAGAGATGTCGTAAAGCGGCTTTGTAAAGGTCAATGTCCTCTATAACCGCGCCATCAATCAACCGTAACACAATATAAAAATGTGAAGTAGACAAGATATGAACAAGTACACTCCCTTCAATTTTCTTTTATATTTAATAAAATGAATGCCAGTAGTAGTAGTAGTAGTAGTAGTAGTAGTAGTAGTAGTAGTAGTAGTAGTAGTAGTAGTAGTAGTAGTAGTAGTAGTAGTAGTAGTAGTAGTAGTAGTAGTAGTAGTTGTAGTATTAGTAGCAGTAGTAGTAGTAGTAGTTCTACAAGTCAAGGGTTCTAATCCCACAAAGTTAGTAGTAGTAGTAGTAGTAGTAGTAGTAGTAGTAGTAGTTGTAGTATTAGTAGCTGTAGCAGTAAAAATAGTGGTAAAAGAAGTAGTAACAGTACGTGTACATGTAACAGAAAAGTAAATTTAAGAGAAGAGTTTGCACGTCAGCACAGTAACATCTAAATTGTAATTTAAGAGATATAGATGTAGAGAGATATAGATAGATAGATAGATAGATAGAGAGAGAGAGAGAGAGAGAGAGAGAGAGAGAGAGAGAGAGAGAGAGAGAGAGAGAGAGAGAGAGACAAAGACAGACTGAGAGAGAGAACCTTTTAACGTGAAAATATATATCTGTGATAACATAATCAAATTCTACATTTTTTTTTTTTTTATAAATTTAAAATTTAATGTGTAAACAAAGCAGAAAGATCAAATATAAACCTGTTTTAAGGGGAAAATAATTATATCAACAGCGTTTTGTTAATATATTCGGTTCATGTATATCTACAAAATTCCATACAGTAACATTGAAGTATATTAAACGAAAGTGAAAATAGAATCACATCTCAAAAAACAATTTGACATTGATATGTCATAAATTTACACCATGGAATATTTGGTCAAAAGATGGGAAATAAACGTTAAAAGTTATTTCATACAGAAACAAAATCCTCACTGAAATGTATTACCCAAACTCACACACACACACACACACTAAACCAACAACAAACAAACAACGCACACACATTACACAGCTGTATTGAAACCCAGTGTGTAGTTGTAAACCACATTTTGAAAGATCGGTTCTTACACTGCTTAACGATGTTAAGTAAAGTTTCCTTCGATAATCAGCATCTATTTTCCTTTTTTCTTCTGATTGTTAGTTTTGTGCATGGAAAATTTATGGTTTGTATGAGATTGGGTGATTCCTTTCATATGCAAAGAAACAAATAGTGGGGACATTAATAAAAAAAAAAAGAAATGACACTGTAAAATTATTAACTTTCATGATTTACATCAAATAAACACTTTGCAATTTATACAGGTGAGGGAGACAATAAGAAAATAGAGGCATAATAATTTATATGTAAATCCTTTTTCAAACAAAACATTTCTGCCCAAATCTGGTCTCTTATGTAAAAACATTCTTGATCAATACACAACTTAAATGAAAATAAATGCATTACTGTCTGTTTACAAATCAAATATGAAAACATTCATGGTGCATATCATGAATTAAAAAAAAAATCTGTAAGATAATGAGAAAGGAAAATTAAGGAAACTCTGCCAAAAGTTTACAAATATACATCTTTATTGAAAAAAAAAAAACACCAACAAAACATGTACAATCCCAAATATCAAATTAAACAATAAAATCCCTTATTCAAAGCATGAACAGTGAACAGAGAAAATTTTTTTATTTTTTTGTTGTTGACAGTATTTTTAAGAGTATAGCAGTATTAACACAATAGAGCTCACATTCAATTTCACTTTTTTCCCCAAGAGGCAAAATAGGCAAAGGTTTAGAAAATCAGTAAAAAAAAAATATTTCAGTCGTAGGAATACAAAAAAAAAAAAAAAAGCTAGAATAAACACAAAAAACCAACCAACAGTTTAAAATCATTTCAGCACACAAAATCATAGAATAATTTTTTTTACTACAAATGGTGTCTAACTTTCCCAGCAACATCGACAATGAGCAGCGATTAATTTTTTATAAACCATCGCAAAATATCAAAACCTATACTGTTATCATAGGGTGCCATCTCTCTCCATATCTCTCTGTCCTCACAATTCACTATCAATTTGATCCTGTTGCATCTTCCCAGCCCATTGCATATATTTTCTTTCTGTCTACCTCTACCAAAATGAAAACATTAATTTGTCCTGCTTTTTAGTAGGAGTAATTGAACACATCAAGCAAACATTTCAGATATTTGCTGAGCGAAGTCTCTGAGACTAAGAAAGGTCTCAAGAAAATATACATGTAATATAATCATAGGTTATCTCAATTTTGGTATGATGATATCATTCTAAAAATTACAAATGGATGCATGACACAATTATGATAGTAGAAACGGACATAATTATAGACCTTCTATTTCATGAAAATTTTTTGCAATAAATAATTATAAGCGAATGTGTATTTTAAGGCCAAAAATCTGAATACAAGAATTAAAAAAACAAACAAAAAAATAAAAAAAAAGGATTTCTCAGAAAACTTATTACACTTTAATCATCTAACAGTTTTTTACCCCTTAAGCGATCAAAAGAATTTTGAGTTTGAAAGTTCTGAATTTACTTGCTAAAATTTACATATAGAAAAGGAAAACAATAATTTGAACGAGAAACGGTGTGGTTGTTCCTTGCTTAAAGGTGATACAAAATGCTGTGAGTTTAGTTTCGTTGATTTAATGTCCAACCTCAGCACTATAATACTTTATTGTGGACAGACCCCAATACTGACATCTGACAATTTTATATGCTGCCATACACGAGACAGGGCATAAAGACTTGGACTCCTGACTCAGCTGGCCACATACAGAACTGACACACAAAAAAGGCTTAAATCTAGGGACCGTCCTACAAAAAGGAGGAAAAAATATTTTGAAACAGATAAAAAAAGGAGGATTTCAACCTAAAGGATGAAAATTCTCAGCCCTAACATTATACTGACACCGACCCAACCAATTACAGGAGATGAAATCGATTGTGGGATTCAAACCACAAACAAGACCAATGCTCTACCACTTGGGCCAGTTTGCCTCCAGAAAATGCTGTGGCTGTTGCCTTTGTATTGTAGATTGGATGCAACCAAAATCTGTGGCAACACATGCACCAAATCCCCTTGTCGTCGGAGATGGATATTGTCTCAACTGCAAGCTCCTTTTAAGCAGAAATCCTTATTAGTTTCATGACATTATTTATGTAAACATAACCTGAGTTTCTAGAAAAACAAAAATAAATCCCAAAATTTAATGCATATCGTCACTGAGCTAGCGTAGAGTCATATCTAAGCTTTTTTTTTTTTAGTTTATAGATGATGTGAAAAAAGATTTTTATGTTCTACAAGCTCATTTAATTAGAAAACAAATCAGCACATTTTGATTACCACTTAACCATGACATAGATGCTGATCTTACAAGCTATTGTTAAATGTCATCATTCTTGATGTATGCCATCCTGCTGGTTCAGTGACAATACTATACAAATACATCTAGTTTCAGAATTATCTTAGACTTTAAAGGGGTGCCAAAAACCTGCATTGGAGCCGCAATCTCTGTATGGGATGCTTCAGAAAAGTTTGAGTTTGTTGTTTAGCATCCAGCATCAGTTATTTAGGCTATATTGTAGGCGGTTCCCAAGACCAACTTCTGACAATTTTACGTGCTGCCACACAGAGACAGTGCGGGGATACCATGACTCCTGTCTCAGCTGGTCGAACTAAACTGATACCGACTTAACCAGTAGGGGATAAAATTGGATAAAATACATTTTTTAGCGCTTTTGGGGTTTGAAGCAGATTGGGAGACCACTTGCGCCAGTTTTTTGCTCCAGGAAACCTAGGATGTAAACTTACTAGAGATTTCTTTTGAGAGATCTTAACAGACACTCACCAGAAGCAAAGTTGAAATTTTGTTTTTGTCATTAACGGACAAATTGCACAAAGCAATTGCACACAGCAGACGCTAGAAATTTCTCTTGGATCAACAGACGTATCAAAGTGAGGATGTCATAGTGAAACATATGAGAATACAACACAACTGCAACATTATTTTTCATGCAGAGCTGTGCAGGTAAAGTATGTCCCCTAATAAATGATGCAAATTAAAATATGTTTTAAAAAGAATACATATAACTATTTTCAGTGCATTTGAATGTAATCTTCAATGTGACCAAGTATCTAGATAGCTGTTTCAATTTCAGTGCAGCAAAAATAAACAATTGTAAAAAAAAAAAAAAAAAGCACATAAAAACACCAGCAAAAAACAACTTATCAATCTAAATCTACAAATTGAACTTGCAACTTTCTGAAAAAAATAAATAAAAATAAAGCTACCTCAAGCCCTCAAGACTGGGTGGGCATTATTATAGAAAAATAATATCTATAGATTACACCATGGGTGAAGGGAAAAAAATCTACACATTTGATATTATAAAACATTAACATATGAACCAATGAAACTTTTGTGACCATATCCATTAAAGTTAAATTTATCAAAATAGCAGAATAAGAAATGTTTTAAAAAATTTACAAAAAAGAAGAAATGTCAACTTTCTTTAAAATTAAAATTTAGTTCATCCATAAAGAATCGATTTCCGACGGGTTGAACCAACCACACTAAATAATACCATACTTTGTCACTTGAAAGAAAGATTTAGGAAAAATAATAATAATAATAATAATAATAATAACAATAATAAGAAGAAGAAGAAGAAGAAGAAGAAGAAGAAGAAGAAGAAGAAGAAGAAGAAGAAGAAGAAGAAGAAGAAGAAGAAGAAGGAGAAGAAGAAAAAGAAGAAAGATTTTTGTCTTTTGTGATTGGACATTTGCAATGTTTAGACTTATGTTTTGTCTTACCAAATTGTGTTAAAATACAACTATTCTTATTAATACAAAGTCAAATATAATGTTTGTCCTTATTTTGATCATATGAAAGATATCACACCAATTAGGCACAAAAAGGCTTCAATATGAAACACTATTAATCATGAAAGACAAGTTGCATGAAAATGAAAAGAAAGTGCTGAATGTATGACAATAGACAGATATGGATAGATGGACGGATAGAGAGGGAGAGAGAGAGAGAGAGAGAGAGAGAGAGAGAGAGAGAGAGAGAGAGAGAGAGAGAGAGAGAGAGAGAGAGAGAGAGAGAGAGAGAGAGAGAGAGAGAGAGAGAGAGAGAGAGAGAGAGAGAGAGATGAACATGTTGAACTTCCAACCGCTAAAAATGATGCATGATAATTATACAATGTATTCTGATGTTATGCAAAAAAATTATGTTAAACATAAATCTTCCAGAAGAACAAGAGGAAAAATCAGAAAAAAAGAAATTTTTATGGGGATGTTATAAAGTGTGTGTGTGTAAGGGGTTGAAGTTACACAAAGGATTAGAGCGGGGCGAATAGGAGAAAACAGATCATAATCTTAGTTTAATGAAAAAAAGTGAAAGGAAGAGATAGCAGAGGATAGAAGATAAAAAGAGAGAAGACAAAGAAGTATTCCAACTTTAAAAATATTTAATTGAATCCATGGCAAAGGGGTATGAAAATAATAGTCATAAATGTATCATACACAGTTACTGTCCTTGAAATCCAAACATATTTTTAGAAAAAATAAAATTATGAAAATCCCTCAAAGATCTTAAGGTTCTGTTTTCTTCTGTACATTTTAGTAATAATAATACACAAAAAATGTTGTTGTTTTCCATTGTACCTCAGTCAAATTATCTCATTGCTTACACAGATGTGTGTCCTAAAAAAAAACAACCCACCAGAAGTGAGAAAACAATACTTAAAACTATTTTTGAACTCCAAGAAAATTCTGTTTAACTATTAAAAAGCTTTACAATTTGCTTTTATAACTCATTGCGTAGTATATACTCCACAAAACAAATGGACCCAATTGACTGAAAGACCTATACATCCAGATGACATTTTGGTTTGAATTTACAACTTGAGTCCACCAGTCAAACACAACCAATGAGTGGAATTGTAAACAGAGACTTTCTTTCCCATGGATCTACGTGGACCAAGTGTAAAAGTAGGTTCTCTGCCACACGGGGAGGTACTCCATCAGCGGAACTGAAATAGATGAATTAATTAAAATTAGATATCAACCTTTTTAACATTTGTACAACTGTTGTTTAGCCATGGCACTTGTGATAGTCTATGCGTTTCCCTTGAGGTTTAATTTTTATGCATATTTCTTCATATAAAGTTAATTATCATATATTAAGTGTTTTTTATATAATTAAATTATATATGTCCAGATAAGAGTATATGTTGCATGACATTTACAGGTAAATTTCACGTACATTTGTTCATAAAAATTTATTTATGGCATGACATTTACAAATTAGTTTTTAAGTACATTTGTTTATTTCAGTTTTTTTTACCGCACAACATTTAAAGATTAATTTGATGTATATTTGTTCAAATAAGTTTAATTCAAGAATACCATGTAAAGTCCTTTGACATTTTGAAATTTAAAATGGAAAGAGCTAAGTAAATGTAATTTATTATTATTGTTAATATTATTATCATTATTATTATCATAAAGACAAGACTAATGTTTCCTACATTTTTGTTGATAGAAGCGCAAAAAACTGATTGGAAAAATTTTATTTGTGAAAGAGGGATAAAACCTTACCTAGGGCAAGTGAGACTCCAGGAATAGAATTAGACAAGGCGCTTAGTGTCTGCAGCAACTTTTCCCTGATGGACAAAAACAAACCAATAATATAAAAATTTCAAAACATGCTTCAAAGAAACAATTTGGATGAAAAAAAAAAATTGCGATGAAAGAAAGCAGAGCAAGGGAGAGAAAAATTTTGTTCTTGATCTACATGAAGTCGAATATAAAAAAGAGATGCTTTTTAAAACAAAAACAACCAAACAATGATTGGTTTAAAACACCAGAAGTAAATGGGCGTTAGACATAAAAGTAGTGCATATAAACATTTGAGTTACCTTTAAACTCAAAATTCACTCAATGTTCTTGTATCACTGAAACTACATATTTGTTTATTGTTTAATAAAACAAGTCAACAACAAGGTGAAAGCAGTCTGTTTGGCATGTCAAATGAAAGCTCCCATCAACCACGGCAGAGATGGAAAGAGAGTTTAATCTAAGGGAAGTAACCACCAGCTATACAGAGAACTAACAAAATAATAACTTTATAAAGGAATAAAAAAAGACAATTTGAGAATAATTATTGTGACAAATTACACCCACTTTGAGACCCGATCGTAGAAAGGAGAGCGAAGCAGGTACATGGCCAGCATGAGTGCTCTCCTCCTGAGTTCTGTCTTCTCCTGAGAGTTGAGGTCGCTACCGTCTCCCAGCAGACACAAGCTGGCGGCGGAAATCAACACAAAATTAGACTTAGAACTATGTTAATTGAAGGGCTCAGACAAAAAAACAGGCATATCACATTACATGCATATGAAGTTTGTTTTTGCCGTATGTCAGCACAGTTATGGCTATACTGTATGAAGAAAAAACAACCAAAAAACTAAACTTAACTGTGGGTTGCTAATTAAAGGGCTCAACAGAAAAACTTACATAAACATTACTTACTTACTCTAACATAACAGAGTATGGAAAGTTTGTTTTTACAGCACATTGTATGGAAAAACAACAAAACAGAACTTAACATAATTGCGAGCAATTACTATGTTTCTGTACTTGAAGAAAAACAGTCTACCTATTATATTACATATGTACAAAGACATTGGAACAAAGTTCAAAGACGTCTAATAAGTCTGCCTACCAAACAAATAATGGCTGAATTTTATTGTCTGAAATTGCCTGTTTTCTCGTTGAGTTACTCCAATGGTTAACACAAGCTAGGGAAATATATAAATATATAATCAGGATTTTTATTTTGATTGAAAAAAACATCAACGAAAAAAAAAACAAGGAAGAAAGGGAATTGTCATTTTCAGCTTCAAACTTGTGAAGCAAAAATGCTAGAAACTGTTAAAGTTCAGCATAAAATGTAAACAATGTTGTTATAAAAAAAAACAACTGTCGGTTAATAATGTATTTGTAACGGCAGCAAAGTTTGCTCTAAATTTTATCCAGATGAGAAATGAGGTATGCAGTGGTTCAAAGATAGAGCCTGGGACTTGTAATTGGAAGGTATTTGGTTCAAACCCTGCTCTGTATACCATTTTTTAAACCCTACTGCTTGGGTCAGTATCCATGAAATATGATTATCCCACTCTGGGGTCCCGTCATCTTACAGGATGTTTCTTGAAACCTGGGAGAAATCTAACAAGGAAGAGCACTGTCACTTGATGTATTCCTGCATATAATCACAAATGCAAAGGCAACAAGCTTGGCTTTACCTGCCAAGGTCCAGTCCAGAGGAGACGAGCCACGGCTTGAAGGACGACTGACCACACAAACACATGCTGCCAACTTTCAATTTAAATTAAGGATGATACATACAAACAAAAAATATGCCTTTTTCTTGATAACATGTATCTGTCAGAGACAGAAGTGTGTGCATTTCATGATTGAAGTTGGATCACTCCTTTTTCTGGTAAAAACAAAATCGAACCCCCCCCAAAAACTTAGCAAAACTTCATTGGGTTAGAGAGAGAATGAGAGAGAGAGAGAGAGAGAGAGAGATCATTTAATCACAGATGCAAAGACAACAAGCTTGGCTTTACCTGCCGAGGTCCAGTCCAGAGGAGACGAGCCACGGCTTGAAGGACGATTGACCACACAAACACATGCTGCCAACTATCACGTTTAGTTAAGGATGATACATACAAACAAAAAATGTGCCTTTGTCTTTATAACAATTATCTTACAATGTCAGAGACAGAAGTGTATGCATTTCCTGATTCAAGTTGGATCACTCCTTTTTCTGGTAAAAACAAAAGCAAAACTAAGCAAAAGAGAGTGAGTGAGAGAGAGAGAGAGAGAGAGAGAGAGAGAGAGAGAGAGAGAGAGAGAGAGAGAGAGAGAGAGAGAGAGAGAATCACACAGACAGAGAGAGGCAGAGACAGACAGACAGTGACAAAGATAGATATAAGGACCCAGACACAGACAGATACAAAGATAGAGAATCAGAATACAGTACTCCCTGAGCCATCCCACAATTAATGCGAACAAAACTGATGAAAGACTGTAACTAGTGTAAGGATACGGTGTAAGACAGGCTTCAAGATGTACAGAATTTCTCCCCATGCTTGCTTCCGGGTCAGCCTACTCGGCATCAAGTTGTCCCTGGTCATCTTCTTGGGCTTTCCTGACGACTGTGATCCATTTGTGCTTGGGACTTTCCAGTCTCTGAACTTCAGGGGCTCAGCTTCATTTTCAATAAACGTAGACA
Source organism: Elysia chlorotica (assembly GCA_003991915.1). NCBI lineage: Eukaryota > Metazoa > Mollusca > Gastropoda > Plakobranchidae > Elysia > Elysia chlorotica. The sequence goes on along the minus strand of RQTK01000359.1, from coordinate 396,684 downwards.
GAAATAAATAAATTTGGCACTGCTAAAATTTTAAGAAGCTTAAATACTGAATGATTATGTTTCAAGGGTAGCTAGCAAGTACATGTATTGATATTCATAAGGTTGTTTAGGATTTGCATCAAATTATTATATTATGGAAAAGAAATTTTTTTGACAAGAAAATATAGTTGTTCATAACTGGACTAAGTAAAAACATTTTCAAAATTATAAAACACTTCGTATCTTGTCAAAATTTGTCCCAAATTTGTCATCATGTCTTATTAAGAATAATCGGTTAACTAGCAATATTTTTTTGTCTCTGTACATCATAATAAAGTTTGATTTCATACTTAACCAGAGAATAAACTATATGCCAACCACAATAAAGCCATACACCCTGGTGAAACGCTACAACCATAGAACTCACTTGTTGACAAAGACCTCATGGTCTTCCCTGATCTCTTCAGAACAAACGACATGGATGGTACATTTGCTTCACCATTTGAAGTTGCTGCATGATTCTGTTTGAATGAACAAAAATAAAAAAAACAAAAGCTTTTAAATTTTACCTAAAAAAAATGTATACATAAAAATCTAATTTTTTTACGAATGTTCAGAGTGATAAGTTTAATATAGTTGATTTCTTAACGTCCATCGTTGTCCGCAAGTAAGTTATATTGCGGAAGAAAAGGTCCAAAGACTAACAGCTTTTACGTACTGCCACACAGGCATAGTATGGATACCTGGACTGACTGTCTCATCCAGTCACTGATAACTTTGGGTCTCCTAAACGCTTGTTAAATTTGATAATTTTAGTCTTGTAATATCTTTTTAGTTATCTTCAGTTTACAAGTTTGTAAGGCAACCAGAGAGATCAGGCACAAGTTGCTGATGTAAGTTTTGCGTTAGAGCCCTCTAACAATAATAAATTGCTCTACATTGATACTCTTCTTGTTTCATATCTTCAAATTCCATATATGACGTTTGCCTGATTTGGTTTGGTCCTTTTTTAAATTGTTTAAAGTAAGATAAATCTTTAAATCTTTAAAAAAACAAAACAAAACAAAAAACAGTCCAACATTCTGGTCCTGTTCAATTTCATGGGTTGATTCCTGCATGTTATAAAAGTAATGATCTCAATTATTATCATAAAGGGTTATAAAAAAAAGGAAAAGAAAGAGAGAGTGTTTGTGAGAACCTGGTAGGTTTGATATCCTTTACATACAAAGAGTAACAGCAGAGCAAAGGGCTAGGCACATTTCAAGTCAAATGTGAGACTGAAGTAAGTTCACTACATCTCTATCTCAAACCTAACTTAATTTTTGTTTAAAAAGAAGAGGGAGAAAGAAACAATCTAAGGCTAAATGTGAACCAAAAACCAAAAACACTCCCTGACTTGGATTCTTTTGAAATCTATCTCCATATTCGTGGCGTGGGTCGAATCTGACTTCAGGCAGGCCTACACATCTTTATTCACTGTAAAATCTGCCACTTTAAGCTTCTGGACTACTGTTTAAATGATTTAGGAATAGTTGATGGAAATCAAACACTTAACAATTCCGGCTTTTAAAAGTTCAGAAACCATTTTGATTCATTATGTACTGAGAGAAAAAAAGTCTTTCAACCCCTAAAAATAGTAAAATCCATTTCAAGTATAACTTTCAGTCGGAGTGTTGCACAAACCTGATTTGTGTCTTTTGCAGCTGATTCATTCTGTTTGAGAACAGCCTCTCTGTCGATAGGGGACATAGGGGGCACAGCCTGGATTCCAACACCAAACTTCACCAGCATTAAAAAGCGACACACACATCTGTCCGAGACAATGAAAAAAAAAATATATTAAATAATACAGCAGGACTGAAAAAACTCCATTATTATAACATGATAAACACCAATAAAAATAGTGTGAAGTCATCCAAACTTTCCAGCTAAGCATGGCCTAAAGCAAAGGAAAACTTATCAATTCTTTGTTTCTAATGCCAAATGGAGTGGTGACTCTGCATTAACATAAATAATTAACATCATCCAAATTCACTATAAGCTGCATACAAAAAATATGTTAACATGCATGCATTTAAAACATAAGGCTTACAATAATATAAAATATGTTCCTTACTTCACAATTTGTAAAACTGCAATGGCAGCCCAACGTCCAAACTCTCCATACATCCGCTCCGCAGAGATTTCTACAAAAACGCCAACATACTCCAGAACTGTGATGATATTCTTGAGTCTTTCCTGTGATGCTGGCTGGATGAGGAAAAAAAAAAAATGATAACATCTGCAGCTGAATCACAAAACCTGATAAAGCACACTCAAGGTAACCTGAAAAGATTTACAGAGAAAACATTCTATACTGTTCAAATAACAATGTTTGTTAATCCCATGCTTCATATAGTGATTTTATTTTTATAACCATTTCTTGATCTGAATGACTGACAAATTCATTAATTAATTGGTTTAGTTAAATAAGCTGAAGAGGCTTGTTGCTCTCTGAAAACACAAAACAGATTGAAAGTTTATCTTTATTAGCAAGATACCATTGACATTCTCAGAAGATTGAATACAAATCAACCGAGTGCTAGTGCTGTGGTGAAAAAAAACAACGAAACGATTATTCTATAGTATGTGTGGTATTATTGTAACCACACCTTCCTTCTCTACATAGTAATATACAATGTACAAGAATAGTTTTACAATGGCAGTAACTAGAACCCAGAGTAAAAGATACTCACCACTTTGGGAATAATTCCAGCTGCACTCTGTATAATTGTGTCATTGAGCAGTACTAAGAGATTTGACGCAGAGTACAAAAGCTCAGAGAGAATGGCCGAGTCTTCAAATTTGCCTGAAAACAACCACAATAAATTACACACTTATCCTGCATTATATAGTGATTGTACAGAACATACTAAATTGCTTTGCAATGAGTTCATATTGGTATTTAACTATTATAAGAAATGTCAAAAATCATTTGAAAAAAGCAAAAAAAAAAGCTTGACCAGCTAACAGGTAACATGGCAACTGGGTGTATGAAAAAAAGGGGTGGACGGTGGTGGGGTAGAGGAGAGAAGGAGATGTGATGGCACATAAAGAAATTTGGATTTCCTGTTTGTAAGCTTGGAGCACAGATATTTATAATAACTGAGCTCTTAGCATCACTAATTTGATTTACAGTATAGTATCACACTGTCTGCTTGTGAGTCCTGAGAATATTTGATAGCGAGAGACAGAGCCATGAAGAGACTTAGGCCTAATACTTAATAATATAGTAGGCTATGAGTGAAACACATTACATTTAGGCCTAAAATACAATTTGAACATCGAAATTGTAGGCCTAATACTAATAAATAATCATCAGAGAAAATTTGGTTCAAAGTTCAAGAGGGATGAGCATAGAGTTAAAGGGAAACATTAAAAAAGAACAAATGTATAGTCTATATCTAGATCTAGATCTATACTCACCCGCAATGACATAAGAAAAAATTCGAAAAGCTGATTCGAATTGCCCGATCGTCGCTGCATTTTTACAAACCGCACTTCTATACTCTTCATACAACTTCTGAACAAAGTCTGCCATTGTTGCGTTTCAATATAATACTTCACTAGATATAAATCTAGTCTAGTCTATTTTGGACCAATGTAGAAATGTAAACTTAGAACCTAGATCTATTATAGATCTACAGTATCGATTTCTGAGGAAACTTTATGGCCAGAGTGACAGTCTGAAATTGTACACAGCAGTAAGATTATCGAAGTACCATACTTCAGTAAACAATAATTATCTGGATCTAGTCATTTTTGCCTCTTTTTTAAGAGAACCAAAACATAGCCGATCCTAAAAATGCTTGAAAAAGAACAACCAACAACAATCTAAATCTAAGTCTAGACTTCTATTGCTGTGTAAAAATTATCGCGTAAAGTAAATCACATTATAGGCCTATAATATGAACCCATAAGATGATAGTTTACAACCATGATTATACATTGAGAAAGATCAGCCGCAAATTTTTTATTTCAAGAACGCATCATTATTTTACGTAAAACTAGTAAAAAAAAAAGCAAGACGTACAGTTACAGTATTAATTTTAAAGGCCCAGCACTCTTACTCTAATGTCTTAAAACTACCTCGATCTTTATCTTTCTTTTATTAGCTTTCATTCTAACTTTCTAAGCTTACATTAACAATTATTTCTTTAGATTTAACAACAACCTGAAGGATGAAGTTAAGATAAAGATAGGATCGTAAGTTCACATATTAACATCAACTATGAAGTTCCTCTATAGATGTATTCGTCTACAAACAGATACTGAGACAGGGTTCTTTAAAAAAAAATTAAATTGATGTATACAAAATCTAGATCTAGGATAGAATGCACTGTAAACATGACGTATCTTACTTGTTACGAGACGAAGGCTACATCTTGTTTGTGTATTCTAGCAGGGCCTAGACAATTATGACAGCCACAGGGTGCCTAGTCTTCCTATTTTGCTAAATAATCTAGATCTAGATTCTATCATTCCACGTATGTAAATGAAAAAATTATAGCTTTTTTCCGATGCTCTGCTAAGGTAGATTTTGATTTCTATTTCAATAGAAGTTGAAGCATAGATGGAATTATAAATTCTGTTTACTTCCAAGGTGCAACCTATGTAGGGGGGCAAGCTGGCTCAAGTGGTAGAGCGTTAGGCTCCAGATTGGAATCCCACGATCAGTAATAAAATTAGGCTATTTGTCCAATTTCGTTGCCTACTTGTTGGATCAGTGTCTGTTTCATGTGATGCCCTGTCTTGTGTGTGGCAGCATGTGAAATTGTCAGACGTCAGTCTTGGGATCTGTCCACATATATCCCTTATAGTGATAACGGACCTTAAACAACAAAACAACCAAACAAGGTGTGCGGAGATCTGGATATTTGTAAACATATTTACATGTAGGCTCTAAATTTCTATTTAAAAGAGAAACTAGAAACCTGTTTTGTTAATGGGAGAATCTAGGCAAAAATCTTTAGAACTGAATTTTCAAGCATTTATTATCTGTATGTATTCATAATACTAGACTCATGATATATATGTCTATAGCTGGTCTTCACTTTTGTTTTGAAATACACAGACTTTGCATTCCCAACCAGTCTTGGGAACTGTAATTTAAATGCCATACAGATTCCCAGTGTGTGTTTAATATTGTGACACATTACACAATGGCCCAACTTGAGGGCAGGTGATCTTTGTAAACTCGAGTTAAGGGGCCACTTGTCATGTCCACTGTATAAAAATCTCACTGCATTACATGTAAAATTAAAAAAAAAGTATTTATAAATTAAATGACAGGTAGAGGACTAGGAGGGGTTTAAAGAACTGAACTCATTTTCTTGATATCTATATGAAACGCAGATCTCACAAAATTTATAGATTTCCTTTCAAGTTTCAAATGTCGAGCCTCTATTTTGCTCTGACCATGGTTAAATCTCTCTTTCTCTCTCTCTCTCTCCAAATTTTATCTCTCTCTTTTCTTTAGAGCTCTTTTTTTCCCCCCCACTAATGTTTCTCTGTAAAGTTCATCAGCTGTCTACATACTTTTGAGTTTTTCTTAGAGATTTTCTCTCTTTCACTCTTTTAGTGATCAAAGTCTTTCTCTTCCTCTCTAGTATACTTCCCATCTCATTCCCACCCTTGCTTTCTCCCCATTTGTAACATCGTCTTTAATAAAGAAATTGTAATTTTAAATAATTTTAAAATTATTTTTGAAACATTTTCCAACATATTTATATCATTTACAATTTTGTTTAAAGCACAGTATTATATATGGTCTACTTCTTTGTTATTAAAGCTAAGTCTAATCACCATTAATGATGATAAATCTGCTCTCATACCAGTGACATAGATGTAAATTTGAAAAATATTTGAATGAAAATAGAAAGATCAATCCTTCACCTCACTATATATATTCAAAGCGTAACAGTTTTCCTTCAATCTATTGGGATAATACCAATCCTACAAATTTATTGTAACACTTCTTTTCCAGATGTGTCGACCTCGCAAGAAAGTGCTGATTGCATTTTTGGTTTTAGGAGCAATACCTGTTGGTTTCATGCTTTACTCTTTGGCAGTTGAGAATGGTTTGTAAAAAAAAATAATCAGATTTTGAGATTTGCCTGGAAATTAAAAAAAAAATATTGCTTAACAAAATACTTTATTGAAGATTTATTTTATGTTGCCCAGTCCTTGTTTTCTTTACTCGTTTTTGAAAGCTTCATGCAACTGATTCTAGTCCTCCTTCCAGTCCTTCTTTCTTAAGTCGATGACTTACAATTACACTCCAAATAATTGAGTTTCAACCACACTTTTACTATTATTTTTTAATTATAATGTATGATTAGTTTGCCTCACTCTAGCTGTGTTAATGGGAAATCATCAGATTGTGGCAGTGGGCAGTGTTTATTTATTAGCCCACTTTATATTTACCCACATGCAAACATGAGATTTAGAAATGTTACTCAGATTTCAAGACTATTGACGAGGCAATGACATTTAGAGGTTTTAATCCTTTTTGGGTATGGTAACTTCCATGACAGGAGAAACTTACCACACATACGCACCTAAACCAGTGCTCAGCCCTGACACGTTCAGACTGCAGGAGAGGCTGCACGAGATGGAGGATCAGAACGCAGCACTCAGGAAACAGCTCAGGTAACCAGCTTGATGTTTAAACTGTGGTGCCAATTTTCAGGAATTGTGTGGATTTTCAGAAACAAGAAATTCATATCAGACAATGTTGAAAAATTATCTGAATGTAAAAGTCCTGCCCTTTTGATTTAAAAAAAAAAAAAAAAGAAAAATAAATTCAGATATCATTGAGTTCTTTTCTAGTACATTATACATAATACTATGCAGCAGGTGTTGCAGATTGGAAGCCCCAGAAAAACGGTCAAAGTCTGTAACTCTTTTATCCCAAATTTGTCTATGAAAACGATTCTTAGAAAGTGAAAAAAAAAAATGTATCAAACCAGTATAAATATCAACAACTTCAATTCAGTAAATTTGATGTGCTCTACAACATAAAATTTTGCTTTAAAGCTTTAAAATCTATCAAGTTTGTAAATACGATCTGTGCAAAGAGACTTATTATATATTTATATGGTCTAATTTAACCAATCAAGTTTTTGTTCATGATTATATTAATTGACTGAAACATTGACTTTTCTTTATAAAGCCAAAACCAGAACCAGCTTCTCCGGCTCCAGATGACACTGGCAGCTGCGAATGACTCGAGTGCATCAGCAAAAATAAAGTGTGTAAATGCCGAGCCAGATATTCCAAAGTGTGAGGTGAGAAACTTTTTCTTCCTTTGTTATCGTCCCTCTAAAAACAAGAGCAGTTCATGAGTTGATATAAAATTCAATAATCCCCAGCCCCTCCTTTTTTTTCTTCTAAACAATAATTGTAGGGTTGAACAGGGTATAGAACGGATTAAAATTGAGTGGAAACTTGAGGCCTCTCTCCTGCTGAAATATTAAAATATATATCTAACATTGGTGCATGTTGAGATGAATGTTTTTAACCTAAATGGAACTGTTCCAGTTTTCTCAAATGGGATATAGAATTATTTTTTCTTTATTGTATTCTACTTGTCAAACTTAAATATAGATTGATTTGGTAGCTAACATGGTTTGTAGCATGATCAACCAAAGAAACCTCTTCAGATGAAAACATTTTTTTTTTTATAAAGATGCTGGTAAGTCAACAACAACATAGACGATCATGGGGTTTATTTTTTGTTACTTATATTTTTGTTGAAGTTCTCTTCACTAAACAGTTGGCTTTTAGTAGAGCCTCTCCTTGGTTTTCATAATGACTCTTATGAAACTTGTATGCTAATTTTTTTTCCATTTGGGCTCTTTCACTTAGGTAATAAATGTTGCCATAGTGTGTGCCGGTCACAATGCCACAAGAGATGTCGTCACCCTTATCAAGTCCATTCTGTTCTATCGACGCAACCCTCTTCACTTTCACTTCCTATCTGACAATGTTGCTGAAATGATTCTTACAAAACTGTTTGAGACTTGGAATGTTGCAGAGGGTATGTTTACGTGAAATTTTCGTTATTAAATGAATTTTCTGTTCAAATGTAATTTATGCAGATACAAAAATTGAAATGTTAGGCAAGGAAATCATTCAAAGCTAATCCCAAGGTCCATAACATATTCAGGAGACACTACTCCCACATTCTTCAAAATAACTAAAGCTAAAGCTGTTCATCACAGTCAGAAACGGATTGGTCAAAGCAATTAACCCTTTAAAAAAGTGTTTGTCAAATCTATTTGGGTATTCTAAAGCGGATAAGTGTAATAGATATTGTATAGAGAAGATATTTATATGCCCATAAATTTATCAGTAAAAAGAAATAGATGTAAACTTTACTTAAAAAGTTTGTTCTATACTCAAGGCTTATGAAAATAATCTAAAATTTGAAGAAATTGGTAATACGGATAGCTAAAATGCAAACCACGACTATCTTGAAAAATTTTGTTCTCTTTTTGTGTCCACAGTTCAAGTGAGCTTCTACAAAGCTGAGTCTGTCAAAGTAAGGCTTGCATCCATCACTTTTTTTTTATGAGAGAGTCAACATACTATTGGCATGGTTTGCTCAATTATTTAATTTTATTGCTTTCCATGATTTAAAGTAAAAACAATTTTTTGAAAATCCACAATGATCCTAAATTAAATGTTACAACTGAATAAAATGACAATAATTGAAAAATGATGACATATAAATTAAACCTTTTGAGATCTGATAGAAATACAAAACAAATCAAAGTTAGAAAGTCAATGTTAAAACTTAACCCTTTGAGCCCTTGAGACCAGTATACTGTTCTAACTGCTATTTTTAGCCACACTATAAGACCAGTGAGCCAGTCTGAGGATACCCCTTGGTAAGCCCTCCAAATAAAGTTTTAAGAAAAGACAAAAGAAAAGGGATTTCCATGACCATTATATGGGGTTTCCACTTCTCTTTCACTTTAGAAAATGGCTATGCTCAGTGCTGTTTATTTTTCTTGAATCTTTTGAGTCGATTTGTGCACCAAGTAAGTAACTAGCAAACGAGCTAGGTTTAGTGCACAATATGTGATGGATAATTTTGATGAATTCTTATAATTAGACGTAGATTTGAGTGATCCATACCCAGAAAGTGATTTATAGTCTTGTTTCAGATGACAAATTTTCTAGATCTAAAGGTTTTAGATCAAGTGAGGATGAAATAGTTTACCCTAGACCTGGACCTAGCTCTGATGAGGAGATATTTTAGGCTCAGGAGCTCAGGGCACTACAGGTTAAAGATAAAACATTTTAAAACCCTTCCTTTAATCTCTTTTTCTTAAATCTTCTAAGCATACATTCTGCATGTGCAGTGTTTTCATTGTTTATATATCCTTTTTATATCCTTGCAGCCTGACATAGTTTGGATTCCAAATCGTCATTATTCTGGAGTTTATGGCCTAATGAAACTGACATTGCCCAAAACCTTGCCACAAACTATGAACAAAGTCATAGTTCTGGATACGGATGTCACCTTTGCTACAGATATTGCAGAGCTATGGAAAATCTTCAGAGTTTTACGAGGGAAACAGGTGTGTTTGATTTGTATAATTTGTCTTTAGCGGAATTCTTTATTTAGGACCACTCAAAAAGAAAGTAGCAAAAATAATAATAATAAATATACAAAAAACACACACCAAAAAATAAAGTGTATGTGGAGTATAAATGTTTTTATGTAATGTTCAGGCCCTGGCTCTTTCATGGTAGCTTCTCTTGATATGTGCTTGACTTCCTAACAATAAGTCTTAAGTAATCAAAGATATGATCAAAGCATAAAGCACTCAGGTTTATTAAAAACAAATTGAAATACAGAGAAAAATAATCTATTTTTTGATGAAGACACACCCTATTTGTACACACCCAAATCTTTATCTCATTTATTATAAAATGGTCAATATAAACACCTGGTATCAAAGATTTATAATATATTAGAAATAATCTTTTTTTTTTATAATTAAGACTCCAAATGTACACGTTCTTCATAGTTTCATCACAAAATACATGTATCCTTTTTATCCATTTTGAAGATAATTTTCAGAAAGAAACTTCCTTAAAAAGATAAAATTAATATAACTTGAGATATAATTATAACACTTGCAGTCATCTTTCTTGTTGCGTCTCTTTTTGTAAAAGTTTCTACTAATTAGTATACAGCAAGCATACAAAGCTTTTCAAACTACCTTTTTTTACCCACAGGCGATCGGACTTGTTGAAAATCAAAGTGACTGGTATCTCGGTAAACTGTGGAAAAACCATAGACCCTGGCCTGCTCTGGTATGGTTTGGAGTTTTATGATGCATTTAAGCTTTGGAGATTTTAATTTTTCAATAAAACATAAAAAAAAAGAAAATACAATATGTTATTCAGAACTAAGTAAGTATTATGAAGGAACTAACATTCAGGGTACTTGATAGAGTTACGAAACTTTCATTACACATTTTTTTAATTGAATTTACAGTTATGTTTTAAAAATGAGTTCTTTTCTTTTTCCTAGAGATTTTTACTGAAACTTTTTTTTTTCCTATTTTTTTATAGTAAATTCTCAAATGTCAGAGTTAAATCATAAATGAACTTAATCAAACCCCTTTGAACTTTTACTTCTTTAATCATCAAATTTTTTTTTTCATTTCTACCAGGGACGTGGGTTCAACACAGGGGTCATCTTGCTGGATCTGAAGATGCTGAGAGAGATTGGCTGGATGCAAATGTGGCGGCTGATAGCAGAGAAAGAGCTCATGACAATGTTGGCAGTGTCCCTTGCTGATCAGGTTGGTACAAAGATTTGTGAGACACTGATATACAGTGGAATTCTCGTATAAAGTTAACCCCTTGGGGCTTTTTTACTTTAAACAAGGTTTGACTAATAACTTTTAGCAAGAGTTGACTTTAAAGGTTATGACTTTCAGTGAATTCAACTTTAAACATTTTGGTCCACTCGATTTCTTACAAAGATTTGGACCATAATTATTCAATACCCTTCATTTTTATATTGGTTTGGTAGTGCATACTTTCATTTTGATAAGTGTGTAAGGATATAATTTTGAAACACAGATGCAACCCTGAATGTGATCTGCAGAACAAATTATCTTTAAAAAAAAGAAAGAAAGAAAACCCCAAACTAAAGAACATATCTTGTCTCAGAGCTGTAAAGCTATTTTGTAGCATTGAGTCAATGAAAAATGTTTATTAAGTTATGCAAGCTTCAAAGAACAAATTTTTCTGTGTCGTACACAGGACATCTTCAACGCTGTGATCAAGCAGCACGACTACTTCTGTGTCGTGCACAGGACATCTTCAACGCTGTGATCAAGCAGCACGACTACCTGGTGTACCGTCTGCCCTGCCAGTGGAACGTCCAGCTCAGCATGAACACTCAGAGTGAGCAGTGCTACAGCGAGGCATCGGACCTCAAGGTAACCACACTACTACTATCTTTTACTGATAAATAACGAGGGCTATATCGCCTGATGGCCAGAAATGTGCTGGAGAAAAGAACCATCCATAATCCCTGCAAAGCTTAGGAGACACTAGAAACAGAATTTTTTGTGAGGGAAGCCTGGCGTCTTATCTTAGGAGACAAAAAATAAACTAGAGCACTACTTCCGCTAGATGCGAAAATTCCGATGGATGCAAAAATCCAGCATCTTTTTTTGTTCCTGATAGATCTGTTGGTTATTTCTTTCCAATCATATTGTACACCATTTCACGTCCCCACAAATATTTTTGTAGCAATCTAACAAAATGAGTCTTGCTGTGGCCCTCACTTGCACAAGAGTCACTTCAAATACTGAAATAAGGGCAGGAATCATCACTAGAAATGTTCAACTCACTTCGAAATGTTGCAAATATTTCACCAATTCAGTTCAAATTTTGTCCTCAGTTGTATAACTTATAATTATAATCTTTTTTGTTGCCAAGACTAAACAGCAATAAGACCCATTTTGTGAAAAAATGTTTGCACCTTTCGTTTATTCTGATAAATGTCTACATGTCTCTGTATTTCCTATAGATCATCCACTGGAACTCGCCAATGAAGTTGAAAGTGAAAAATAAGCATGTAGAGTTTTTTAGAAACATGTATCTGACCTTCCTGGAGTACGATGGAAACCTGCTGAGGCGACAGCTGTTTGGCTGCTCCAACGGAACATCTAACCAGACTCAGGACGTAGTGGTGAGGCACCTAACTAGATCATTGACTTCTACACAGAAAGGATCAATATACATACAGCCTATGCTTTTTTTTGCCGAGCCAGAGGCACCGACAATGAGGCTCTAAGAAAGTGGATGATTCAGAAAACTTTACACTTTGAGACTTACTCATATAATTATGTACGTTATTTTCAAGACGGTTAGATAAATATGGTTACACAAGGTAAATAAAAAACAAATTGAGATATGAGTATACTATTGGTAGAACATTGCAGAAAGGCAGTGAAGTATCCTATGGAACTTAAAAGTTTTTTGGAGCTGCTTGAATTAAGCAAATGTGTATTGATAGACAAAAGATTAGGTAAATTAGTAACCATGTAAAGGTGGTTCAATCTGTAATGTTCAGGTATGATTACCCCGATATTACAAATTTAAACTTTAGTGTGGGAGCACATCTTCATAATTGGAAATCTTTGGGGGTGTAAAACTAATCATTCATAACTCATGCATTGATTTCACCTCTGACCAGACAAGTGACCACTATGAGGATGATGATTGCTACGACTTCCGCTCAGAGCGAGAGCTCGTGCACCGCACGCATCTTTACTACCTTGACCATCGGGAGGACAGCGACAGTGGGGGCGATAGCGATGTCACACTTGTCTTGCAGCTGTCTATGGACAGGCTGCAGGTAAGTCACTTTGTACTTCAAACACTTAATGAAGATGTTTTTAAAATGTGTCCAACATCAAGGTATGTTTTCTGTTTTAGCAGGTACATGACTTTGTATTATGCACCATGATCTTTTTGGTTTATTTGCCCCCCAGCGAGAATTGGTTATGATCGTCCAGTTGAAGAATGTCCATGTCAATTTGCTTTTTAGAGAATAAGTTTGTCTTAATTTAATCCCTTCGTGACATACAGCGTACACCGTATATCTGATTTTCTGTGACAAGATGCCTAGCCCACACACATTGTATGTCCTCAAATCCGCCTACTTCACCATTCCCCATGACACTTAGATGTACCATGTACATGTGTTTTTGAATGCATAAAAATGCTCTGGCTACAAAGCAATAAAAAAAACAACCGATGGCAACGTTCAGCAATGTTGAAAATATATGAATCATACCACTCTTCAATTTTCAAATAAGGCTCGTCATGGTGATTGAAAATACCTCCGTCGCGAAGGGCTTAAAGGATTGCTATGTCAACTTTCCCTCAGATAGAATAGGTTACCAATGATCCAGTTTATCTTGTGATTCTCATTTGGGTGCAGTATTACTAGCTTCATAAGTTGAAGTAAAATAATTTTACTCTTCGAAATAAGTATCCTGTGTCCTCCTCTAAAGCCCCTTTTCTTATTCTTTAATTGGATTAGTTAGACTGTCATGTACATATGTCTGTGGTGGTTACACGTTTAAAAAAATAAAATATTGTAACCCTATAGTTGCCGAAAATGACTAAGTAAATTGTGAGCATGTCCAATTAATTAAATAGTTTGTCATATGATCATGCCATGTACCCCTTAGTCTTAAGTATTTTGCTGTAATGCTATAATAATAATAATAATAATAATAATACATAGTTTTTCTAGCGCGCATAACCACTACACAAAGGTGGTGCTCTATGCGCGTATATATATATATGCATAACAGAAATTTCACTGTAAAAGATTGTAACCCTATAGTTGCTGAAAATGACTAAGTAAATTGTGAGCATGTCCAATTAATTAAATAGTTTGTCATATGATCATGCCATGTACATGTGTCTGCAGTATTTTGCTGTAATTATATTTTTTTATGTCTTTATATGTATAAGATGACATGAAAATTCCCAGTGTCCTTTTGAGTTGATAGATTACTATATGCTCGTGTCATGTGCTCATGTCTGAAGTATTCCAATCACTGGATTATTTTTAAATTTTCAGATGTTGGAGATGATATGCAAGCACTGGGAAGGCCCAATGGAAGTTGCGCTGTACATGTCTGATGCTGAAGCTCAACAGTTCTTGCGCTACGCATTGGGTTCAGATACCATCATGAGCCGCAAGAATGTGGGATACCACATTGTCTATAGAGAAGGGGTATGTCCAATTTGAAATTTTTTTTCTCCTCATGATTTTATTGATATGAGTAATGTTTTACTCCTATCAAAGAAAAGTAATATAATAATAATTTTAATAATAATAATAATAATAATAATAATAATAATAATAATAATAATAATAATAACAATAACAATAATGATGATGATAATCATGATGATGATAATAGAAATAGATTGGTGTAGCACACATTGATATGCTCTAAGGCATTGAACAATGATGTGACATTTCAAAAGTATGTAAGTAAAATTACATGGAAGGACAGCTAATAAAATTGCATGGTCGTATACCTGTTTAAGTTACACCTTTTCACATACATTTAAAAATCTTAAGTTTGGGATTTGTATTGTTATAAAAAATATTTTGTTTAGACTTTGGGAGAACCAACAGTTGGCTAAAAATAGTTTATATTTTGGCCTTGAAAAGATCAGCTTTTGAGTTGTAGCTGAAAATTGAAATTGAGTATTTTCTGGAAATATCCTGTGGCATGTTTTTATCGCGAAATATTGCTGAAATCAGCATGAAAATTTACAAAAATCTTCGCAATGACACCAAAATTTACCTCCACCCCCAAAATTATTTTTTGTTCTTCATTTTTCTCAAATTTATGTCTTTTTCTTGTTTCTGTAGTAGCAAGAGCGCTATATACTACTTTGTCAAAATGACCATTATTTTTTATGTTGCTATAATCTCTCTTTTGTCGTGTTTCATCACAGCAATTTTACCCAGTCAACTACCTGCGCAATGTAGCCATGTCTCAGGTGCGCACGCCGTACATGTTTCTCTCGGACATTGACTTTCTGCCCATGTATGGACTCTATGAGTACCTGAAGAGAGCCATCCCCATGGCTGACATGGCTCGCAAGAAAAAGGTAAACAGCACTGAAACATTCTGGAGTCTTTATTGTGAGGCAATCAGAGTTAATCAGGCACAAATCAATTTTGTTCTTTTTGTGAGATACATATAGTGTTAATGTTAAAAAGCATAAATTTCACTTTAAGGTATTGAAAACTTTGTATACCTCAGTTGCTCATAATTGCTGTTTTTCTGCTGCTCTACATCACTAGTTTAAGAGGCATTTTAAAGGGAGGTGATAAAGTCAAGCGCAAAGCTCCAAAACTGAACTTATTGTGCAACTGGACTGAACCAAGCCAATTTTTCCATTTAGTATGATTGAGGCTGAATATTTTTATTTATTTATTGCCATTTATTATGAGTATACTTTTATTATTGTTATGAACAGGGTGTGATAATTGTTTTGATTTTACCTACCTTCAGACAAGAAAAAGATATGTCACCTTTTAGTTTTCAGCTTTTTAAAGCGAAACTTAAGTGAAATGGATTAATCATTTATTTTGAGAACTGAATATCTTAACATGGCATACCTCTTACCAGTGCTGACTCAATTTTTGGTATATGATAATATGGGGCAGATAATATGTAATACATTTCTTTTCAAGGCGTACATTTTTTTTGAAAATTGGAATTTTGTCAGCAGATTGATTCTAACATTTTTTGCTATAGTCAAATAAAAAACTTGAATAAAAAAGGAGTTGAATAGTGTCGGATACGAATATATTCTAAAAACACTTTTCCTTAAATGTATGTTTTATTTATTTATTTGTTTTCTCAGGCTTTGATAGTTCCAGCATTCGAAACTCAACGCTACCGTCTTCAGTTCCCAAAATCTAAAACAGAGCTTCTCTCCATGCTGGACATGGGCACGCTCTTTACTTTCAGGTCTGTTTTCAATTTAGAGCTGAGAAAAATTTCATGATAAAAACTGATGATATGGCTTGGAAAATTACTTTTTGTTGTAGGAGGAAGGCTAGCTGGTTTAAGTGTCAGAAGTATGGGTTTCTGCTAGGGAGGTTCTCGGTTCAATCTGATTTTGTGATTGTCCATTCTGCTTAGGTTGATGTCAGTATAATGGGACCAGCTGGACAAAGAAATATCCTACTACAATATATATATTTATTTACTACTCATTTTCATTTACCATAAGACCGTATCCATTTCTGTATCAAAATACTTGTAATATGAACAGTCTTTCTGTAAAACGGGCAGTATTATTTTACAGGGATTTTAGTATACTATTAATGGAGTGTTCAGTTGGCAAGGGAATGGTAAAACATCTCACTTAGTGAGCTTCAGCTTGCCAGATAATTCAGCCATGGACGAGTGGAGCTATCACATTATACATTATCCCTACTCCCCCTTCTGCAGCTAAATTAACATTTTGTTATCAGCATGGTAGCTGGAGCAAAATATCTTTTGGAGATAATTATGGTCTACAGTTACTTCACCTTCTGGGCTCATAACATGAAAACAAAAAAGTATAAATTTCTTTTAATACTATATGTATATAAAAATCTTTTTGTTCGTCTTCATGACCCAGATACCACGTTTGGGCAAAAGGACATGCTCCAACAAACTTTGCCAAGTGGAGGACAGCAACCACCCCATACACAGTGAGTCTTGCAAAGTCTTGCAATTCTCAACCTGTACTTTCCTTTGAAAGTCGAGTGCAATAAGCTTGGACATGCGTTTCTCATAATCATGAATTCCCTAAACTCGTCCACTTTCTTGTAGGAGGAAGGTTAGCTGGTTTAAGTGTTAGAAGTATGGGCTTCTGTTAGGGAGGTTCTCGGTTCAATCTGATTTTGTGATTGTCCATACTGCTTAAGTTGATGTCAGTATAATGGGACTGGCTGAGACAAAAGTCCTTGTACACTCACTCTGACAATGTGTGTAAATTTCTCTTTGGACCCTTTGACAATATAGCTAAGATGCTTAAGTTGGATGTTAAGACATCAACCTTTACCATTACTTTGTTGTTGGTATATTCTTTTCCTATTATCTGATAAATCTGCACATCTGCAGCATCAGTGGTAACCTATTTGAGCCTGCTGAAAGCAGAAATATCCTACTACAGTATATATATACTTTTTTACTACTCATCATTTACCGTAAGACCATATCCATTTCTGTGTCAAGATTTTAGTATAATATTAATGGAGTGTTCAGTTGGCAAGGGAATGGAAAAACATCTCACTCATTGAGCTTCAGATTGCCAGATGATTCATCCATGGATGAGTGGAGCTATCACAGTTTACATTATCCCTCTCCACCTTGTGCAGCTAATTTCATATTTATTATTATCATGGTAGCTGGAGCAAAATATCTTTTGGAGATAATATTGGTCTACAGTTATTTAACCCTCTGGGCTCATAACGTGAAAACAAAAAGTATAAATTTCTTTTAATACTATGTGTATATAAATATCTTTTTGTTCGTCTTCATGACCCAGATACCACGTTTGGGCAAAGGGACATGCCCCAACAAACTTTGCCAAGTGGAGGACAGCAACCACCCCATACACAGTGAGTCTTGCAAAGTCTTGTCAGTTCTCAACCTGTACTTTCCATTGAAAGTCGAGTGCAATAAGCTTGGACATGCGTTTCTCATAATCATGAATTCCCTAAACTTATCCACTTTCTCTTTACAATTCTCTGTTTTTTCTACTTTTATAATTTATCTATTGCAGAGTTGCAACAATACTCTGTCTTTATTTTTACATTTATAAGCTTTCTTTTGCAGAGTTGCTACAAATATTATTCAAACAATTTACTTTCAAGCTTTAAGAGAATTAAGTCGCTTTGGACTTTGAACAAAATTCTTTTTTTTCTCATTTGCAGTTCTATCATTTTGGAGTTTTTCATGTAGTGTAAATCATTGTTTTCTAGATGATTATAAGTATGGGAAAGAAACAAATTTTGCATTTGTTTAATATGGTTATCGCCCTTTCACATTTTCTGTACCCCAAATCTGGTTTTCATATGTATCTCAACGAAAACAAATCTAGGTAGGACTGGTATATCATTTTTCTTCCTATGTAAACTCTTGAAAGGTTGAAGAAATATTAAAGGAGCTAAATTTGTATTTTTATATTTTTTTAATTTTGATCAGCCATTGTTCTCCATAGAGGGAGGGAGAGAATTCTCTCCCTCTCTCCGGATTTAACATCTCCTAGGTTCCCCTGGGGGATCCTATACGCCGATTTGATCAGCCATGTTTGTTTATGTCATATTTTTGTTTGATCGTGTTATAAAGAGGAGAAATTCCTTTATCTTTTTTGTTGTTGTATTGAAGGCAAGGCTCATCAACATTTTCATAGAGCACAGTGCTTAGCTATAATCAGGATGTTAGGTACGAGATTCAATGTCTGGTCGGGCAGTCATGTTATTGGCAGTTTGGTTGGTGTCGGTATATATAATCATGTGATTGTTTGAGACTATTTTGTGGCACACTTTACGCATTCTGTGTCTGTGTGGCCACAATAAAATAATTGTTGCTGTATAGGTACTCTCTTGGGCCATTTTACTACACTGTAGAACAGTAGAAGTTCTCTCGAACAACAAATTACTTTTAATTTATTAGAGGCTTGAGGTTTATCTATTTAACTTTAAATCTTTTCCCATCACGCCGCACACATGTTGTGCAGGTTCATACACTCATGTTCTAGCACATTTTTGTATTGATCTGCTTACCTTCCATTTCAAAATAATAAATATCAATGCTTTTACCTTTTCAAAGTTTTAAAAATTCCCCAAACTTAGGTGCACACCCAGGAATAGGCCTAAAATCATGCAATGTGAAAAGGTTTACTTACTGGACACAATTCCAGATTTTTGGTCTTTAAAGATTAGCCTCTTTATCAAATCCTGGTCTTCAGTGAGTTAAGGTAATGAGTGGGAGCAGGGAGATTTAATAGAAATGTATGCTTTACAACAGATGAGATAAAAGAGAAAGTGTGTGTTACTGATGTTATGTCTTTTCAACTTTTCTTACACAGGTGGCTTGGGAGCAAGACTTTGAGCCATACGTCGTGGTTCATAAAGACATTCCGAGATTTGATTCCAGGTTCCTGGGCTTTGGCTGGAACAAAGTCTCACACACCATGGAGCTGGATGCTCAGAAGTAAGAGAATTTAGTGTAAATTAAGATTCAGATGTCTTCAAAATCAGAGAATTTACTGTAAATTAAGATTTGTATGTCTCAGAAATCATAGAACCACTGTAAATTAAGATAAAGATGTTTCAGAAATCACATAAATTACTGTAAATTAAGATTCAGATGTCTCAGAAATCAGAGAAATTAAATAAAGAGTCATACAATAATATACAGTAATATCTTCAAGAAGGCTTCACTGCAAGAACAATCAGATTCTAATAAAAAATTTTCCTTAGCTTCAACCTGTAGCCATATTTTCCTTGTCATGCAGTTTTTCCCTACTAAAGCATCAAATGGATAAATGATCAGAGTATAGAGCAATTGAATATTGAAGAATATAAAAAATATAACCATTTTTAAGGGGTTCTAAAACTGAAAATACATTTCTCTCAAAATGGATAAATATGTGACCCTTAGCTTTTTTCCCCCTATCAACCCCTACATATAAAATTGACATAGATTTGGCTTGATCAGATTTTGTCAAGAAAAATATAAGTAGTTTATTCATTTACTTATTTGAAGTAAGTAAAGAAAAGCATGACATTGTTGATCTACAAAACCTGTAAACAAAATTAGCAATATATGCTTTGAATGCTTGCAATCTAAATGCAGTTCTATTTCTTTATTTCATTCCACCCCGTCTAACCAGATATGAGTTTGTGGTGCTTCCCAATGCTTTCAGTATTCATATGCCACACGCTCCAAGTTTCGACATTGCCAAATTCAGATCGAGTTCACTGTATAGAAAGTAAGTTCACTGAAAATTTACTAAAAATTTTTATATCTTTACCAGCACAGAATTTTTCATTCATAGTTAGTGTTGGTTTCTGAACGTCCAAGAGCAGCAACTGGGCTTTATCGCGGACCAATCATACTTAAGTTTAATACTTTTCCATGGTAGAAAAAAAGAANNAAA
>RQTK01000359.1:358324-376252 GCA_003991915.1 Elysia chlorotica | reverse complement strand
TNNTNNTNNTTTGCTTCTTGTTCTTATTACTATTACTATTTTTCCCCTCTCTTATTTACAGGTGTTTAAAAATACTCAAAGGGGAATTCCAGAGAGACTTGTCCAAAAAGTATGGCATACAAGCTTTGAAGTATCTGTCTGTGGAGTAGGTTTGCTGAGAGGTAGTGGCAGTGTTGTTGACTCAGACTGTGCACAGATCAAACTCTACCATCATTCCATGCCTTCACTGTTATAGCCATGAAAATAGGGTAGCAGTTAAATAAAGCTGTGCTGGACGATGTTCGCTGCTTAAAGGTTATCAGCCCGTTAGCACGTGGAGTCATTTATCTCTTTTTGGTGAAGGTCTGATTTTCAGAACCAGTTGGAAGACCTTAAGGATTAAGAAAAAAAAATTGGGAGATATGAGTTGCACAGGTGAAATAAGAAAGATTAATAATATGTACATAGTCACATGTATTAGGGGATAAAAGATGTGAATCTTTTTTTATATTATTAATTTCATTCTTCATGTAGAAACCAAAGTCTAGTCATAGAGTAAAGCTCAGCGTATGTGTTTCTGAGCCTCTACTGTTTACATTCTTCCAATGTTGTTAGCTGAAAAAATGTGGACACTGTCAGATGTGTTAAGTGTTAGAGCCATTGTTCAAATTAATCTCTTCAACCTTACAGAGTTATCAAGATATTTGGTATCTATTTAATGAAAGAATTTAGGTACATATATATCTTAAAGAAGGGAGTGAAAAAAAGCACAATATTTTTGCTGATTATATCTAGATTACATCCATCAAGACCTGGTTGGTATCTTGTACCGTGAAGAACAAAATCGCAGATTTATTTTATCATACATATACTGTCAAGTCCTAAAAATGTTTTGCAAAGTCGCTGTATTTTACTGCCAATAATTTAATGTGGCCATATATGATGATGTTTGAGAGCAATGTGGTAAGGGGTAATAGTAAACATCTAACATCTCTTGGCTGGCCAATTTTAACTTATCTTGTTGTGATCTTTTTTTTTTAAGGAGTGTCCAATTATTTTTTATGGCCTACACTCAATAGCCCTATAGATAGTTCCATAAATGATTACAAAATTGTCACATTTACTTGTTGCAACGGTTGTAAGTATAATGCCAAATATTCAAATTGTGTATGCAGTGTTGAAAATTATTCAATGTAATTGTCAATAATTTTCTAGACAGTTCCCCAAGGTGTGATAGAAAAACGAAAATCTGCATTTAATGAAAAAAAAAGCTCTGCTTCATAGTAATGAAAAAAAAAACACATCATGCATTCTGTTTTTATCTCCTCTTAGTTTATCAGTGATGATCTTTGTTACTATGCAGTTTCCAGAATATTGGTGATTGAAAATTAAGATTTCTGTAAGGTGAAATGGAAGGTGCCTACTATCTGTTAAAGTGAGACTGTTCTCAGATATAGTTAGATATGTTACAAGTCAGAGGGAAAACAGATTAAAGTTGTGCTCTGTGGCAATACAATTCTTGCTGATATTTCATCAATTCCTGTAGACTGGAATTGGGCTAAATTGTTGATAACGTATGTCTTTAGAATTTCAGAAACAAATTCATATGTATGGAAGACAAATAGTGTGAGTTCTTGACTTTGGAAAGATTCTCACACCATGTCATCTTTGCAGTTAATGAAAAACAAAACAAAGCATTTACATTCAAGCTTTAACTCTAAAATGACCCAAAAAGTGCATAGATAGATCAGATTTGTTGCCGTGGCTGAAATTCTCAGCAGGGCTATACAACTGATCTACCTCACTTGAACCATCATCATCCATTCCATAATATCATTCATGTAGTGAAACGACTCTCTATGTTCATATTCTATGACATTTGTCTTCAGCCTTAATTTTCATCACCATTATTTTGTAAAACTTTGGGCTGCTAGGTTTTGGTTTAACATCTTTCATCTTTAGAAAATTTTCCTTGGTTTTGAGTCTTGTTTTATGATCTGATGCTGCCTTGGTTGTGACAAAGTGATTACATTTATTTCATCTTACATTTTTGTCATGCTGCTATCTTGCTGCTTACTTTAAGTACTAACCCTTGCCACCTGAAGAAAAAGATTTTATATTCTTCGAATTGTGTTATTTAATAGAAGTTTTTTTTTTTTAAAGTGACGTTTAAAGAGAAACTTTACGCAACTTTTTTCCCGGTGTGTTGCATATTGACTCAGCTTACACAAATTAATTATAGCTTTGATGATTTTATCCTGTTGTGATCGAGTTTTAGGTCTTGCAGAGAGAATCAACTTATTTATGAGGTTGTAGAAAACTTGATCTAAAAAAAAATCATGCTTTCCATGTAGCTTTTAAGTGACTTGATTGAATCTTATCATCCCAGAAAGATAGAATAATCTGTATTGGTAACAAAAAAAAATGGCATCAATCAGGATATCATATAGATGCTTTGATGAAGCATAAATTAAAAGAAGAAATAAATTGCAATAAAGCATACAGTTTAACACTGATAACATTTGTTTATTATAAATTCACTGTTGGCCAATGTCATACGTTCTTTACTTTTTCAAATTTTATGTTTTGAAGCCTCCAGAAGAAAATTATGAAAAGAATAATTTTTTAGTGCTTATCATGCTGTACACAAGTCCCCATCTTGCTTTGCATGCATTTATTTCATACATTGGTTGTTTTTATAGTATATACCTTAAATCCAAATAAATTTTGTATTACTTCGCAAATATGCCTGTGGTGGAATAATTGATAGATCCACTATAAAACAGTCTCTACTGCATAATTCTTCATGAAAATTTTATGAAGACAAAATTTGTTGAATTTCAAAGGACATAGACCAAATGGTTACTTGTAAAATATAAAATGTAAAAAAAAACTACATGCGTACATAATATCCTTTAATTTATACTTTTATTCTATTGAAGTTTTAATCTTTTTAGGCTTGTGACATTATATGTTGATGCACAGGGTGCTTTCAACTTTGTGCAGCAATTTTACTGAATGAGTGCAGGTGTGGTTCAGTCTGGTTGCTGGGATACTTCAATACTAACATTTACTTCTTATCTTTTGAAAATGTAATATTACCTACAAATGGTTCGCTTACTTTGAAATAGTGCAATTTTTTTATCGACCCAGTACAAATTTTGATAAAATTCTAATAACTTTTTGATACAGAAATTTCTGATGTTGTGTTACCCTATCTTCGGGGTCTGACTGCATGCATTTTATAGCTCAGTATGAACTTCTTTAACTAAACTAATTTAGTGAGATCTTCACACACATATTTATTAAATGCTCATGATATAAATTGTTGTACACATGTTTTATGATTTTACTACCAATTATCTCAATAGAAATTTGAAGTGGACCTTATTTGAATTTGAAACTACATGTATATCATTGTAAGGGATGAGCATCAAGTAAGACTAGTATAGATGTGGGCAGAAATACTTTCTCTGAAAAAAAACCTATTTTTTTACATATACAATGCTAATTTTTTTTCAATACATATATTTTTGAAAGATTCAAATAGACTTAGTCGTTAAATAAAATAATAATACATTATCTCTATGAATAGGAATGCGGCTTGGATGCTCGGTCATCTGAATGATATTTTCTTTTATCTTATTCAAAAACCACAAACACAGTGTAAGAATATTTGGAGTTAAAAAAAAACTTGTGACTTACCATCTCTGCATCATGTACATGTTTGAATTATAATTTTTGCTGGTTGTGTCAAACTTTCGTTTCCCTCTCTCTCTTCCATTCTCTTGCTTTTTTCTCTCTCCCTCTCCTCTTCCAGCCTTGAATCTCTATCTCTTTCTCTCTGTCTGTCTGTCTGTCTGACAGTCTGTTTGTCTGTCTCTAACTCTCTGTCTCTGTCTCTGTCTGTCTGTCTCCTCTCTCTCTCTTGTGTAAATAGTTTGCCAAATACACTTTTTTCATTGATATATTTTTTGCACTTTATGTTACACATATAATTATGTTTTGCTTTGCTTTTTACTCTACTGTGTGGTTTGTTTGCGGAATTGTATGCTTGACATTCCACCAGAAACATTGAAGTTAGTACATGAGCAGCATACATTCGGTATGCCTCTGAGTACTGACAAAAATTGTCATTTTTGAGTATCGCTATTTAAACACACTTTTTGTTTGTTCGTTCTCTCTTATGCAATCTACCAAAGCTGTAGGTTTAATTGGCCAAATGTAGACTGTTTGGTTTACATTATACAGTATAACTGTAGTATACATTCAGTAGGCCTCTTAGTACTGACAAAAATACTAGACATTTTTTAGAACTTTAATTTAAACACAATCATTTTTTTATTTATTCGTTCTCTCGTATGCAATCTACCAAAGCTGTAGGTTTAATTGGCCAAATGTAGACTGTTTCGTTTACATTATACAGTATAACTGTTCTATACATTCAGTAGACCTCTTAGTACTGACAAAAATATTAGACATCTTCTAGTACATGTACTGTTATGTAAACACACTCTTTTTTTTTCCTCTTTCACAATTTTCTTAAGTTGTAGGTTTAATTGGCCAAATGCAGACTTTTTGCTTCACATTATTCATATATTATGTTTGAGTTTGGTTTTTTTTCTGTTAAAAAAAAATTAAGTGTTCACTATGCCAAAAAATTGTATTTCTTACTTTGTAACTTCTTGTACTCAAAATGTCCATTTGAAATGTTAAGCTGATAGTGGTGCAAAGTGGACTTGGGATTGAAATGGTTTTTTGTCAGTCGATATCTATTTGTTAAAAAAAAACAACAGTTAAACAATAATGAAATAATATTTTTATGGTCTTCCACTATAATAATTTCTAAATTGGATTACGATACTTCATATTTTCTTTTTGTTCACATATTTTTAAGTTTCATCTATTATCTTGGCATAACCATTTACATTTTTTTTTACAAAACATGGGTTCTATTGTCATAATTCTGCACTGCCATAGCCCTACATGATACATAATACTGAGCATGTTAATTTATAATTTATGAAATGACGAATTGCGCATATTTATTGCTTGGCTTGTTTGTTTCAGTTTGTCCATTGGGTAGGGTAACCCATCTCTGTTTGTTTTGTTTTTTTTAATGCCTCTGCATCAAGCTCGAAAGGATTGTTTGGTGCAAAAAGTTTACTTTCATCTTGAGAAATTATTTTTGGTGAATGGTGATTTTAAGTTTGGGAGAGGACATATTTTATACGTCTTATGTGCATCTCTTTAAAAAAAATAATTTTTTTCTGTAGGCCTATATTGAGACTGAGACAGTCACTATCCATGTGTGGCAGCACATGAACTTGTCAGTTGTTAGTCTTGGGACCCGTCCACAATATAGCCTATATAGTGCATACATTTGGCGCTAAGCAACAACAAACAAAGATGTCCATAAGGTTCAATTTTGAATTACATTTTTTGGTTTCATTTGGCAGCCTTTCTGAAGTATTCCAGATTTCTTAGGTGAAATTTTGTAAGAAAAAGACCAATAAAGCTTAGAAAAATGGAACCGTAAAATATAAATGTTATTTTTATCTCACTCCCTGCTCCTTTTTTCCCATTTTTACAGCTTTTTTAATTATTTCCTTACCAGTTTACATAGCTGGCTGATATTTGCACACCCAAAAAAAAATATAGGTGCATTTAAATTTGTGTTAAATATTATCAGATATCCTTTTATCAATGTTTATGTTGAATTTTATGTTCGTTCAAATGTATCAATTTTTGTATGACAAGAATCCGATAGAAAGCTCAGAGAACAAAGAAATTTGCATAGGCTTAGTAAATTGATTGGTTGAGTAAAAATTAACAGCATTTGGCATTCCTTGAAAAAGTTTTGAACCTTGGTGTGTTTTGTGCAGCTGAAAGTTTTAGTTCCTGTGAAGAGTAAGTACTGAAAGACACTCATAATAATATAATACAAATTTATGTCTTTTTATTATTTAAGTCACAGTCACTGTAGTGAAACAATTTTTTTTATACATACTGAAAAGCGTTCTGAAATATAGTTTTTGTATCATAAAAAGGCAAGTTTGATATATGATATATACACACCTTTTTCACTTTTTAAAATAATTTTCTGCCCTCTTCCCTCCCAAAGCCCAATTATTTTACTTATTTTGATTCCTTAAAAGAATATTTATTGTAAGTTTTTTTTTAAACTTAAATCTAGTCATGAGTTTGTAAGACTAGTTTTCTAAGGAATCAAACTTGTTTAAAACAACTGAGATTGAGAGAACAAAGTGTTTCCAAGAAATAAGTTATACAAATTTGTTTTACAATGCCACACTGACAAATGCTAAGCCACAATGGTTGTAAAGTTTAAGTTTCTTAATTCTTTCTTTTTCTATTTTATGTTCTGGCTCAGTATTTATCTTGGAGTTGTGGAGTTAAACTTGTTTAGAGAATCACTTCTTAACCGTTAGATTAGGAGTTCTCTCATTGAAAGTCAGTCCCGCATTACTTCCAGGGTTTTTCTGGTCTTAAGCTCCAAATCATTTTTACTTAGTTTGTGTGTAAAGTGTAAATCATTTTCCTATAGTATGTATGTCACTTGAATGCGATGTAGTATACAATTTTTACTTAGATACATTTTAGTTGGTCTGAATATACAAAAAAAATCAAGGCTCAATGCTTCGCACTTCAGTTTTTCCCTTTAACTTCTTTTAACATGTAGTGAATTATTCTTACTATCTTGCCCATTAAAACTTACCCATACATCTTACAGCTTGGATAATGGTCTCTCAACAACACTAACAGCAGCTCGTTGATATGCTAGTCTCAGCTAGTTTGTTTCCAAGAAATTGTATTTGATTCTCAGAAATGTTGTGGTGTTTACATCCTTATTTCTTCATATTGAAGGTTTGTTTATATTGCACATGTATGAATGTCACTTCAACTGAGATTAATTACATTTTGCTTTGTGAATCTGTTAAAAACAAAAAAGAATGTACAGCATACAAATGTGAATTATATAGCTGATGTATGCAGTGGCAGATTTTATTCTTGAGCTTCAGAGCTAAAAGATACTTATGATTTGGAAAGAAATCCTCAAATTGTCAGTTGAGGAAGATTTTGTTTCCTCCCTCATAGTATTTTATTTGGTTTTTAACCTTCAAATGTTGGCAGTTGATCAATAAGATTAGTAACTATTTCTGCGCCAACATCATCATGCCATAATTTGTGCTCATCATGTAAAAGTGATGTATCAGGCAGTCTGGTTGTGACCTTGTCAAGTGTTTGTCAAGAATAGAAACTATTTAAAAAATCAGTCAATATGGCATATATTTAGGCTGCTTACATCATATGTTTGCATGCAAAGATGAGATTTTCAAGTCACGATGGAAGTAAAGTATGGCGGGGAAAGTAATGGCAACCTACCTCACCAATGCCGTTAGCAAAGAAAAAACAGGAACCTGACTCTTGGTTTCCCAATGCTTTCTCAGACAGTATGTGACCAACTTTATGTTAAAATGTATACCAAAACTTTTCTGATTCTAACTTAATCACATGTAGGAAAATTTCTTTGGTTTTCTACCCATGTTGAATTAATTTAAAGTCAATACCATTACCAATTCGTTTTGTTGAAAACACTTGCTCAGTCAACATGATTTCCAATAGCCTGCTCAGCAGTTTTAATTTGATAAGTATACATTTTGTTTGAAATATTTTGTTATGGGAATCCTAAGCTCATTAATTTTTTGGGAATTTATTGCCCTAGGGATGGCTACTTAGAGCTGCCATCAAAGTGTGCACTGTTTTATAAAAAAAATTCGTCATGTCAGTTGTAGAATGTTCTGTCTCGCTTCTAAAATGCTACAGATTTAGAGTTTTTTTGGAATTACGATTATAAATCTGTGGTGAGGAAGTTTTAACCCTTTTGTTGGGTAAGATTGGCAGCTCAGGCGACTGTTCAGTCATAACCTCTAGAGACAGAGATGCTGTACATGATAAAGGCTCAAATGAAAAAAACAAACAAAAAACAATACTATGTTGCACAAAAAAAAATTTTTTTACATATTAAAAAAAAAAAAGATTTAACTAGTTGAGGCTGTAGAAATTTCGCCAGTATTTACTGAATGCAATAGGCAGACCATTTCTCTTTGCTTGAAGGAATATAGTAAGCCAATTGATAACCTATAGTTTAGTTTATAGATTTTTATTCATACACACTGACATTGCCTGTTTTCCGTTGAGCCCTTCAAGTATAACAATATGGAGATGTAAATTGAAAGGGTGCAATTTATTTTTGTAATGATTTTACTTCCAGGCAATCTACAATGCCTCTTATCTTGTGGACCACCTACAGCTCTGTTGATTTTTTTTAGTTTTACATCACAGAGTCACTTTCAGTTTATCTGCCTTAAGCTTTTCCAAGGAGTCAGAATGCTATTTTCAATAAATATTTAAATTTCCGTATATCCACTTCATGCTAGTTATCAAGTAATAAGTAATATACTTAGATTGAACGTTGTAAGATATTTCTGTTTGAGACCATAGATTGAATATATTGGAATTAACCATGGAACATATTTTTAAAAACAAATATTTAAATATAAATTTGTTGTGATTTTGAATGGCTCTAGCTGACTTTAGTTACTGTGTATATTGTCATTACTTTAATAACTCACATCGCATTACAATATCTAGTGATTATAACATGTTTTGGATTTATAACATGCACCCATATTTTAAATAAGTAATAGTAACCTTGAGTTAAACGTTGGAATGCCAGTCTGATTATGAGATGCCAGTATATGGACTGTAAAGAATGAGTTTCTACCCATGGAATAGATCTGTGTTATTATGACTTTCTGAAAATGTCCTCGCCAATCTATCTAAGATCGAGACCCCACTGCCAATGTATTGCCAAAGTGGGATTGTTTGAATTTCTTAATTTTTCCCTTTTTTGTTTGGAATGTATGTATGTGTAGGTTTGTATAATTGTAAGTTAGGTAAAACGATATTGGCCTTATGTGTTTGGAGTGAACTGTTGAAAGAAAACCTCTTTCTTGCCTTGGAAGAGATTATGATTGTACATTGATTTGATTTTATAAATCTAAATAAAAATAAATTATGTCAAAATTTGCCTCGTGAGTTAATCGAGTTGGAATGGGAGTGGAAGAAGAGTGTGAGCAGAAAGAAGCGGAGACAAATAGACTTGACTTGCCCAGGTCTCTCTCTCTCTCTCTCTATCTCTCTCTCTCTGAATGCTCAGCAGTTCATTTGTGTGTCAGAGATAATACTGCTAGAAATAATTATGCAATATAACGGCAGAAAAAGAGTAAATGCGAAACAGACCGTGAAACACATACATTG
The DNA here is from genome assembly GCA_003991915.1 of Elysia chlorotica. Lineage (NCBI taxonomy): Eukaryota > Metazoa > Mollusca > Gastropoda > Plakobranchidae > Elysia > Elysia chlorotica. The sequence continues at coordinate 366,931 of RQTK01000359.1, read as the reverse complement.
GTTGAAAACAACAACAAACAACAACAACAACAACAACACACATAGAAAATAAGTAATGTGTTAAAAAAACTTTCATTAAAATCAGGGACAGCTAGTAATAGTTGACATAGCTCGAACTTTTTTTCATGGTGCTTGGTTTAAAAAAAATAAAAAAAATAAAAGCACTTCTTCTTTGTTTCAATGTCCATTCCTCCACCTATTTAACGCGCAACAGTGTACAATCTTGGATGCATAGTAATATGTACCAGTTGACGGAGCAATATCTGTCGCACATGTAGTTTACAAAGGCATGTGCACATCGCACAAACATTTTGACTGCAGTTGGCATGCAATGGATTCATCGAGACATTTTGGTAAAATAAACTTTGATCAGAAAATGCAAAGCTGTCTCGTATTTCAACGCCTCTTAGATCGGTCTCAAGAAAGAGGCCAAGCGACGGAGTACCAGAGTGGGATATCAGAGATTTGACTGGTCACTGGACACTGAAACCGATGCAACCAGTTAGGAGCGGAATGCAAACCCACAACCCTACGATTAAAAAGCGCACGCTTTACCCTTTGACACATTTGGTGCTGTATTTGTAGGAAAGCAGCTCTGTCAAAGTTTTACGTCTCCTAAATTCTTAAGAGTATTATATACGGAGACGGGTTCTAAGATTAACGTCTGAAATTTTTACGTGCGGGGATACCAGTTGATCCCATTTTACTGACACCGATCCAACCAGTGTATTTGGTGTTGGGCCATATATATATTTGGTGTTGGGCCATCGGCTCTTCTTTTATACCAGCATGGGTGTCACTTAAAAGGCCCTAAACAGCTCAACCATTTTTCACATAGCCATCGGTCCTATCGAAAAGGTTCAAAGAGGGTTTAGCGTTTTGGGATGGCAGTCCTGCTTGTTTAAGTCGATGTGTTGAACCGGACATATTATATCGTAAGAACTGACAGAGAACTTCTGACTAGTTCATTACGTTCGCTATATTTACTTTTATCTTAAACCATGACGACGGTACCATATAGGGCCACATTTTTCAGAACTAGAATCTGGAGCATGAATCAACACCTCATAGCAACTCGATGCTCCATGGCCGCCATCTCAAGATGTCCTACTCATTTGAAGGTTTAACCAAGAACAACAATTGTTGCCAAAAAATTGGGGCATCGAGAAAAGAAAGGGATGTAAAATGAATCGCGATACTTTTTTTTCTTTAAGAAGTTATGATCCACGCCTAAAGGAAATGCAAGTATTTTGAATAATACTGAATCACAGTCATATTTCCAAAAAGGAAGTTAAGTGCCTTCCAAATTTTAAGCTATCAGTGATGGGTGGCGAATTGTTTGACATTAAAAGAGATGACACAATAAAATACCGACCATCCCACCCACCCCTTAAAAAAATTAAGTAAAATGCACATATTTAGATACTACTGAAACTCACTCATGTGTCCATAATGAAGTTGGGGGGCTTCCAAAACTTTAACCTACCAGTGATGGGTGACAAGGCCGTGTTGGAATATTTTGTTTGACATTAAAAGTATTTAATACTAAAAAACCGACCCACCCTAAAAAACAAAGCAAAACAGAACAAAACAAACAAAAAGCAAACCAAAAAAAGAAACAACCAACCAAACCAAACAGTCAAACAAAAACAACAAAAAACAAACAAACAAACAACAACAACTGACCAATTCACTACTGATCTTAACAGATAAATGCGTTGAGCGCAAAAAGAGAACACATAATATCAATTTAACTATAATTATTATTTTGGTACATTCTGAGAAGTTTACATTGTTTTGACGCCCGGGTTGTTTGGATATACAGCTCTGAGTATCTGCACTCTCGATGCAATGATATTATTTTAAAGAACACAATATCCTTTGGTGAGGGAATAAGTTGGTCCAAAGATAGAACCTGCGGCTTCAAGTAGGAAGGTTACGGATTTAATCGCTGCTTTGACCGTCTTAGTTTTCTCTTCTGCTGGCGAGGTCAGTGTCAGTATTATTATAGTGGCCAGTAAAGCTTTTAATGACACAGCTGACATTGGTTCTAAATGCAAATGTCAGTAAGCCAGCTTTAAAGAACAAATACGATTTACATGCGAATAATAAATTGCTTAAGTACAGATTAAGTCACCAGAGATTTAACAATTCTACGCATAATCTAGGACAAAGATATTTCTTTACTTTTTATTATGGTTAACCTTTTCCAACCACCCCGCACACATGTGGTGTGGGTTCATACGCTCGTGTGCTAGCACCTTTTTGTATTGATCTGCACAACTTTCATTTCAAAACAATAAATCAAAGCTTTCACCTTTCACCAATTAATTTTCGAAAATTTCCCAAAATGGTGTGCACTTAAGGAATATGCCCACAATCATGCTATGTGGAAAGGTGAAAGCAAACGAGATTCACAATGTCCCTATTGTTCAGCTCACTCAGTCAACTTTATAATTTAATAAATTGTTTTAAATGTTAGAAACAGTCGAATGTTATAGTTCATTCTGGAAGAACACATTACAAAATTCTATTTCATTTGGTGACTCAGCCTGTTATTTTGAAAAGCCTGAACACAAATGCAAACCGTCTGTCTTAAATTCCTACCAAAATCAACACATAATCATAACGGTCCCAAACAAGGCGTTTAAAAGGACGCCATAGTTCCAAACCTTCAAAACAAGAAACAAAACGCATATGCCAATAAATTTAGTTCATTCTGGAAGAACACATTACAAAAGTCTGTTTCTTTCAGTGATTCGGCCTGTTATTTTCAAAATCGTCAATACAATTTAATGCGTTTGTCTTAAATTTCTATTAAAATTATCACTTCAAAACAACAATCAAAACGCATAATATGCTAATAAACGTAAGAAAACAAAAAACAAAACAAAAATTAAACTATAATAACAAAAGCAATGGTGACCATTCATTTGAATAACTCTTAAAATAGTGTAGTTGAGTTGGTTTAATGTCCAAGATCAGCACTATATAGGCTATCTTGTGCACGGACCCCAAGTCTGACGTCTGACAATCTGATGTTATGCCACACACGAGACAAGGCGGAGATACCATGACTCCTGTCTCACTCGGTCACATTAAACCGACACGGACCCAACTAGTAGGAAGCAAAAAGACCAGGGCTCGAACCACGAACCCTTTGCGTCCAAAGCCGATGTTCTAACCCAGGGCCACCGCCCCCCCCCCCTCTTAAAAGAGTAAGTCAGAGAGACAGAGAGAGGAAGAGAGAGATGGAGAGTTATAAAGAGAGGGAAAGAGAAGAGAGAGAGAAAGAGGGAAAGTAATGGAGAGAGAAACAAAGATATATACGGATAGGCAGACGGATAGAAACACAGAAAGACAGGCAACGACATACAGAGATAGATAAAATTATTTAGATAGACGCACACACATAGATCGAGAGGGTCTGGTCAAGAGACAGAGACGTCTGTAAAGATATACGGAGAGAGAGAGAGAGAGAGAGAGAACACAAATGCAAACCGTCTGTCTTAAATTCCTACCAAAATCAACACATAATCATAACGGTCCCAAACAAGGCGTTTAAAAGGACGCCATAGTTCCAAACCTTCAAAACAAGAAACAAAACGCATATGCCAATAAATTTATGTGAAAAAAAACAAAAACAAAATTAAACAGTTATAACAAAAGCAATGTTGACCATCCATGTAAATAACTCTTAAAAGATTGAGCAGAGAGAGAGAGAGAGAGAGAGAGAGAGAGAGAGAGAGAGAGAGAGAGAGAGAGAGAGAGAGAGAGAGAGAGAGAGAGAGAGAGGTGAGAGAGAGAGAGAGAGAGAGAAGAGAGAGAAAGAGAGAGCAGAGGTGAGAAGAGAAGGGAGGAGAGAGTAAGAGAGAGAGAGAGAGAGAGAGAGAGAGAGAAAGATATAGCGAAGCTTGACTGTTTATGTGTATATAGTTGGCTGGGGGGTGGTGGGGGGATAAGACCGAGAGAGAGAAGAGATAGATAGAGAGAGAGAGAGAGAGAGAGAGAAAAGATAAAGCGAAGCTTGACTGTTTATGTGTATATAGTGTTATGACGAGAGAAGATAGAAATGTCCCTTGGGTGATATCTCCTGGACATGACTTAGCAAGGCTACACTGCACGCTCCATGTAATAGGTCTATGTTGACAGCGCCCCATCCATCTTCCGCAATCCCAGCCGTCTAGCGCTGACAGACTGACAGCCCATTTCTCCAACTCAAATACTTTTTTTTATATATATCAGGCCCGATTCCTAACATCTCACCCACTCTGACGTCAGGCTCTGAAGGCTTATGAAGGTCCAGCTTAAGGAATCTATGGTTTTCGTATCTATGATAGCATTTATGACGTTGGCATTCAAGGTCTTCCTAGTGCTTTTTTGAAGATTTCGTGACTAGCAAATGCAAAACTTGACATACGGTTTTATGACGCGCTTCTATAAATAGTACTTTGCATGCACTATGTTGTTTTATGTTTTTCTTTTTGAGATGTTTACTATCTTCCCTTACTGCCACGCCCACCTCTGTGATGTATTTGATGCGGGTTTAACCAAAGATGCGTTGGTATAGGTGCAACTTGTAAGTGCACTTAACAGAGTGCTATAGCACAGGGGTTTGCTTAATCCAAGCTTGCCTCATCGCGCTTGTAAAAAATGCGCAGCGAGTAGCCCTCTCTTTAATGTTTTGTTGTCTTTTAAGCTAAGAAGTGAGACTTAAATTTTTGTTACAACGTTTTGCATGGATGATTCTTTTTCTCTTGTACTATTCGAGACCTCTAGTCTTCTTAATCTGCTGTACCTTTATTTATTAAAAAGAAAAACAACAATAATAATAACAATTACAGCTGCTATAACAAAAACAGCAGCAGCAGCAACATCAACAACAACAACATCCAAAAAACCCCAACAAAAACAAAACCAAAAACAAAAAGGCAAAGAAACCACATGAAGAAAAAGCAACGAGTACTACACAATCTTGTTTTGTAAACAGGGAGGCTTGTTCCAATAATTTTGGTCAATTTTATTATTTTGGTCAAGTGAAAACCGTGTGCCGTAAAGCCAAGACCAAGTCAAAAATAGAGATCCGGGTACAATTTGGATATCCCTCACCTGTGAATCTAAACCAAGATATCTTAAACATATTTTTTTTAAACGCGATACGATGCGACGATTGAACGCTAAGCCACAGGCATGAGGAAAGTTAATCGAAGCGACTGTTCTAGTATAATTATAACAAATACATGTAAAATAAATCGCGCAAACGGAGTTATGTTTAGATCTATATTAAAATTACACCATGGCGTTTCTACTTGTTATACATCTCTCATGTCTTCCAAAAAGGGGAATAACTTTTCGCGAAACCTCATTCCTAATAGGATCCTACTTGAGAACGTGTGCAAATTTAAAGAAGGAGAGAACTTTGTTTCCTGTGTCAACAGAGCGTGAACTCTCTTTAGAATAAGTTTACGATGAAGATCAACGGTAGAGCGCGTCATCTAATTGGGAGGCAACGGGTTCGATCTCCGATTCGGGGGCCTCATTCAAAATCGGTTGAATGGCTATGTTTGTATGAGTATAAAGTGACTGGCTGAGACAAAAATCATGGCAGGAGCTATGAAGATGCCGTACTTCATGAAGTGTTGAAGCACGTTGCCGTATACAATTATATGAATCTCTTCATGACATATATGACGTAATAGGTACGGTTTAATCTGCTGTGTATGAAATTGATATAAACAGAAAGTGCCAAGATGCTGCTGTACCAAACTAGTTGCTAGGCAATGTAGAAAAGGACCAGTACGGCGTACTAAGTACGGCATAAATTTATTATCTTCGTCATATCAAAACAACGAAAAGTGATAGAGGAAAGGTGAATTCAGATTTGAATTTCCATACGAGTAGCTCTCTTCTGAAGGAGAATATCAGTGAAAATCCAGTGAAAGTCAAAAGCTGTTAAGTCTTGTGTCACGAAGGGGTTAAATTGGGAAGCATCCTCACTGAGACGGTGCATGGTTATCCAGACCCTTGTCTCAGCCGGTCACGTTATCCTTACATCGACCCAACCAGCAGGGGACGAAATAGGACAAACAAAGTGACTGTGGGCTTCGAACCGAGGACCTCTTGATAGGGAGACCAACCCTCTAAACTTGCACCAGTTTGCCTCCCCACTCCATGTGCACCAAGCACAGTGCATACTAGTTGACTTTGACTTAATGGTCCAGGTCTTTAAGACCCCTTGCCGTCTAGCGAATCACATCCAGCCTCCACTGGGCCTTGTCTCTTGCTCTCTTCTCCGCTGTTAGAAGAGGGACACCACAGAGGTCCCGGATGTTGTTGAACCATCTCTTTGGCAGAGGGTCCCTTGATCTGGTTTATGTGAAACCTAGTCTAAAGCTGGTGTTTATTCAGGTATTGTCTCTGCTTCTTATGACCTGATTCATCTCCATACATGTAACAGATAATGCCTTCACCGCCCCCCTCTCATAAATAACCGCATTTTTTAGGATGATTCCACTTTAAAACCTGAAACGCTGCGAAGTTTCAATCTTCTAAGAAAATCAACTCCCTTTCCACTGAGATCACAGACCTCTGATCGCAGCAAGCAAAGCTCTGTCCTACATTCAATGAACTGAGTCCCATCGCGTGCATACATAAGCGTTGAAATAGACATTTGATATGAAAGATGAAAAGCTGCAGTTTCCAAATCTGCAACAATGTCTACTCTATCTTTATTAGTTCAAAATAAATTAACCCCTTAAACAAGAATCTTGGATTTGCAGTAGGACTACTCGGTGACTGAATCCTAGTGCATGATACACAGAACTGGGTCGATCACATTATACAGGCAGTAGGAAAGGATGTGGCTTGGTATGGGAATCGAACCAGGCGCATAATAATGGATAGAGCTGGTTCGCTCTAACTGCGTAATTATACCCCCCCCCCCGGGGAAACCAATACGTTTACAGTTTATTGATACAGTACTATATCATTTAATCTAAATCTGGATGATTCTCTACTAGGTTCCGAAGGAGACTCCTACAAGACGACGGGGCCCAATCTGATGAAGTCTGAGAGTTTTACCTGAGGTAGTGCGGAGATACCAGGACTCCTACCTCAGTCGGTGAGATTATATTGTATTAACAGGTCCATCCAACCAGTAAGGGACGGAATCCGACAAGAAAGTTTATAACCGTTATTGGAACCGATGCGCGTTTCGTATTAGAATGAGCTCAACATTCTATGCCTTCGACCAACTCGCCTCCTCTATCTACGTTTGATTTTGATCCAATGTAAACAATCCATTATTGTATACCAGAAAATCTGATCGGGTTGATCGAGGGATGCAACTGCAGTGTTTCAATCACTGTGACAGCAGTTCTAATACCAGACTGCGCAATCAATCAGCGTAACCCCGAGGACCGCTCAGGTCTATGTGACCGAGACCGCGATCAGCCTGTATTGGTGATATATACCTTATCTACATCAAAGCCAGGCTGGGGCAATCAGACCAATCACTGGTCACAGGCGATCAATCTCGGCAGACGTGAGAAGGTCGTCTGGTGATAGAGAAGGCTGCAGGTTGATGGCGTGTCAAAAACAAAACAAAACAAAAAATCCCTAAAAAAACTTTCGTATTTGATCCCCTCAATTCCACGCCTCAAGTATCTCTCCCAAATATCATTTAAAAAAACGTCATCCTTTCCAACTAAGAAAAAAAAACGTAGAAAAAAGATAAACCCTCTCTAAAATAAAACATAAACAATACCCTTCCCCGAAAATAGATTTTATTAAGAAAAAAAATAAAAAAAAGAACAAAATCGAAAGAGAAACAAGACATAATAAAAAGAAACAAAAAGAAACAAAGAAACAAAGTCAAACCAAAACAAAAAACAAAATCAAACAAACACACACATAAAAATAATACTAGAACAAGAACTGGATAATCTACAGCAAACCTAAAAAAAACAACAACCAATCGCTTCGTATACCCAGTCGCGTATGAAAACAGCAATGAAGATTGCAATCCACTATAATTAGTCTGTATTTAGATATTTTCTAGCATTAAGATAAGTGTTAAAAACCGTTTTGAGAGGCTGTTGAGTAATCGACCCCAAGAGATCATCAAAGATATATCAGAGCGTCATATTTCTCAGTGGGTAGAGCTCTATATTGTCAAAAAGAAGAATAGGAAATCCGAGGTTCGATCCTCGAACCACTCCGATGTCTCCGTATAATTTTATTTTGGAAACACAAGAGGGCCTAAAGCCTACCATATGTTACAAAAACTGTTTTTAATCACTACCTATACTACAGGGATGGGAGAGTGATGGCTTAATCACAGACTGTGCGACTTTTAATCGGGACGTCCCTGGTTCGATTCCCAATCAGACCACCCTGTTCCCTATTGGTTGAGTCGGTGATAATATAATGAGATAGAAGTCCTGGTATTCACGCTGTTATACTGGCACCTGTGTCTCAAGACTGCACGTGTATACTTTTTTAATTACTTTTTTAAAAGATAGATAGATAGATAGATAGATAGATAGATAGATAGATAGATAGATAGATAGATAGATAGATAGATAGATAGATAGATAGATAGATAGA
>RQTK01000359.1:345099-355741 GCA_003991915.1 Elysia chlorotica | reverse complement strand
GACAGCAGAACTGCAGCGGTGATTTTCCTCTCTGTCGAGGTTTTGACACATCGAGGGGCCCCTAGCATTGACTGATCCCCCTTCAGATCACCGATCGCTTTAGTGGACTGACACCTCTCCTCTGACCTTCTCTCTCCCCCCCCCCCCCCCCCCCACTCTGTTCTTTTCTCCTCCCCACCTTTCTCTTTTCCCGCCTCCCCACACACATCAACCACCTTGCGCTCCTTTTTCATAATCCGCCTCTCTCTTCCAAATACTACTTTGATGATCACCCCCCCCACCTTTACTCCTCCAAATCCCCTCCGATCCACTCATATTTTTAATCGCTTCCTCTTCTCCCCCCTACCCATCCAAAAGGTATGTTCGTATAAAATCCACCCTAGCCCCGAAGATGATCACACACTGATCGACCTGCGCTCGAGCGACAAACTCCGATTTTTATGTTGGAGAGGAAAACAAAAAAATATTCTTCATAGTTGCTAAAGACATCGCAGTGTTCTTTTTCTCCCATCAAGTAAGTAGTTTTAAAGTTTAAAGGAATATGATATATCTAATCGTGTTAAGAAAAATTATGGCCATGAAATATAATAGAATAGTGGTTTTTCTTACTGTTCATATTTTGAATTCTATGACTTAGCAGACGTTCTAATTGTCTCATACTGTATGCCTACTTTGACTTAGGTACAGGTTTGCACAGGATGCATATCCAGTGATCAATAATTAACATTCAATACATGTATTTATGAAAAAAAATCAATAAAAAATCCAACTTTCAAAGGGTATCACTTTTCTAGTGTACGTAAAAATAGTTATAATATATTGTACACTACCAGTCTAATTAGATTAGGATTTTACCAAGGTTTCCAAAAATAAAAGACCAAAATACAAACATTTTTTCGCAAAGCAAGTTATCTATTGCTATTGAGCGTCAGCATATTCAGTTCAGAATAAAACACCCACATAGGAAATTATTTATCTTTAATACTACCATTCGGCGACCATGTTAACTACCCAACGGCATCTCATAAGTTGATAAAAGATCCAGAGCCTGTATATTGTTCTGAGTCTCATAAGTCTATCACAGCTCACCAAACGGTATGGTATTTTTGTTGATCACGGATCCCAAACCAGTGTAAAGCACATAGAAAACCTAGCCCTGTGTTTTTACAGAAGCTGTTTGATAGCCATCACTGCGTCATGGTTCACTGAGCATTCCCGCTTCCTGGACCACTGTCCAGTTTTGTTTCCTTTTGATAGACCCCCTCGTCCATAAAGGAGTATCTCTAGGGATAGATCTGATTCATTATAGAAACAGTATGAAAGATATAATATTATCATCCCTCTCTTTCTCTATTTCTCTCTCTCCTCCCCCACATCTCTCTCTCTCTCTCTCTCTCTCTCTCTCTCTCTCTCTCTCTCTCTCTCTCTCTCTCTCTCTCTCTCTCTCTCTCTTCCTCTAACAAGTTTATATCTCCTGCAGTTCCGTGTATCTATTCATTGCATTGTCTACCTTGTTTCTCTTTTTCTCAGTCTGCCTGTGTCTCTTTCTCCATCTTTCTGTCTGTCTGTCTCTAGGTTCATGTCTGTCTTCCTGTAACCCACTATGAGTTTATGTCCCTGTCTTCATATAGGCCCATATTTCTCTATATGCCACGCTTTGTATACAGTGTTTACTCTCCTCCCTCTTATCTTCTCTCTCTTCTCTCTCTATCTCTCTCATTCCCCTGTCTCCATCCGTTTTTATGTCCCCCTTACACAAACACCACAATCGCTGATAGGATCAGTGTTTTTCTGTTTCTCTGTTTCTCTAGATTTTTTTTTTACTGTCCTCCCCTGGTCGTGAATGTTTGACTGGTCAGATTCGTGCAAGTGTGACTGACCACTGACCACTCAGGCACCCTGCATAGAGTCGCCTGTAACATAAGTGATTCACAGGACATCCTCTTCTGTGATGTAGAATGCCAATTTCATCGTTAGAAAAATATGGAGGTCTATTTCAAATACTTTTAGATAGTCACTATATAGGGTAACCTTCATAACCTTGAGAGATGTTATACTAAACTAGAAGACAGTTTCGTTCTTTTCGACCAGAGGTTATGTTCTGGGATGTGATTAAGTTTATTTTAAACAATTTAGATAGTACAGGACAGGCTTTATAAAACTAGGGTACGTTAAACTAAAACAAAAGAGAGTTATGTTTTTTCTATGAAAGGTATATAATATATATTTTGGAATGTGATGACTGAAGGTTGTTTTATTTCAAACTAATTGAATAAACAATTATCAAAGTAGTTTGATTATCGATTGTTTAGAAAAACATATATTGTTCTTTATTGACCTCATGTGCATCTTTGTGCTGAGACGAAATCATGCTGTCGTCGGGCGATGAGGTGGGTTGTTTATCTTGCCGAATGAATTATCACATAATACTTAATGAAATCATTCATCGTTAGTCTTTCCTTCCAAACTTAAGATAACATACCATCTCGTTATCATTTTCTTACAGACTATAGTTACCAGCACTAGTCGTCGTACTTCTATTATAGACTTAAGATAAAAACTAAAGGTCGTTATCATTACCTGCCGACTAATTTTAACAATACTAGGCGTCATCGTTATAAAATAGGTTAATTATTCAATACTGATGGTTGTAATATTTTTTACGTATATTCAGTATGATAGAAACGCCTAGGCGCGTAACCAGGCATCCATGGCAAAAGCTGTTTTTTTTATTGACAGTGAATACATTTCACTATCTCATTTGAATACTAGTAGTTGAACCGATGTGCATTCCATAATTATAATGGTGAACTAAATCTCTTTTTTTCTTTCTCAATCATATTTGTGGATAGGAGATTTAGATGGTGTATCAGGATCTTATTCTTAAACTTTATTACGTGAGGTTTGGCTGTGAGTCTTAATGTTTTTTTTTGACCATTATATCTTCGTTTAGAGACAAGATCTAGATGTAATCCTTCGAGATATGCATCGACAAAAAGTACTGTTTACACTGTATATAGTAAAATTACTAATCCACAAACAGGAATTAAGAAAATGTAATACCTATTGCATTGGTGTTGGGTGTTATTATTTAGTAAATGCCCTATATAACAATAGATTATGATGACAGTATGTTAAAATAAAATGAAGACTGGGGCAACTTGAGTATAGGCAAGGCAGCGCTCATTACTCTATCATTTTATGGACAACTTTCACAACCTATTCATGTGCTTCTGTAAAAGCTGTTTATAGCACTTGCACATAATTGAGCAAATATCCATATTCATAATTACATTTTGCACAATTATTCATTCATTCCCCTGGTATCGGCCTGAAACTAAATGCTACTCCTCCCTGGTTTGGTCTTTTAATGTACACACTGAGAGCTTCTTGTCTGGTCAGTCTTTTATACAATAATAGTTTCGTGATAAGAAAAAGGCCAAATAGTAGAGTACGTGATATCAAATCAGACGTTAGGGCAAAAATCATTGCCCATTGGTTGAGTCGGTGTCAGTACAATATATGTATGATATGAACGGCTCAGACTGAAGTCCTGGTATCCCCGCACTGATCTCAGAAGCTTTGTGACCCGTCGCAGTATTAGAGAGAGATAGAGAAAGAAAAAAAAATAAAGAGAGAGAGAGAGAGAGAGAGAGAGAGAGAGAGAGAGAGAGAGAGAGAGAGAGAGAGAGAGAGAGAGAGAGAGATTCTCAGCTTTAAACAATTTGACTTATTTTTTCAAAAGTTTTTTTTTCATGGATTTTGTTTTGTTTTTGTATTGTCTCCCCAGTTTGCATTGATTAAGACCCAATCGCCAAGAGGTTCAACGGCCTCTCCGCCATGTCAGATTCTACTACACAGTGTTGGTCAGTTGCCACCGGTTCCTGTCCGAGGCATACTGAAAAAAGAGGTAGATGTATGAGGTCTAAAATTGTGAACTATCAATGAAAAAAATCATGTACAGTTTGTTTTAAATAGTATGAAAACACTGGGATGATGTTAAATCTTAGCGGGTCAATTTAAAAAAATTATTATATTTATATACTAATACTCTTTAGCAATATTCTGTATAACACTAACTTGTTTTGAATCAGCAATTTAAAGTAAGTCTGATTTTTAAAATCGATACATTTATGTCAGAGGCTAATATCCTTACTTTCTTGGTGATCTATAATGAGTGGTATTGTGAGAGCGTCTGAAAAAGATCCTTATCTTTGTAAATTTTTTGTGTCCTGAGTTTGTCTTAGCTTTTGTCTCCTGATCTCCCCCTTTTCTGTGTTTTTTCTGAAAGCCTGAATTTGGTATATGTGGACTCTTCATTCCACTTCTCAGCTGTTTTGTCTTAAAATCGAAAACAATTGATAAATCCCCGCTTCTTTCTATTTATTGTTACATTTTTACTTTTATTTTACAATGTAGTTCAACCCCGTCCCACCATCTCCATCACCATCTCAACCACCATCTCCACCACCATCTCCACCACCATCTCCACCACCATCTCCACCACCATCTCCACCACCATCTCCACCACCATCTCCACCACCATCGTCCATTTTCCACTAACGCTGGTTGAGACAAAAGTCATGGTAGGCCTACACACGCTCAATTTCAATGTGACAGCAAGTAAAATATTCATATTTTCGTTTTGGGACCCCTCCACGATATAGCGTGATTATTAGCGATGGGCTATCAGACCACACGAAACAAGACCGAAAATTTAGCGTGGTTACCATCCCCTTCCCAACACAATCACCATCACCGCCATCATTTATGCCCCCACATTTAACCACCACACCACGGTGAGACAACTCTGGTTGTATGATTGTGCACCTGAAGTCCAAGCTGCACAGAGTTGTGTGTGCTGATTGTCCCTGTCATGGAAATGCACAGTGGCCGTTAGAGATTGTCTAAGGACCCGCGGACCTGATGGTCTTCCCTTGCATCTCATTAGCTGCAGCTTGACCCCTCTTTGTCTCAAGCACATTTTCTCCAGGCCTCTGTCTATCCCTATCATTAACAATTATTTTCTCTCTCCTCCTTTCTCTATACATGGTTGCTATCTCTATCTCTCATTCTCTGTACTATAATTATTCCTAACTATCTCTATCATCGTTTCAAACGGATCTTGCTATTAATTTGGGCTGTTCTTATTCATATGCATGTTCTATTTCAGTAAGTGCAATACTTCTCTTATATTTATTTAACACACCTTTTTATGACTTCCTCTGTCTTTATTTTTTTTTTCTTTTGTCTCTTCCTTTTGAAATCACACATACACTTTTCTTCATTTTTTTTAAAGATATTGATTTCTCTTCCTATTCTATAATGTTTCTTTCCATTCTTCTTTTCATCGTATTCTCCTACTATTTCTTCTCCCCTCCCCAACGTCTTGTTTTCCCCCCATCTATCCATCCTCCCTAGTCTTCCCTCCATCATTACACTGTGCCCCTGTAAGCCGCACATCACATTAACACACACAAACGCCCCCAGGTTAGGCTAAGACCATTAAACTAAATCTAAATCAGGGGACTGTAACTGTAACTGCTACTGTCTCTGTTCCCCTGTCCTGGATGGGCTAACTGGGACTCTGTGGACCATGACTGGATCTCGCCCGGCCACAGGGGACTGAACTAAGTGACTATACTGCCCAATGATACTACCAGACGAATCCCAGGTCACTTTCACTGGGAAATGAAATAATATAAAAAAAAGAAGAAAAAGGGTTGGCCTCTTTCCAGTTAAAGGGTCGGGATCAGGCCTTTGTTTTAAACGAATCTTAACCGTTAGGTTGTCTCTACTATATTTATAGCAGTTGAAGACCTCTGTGCAATTAAGGTTTTTAGACCAACCAATCTTAAAAATATTTTTTACGACTTCACTTTCAGCCAGTTTTTACGAATCTATAGTTTTTGTATAATTTTACACCCAAGACCAAAGTGTTTAACGATGCAAGCTCTTTGCTCCCCCCCCCCCCCCTTAGACACAACACATTAATTCATTAAAGAAACCCCAAAAGGCTATGTGAGGTAAAGCTTGTTCCTAAAACCCTTACTTCATAATGACTTTGCCTACTTCACGAAATACTATGGGAAATGACAGTAGATTTCTCACCCCCTTGCCATTGTAGTCCATAGCACAATCCTCTATTGTTTTTTCGACAATCTAAAAAGAGAGGTAAACCACCGCCTCAGGTCAAAAGGCCTAACAGTGCAGGTTTTTATAATTCACTATAGTCGGTGTGGGAGCCTACACAGGGTCCTGATTCTAGATAGTATGGAGATGTAGGAAGAACGTTGGTTTGACTTAAATGCAGGTGCGATATTTGTTTTGTAAGAACAAAATTTGACATTGCAATGTAATATAGTAAATCAGACAAACTGCTTTTCACAACGACAGAACCAGATGAAGTTAAACACAATGATCACATTATGCCCATAGGACAAGATACATGCATATTTAAAACAGTGCAATAAATGGTGTGGAAAGGATTGGAAAAAAAAAAGGGGGGGGGGAGTTGGTTGGGAGGGGCGTAGAAAACTTCTAGAAGTACTACTATAAACATTCACGCAGCAAAATGAGGAAGGGGTGACATGGTTCGGTATAAAGACAATAGCATCACAAGGGACACAGGGTTTGATGGAATGGCGGCCGGAAAAATCGCCGGAAGGCCCGCAATGCATCTCGATGGTTCCGTGAAGGGGGCGGGGCCTCCCGGACAGAGGGGGCGGAGCCAGCAGCATGCCGTCCAGCACAGGGAAGAGAGACAGAGATGTGTGCTATAAATAGACGCGGCGTGGTCCCAGTCCGGCACGTTACGGGCAGTAAGTTGATGGGGTCCCAGGCGGTTGGAACGATCCGGGACTACGTCAACTACTTGCCCGTGCTTGCCGCATGCAACAGGACCGTCCTCGCCCACAGCAATCGTCTCTACGGTCGGAATCTGCCAACCAGAAAAAAACCCAGACCAGAAACCGAAAGCAACAACGACAGAGGCTTTAAAACCTTCAGCAGATTCTATATAGATTTAGTATCATTTTGAGAGCGCTAGTGGTTTAGTCGGTATTTATCAAGACTATGAGCAAGAGATCCAAGATGCAAATCATAGTTGCTGGGTTCCGCCTCATTGTTGGATTCTTTTGGGAGCTGTATCACATGTTAGAGAGAGGGGAGAAGTTGCGGAGAGGCAGCGGGAGCAGTAACTGTAACACGTTAGAGGGTGATCATATAAAATACTATGTTTCTGTTTGAGAGATAAACACATACTTTGCTTTGCTGTGACCACCAACACACACAATGAGCTGGAAAATCAGTTTTGTAAACCTAAATACTAGATCTAGTCTTTCGTTGGGAGCTATGGCTTCCAAAATGGTAATGCACCATTTACAATACCGCGAGTTGCAGAGAACAGAAAATCAACTTGTAACATAAAGAAACAGTGCTTCTGGTTTTCCCCGTAGTCTTGTTTCTTGGCTGATGACGAGGACTATGTTTCAAACCCCCACCAAAGACAGCAGACAGAGCAAGGTCGTGTACTGGATGGGAGTTTTCGGGAGTGATCTACAAATGGGTGAGACACTTAAAAAAGTATCATATCCAACAATTGTTGTGATTAATAAGTTAAAGTGAGGTATACATTATCAGCAACGTTCTAAAAACTTTGAAAGTAAAATTGCAATGAAACTTGCATTGTTCTTATCTCTTGTATCATACGCCTCCCTTTCTCCCCTTCTCTCATTCTCTGACTCTCTCTCTCTCCCTCCCTCTCTCTGTTTCTTTTATTTTATTTCTTGCAACTAGAAATCGCTTGTAGCTGCTTTGTTAAATTGCACGAGTAGTCAAATTTACTGTAGCCTCCAAAAAACAATATTGTATTTTATTCCTCAGTACGACCCAGCTGCAAACTTGACTGAAGATCTTTGAATGGCAATATTTTTTTCAAAACACCCAAAAGAGCACAAAAATGTCCGATCACCCAGACCATTCTTCGACATTCGCTGACTGGAACAAACTCGTGAGTTATAGCTATGTTTTCAAAACTAAAAGGATTTAACTGATTTGCTTTGGTGGTCTTATTAATATAAATACTTTGAAAAAACATTAAGCCTTTTTTATATTAAAAAAGCTTGAATTTACATTAGCTTTTTAATTAATCTTAAATAAGTATTAAACCTAGAGTTCCAAGAAAGTTTGTCTAACATTCCAATTATTTAATCATTATTATTTTCAAGTCTTTTTCTAGACCTATTTTTATTTTATTTTTCGGTGACTTGCATATTTTCTTTAGCTGGATAAAAAATCTTACACCTAACTTTTAATCACTGTAAACGCATCATTGATCTCCTAGCAGTGTCCCTACAGATCGAAATCTGTAGACAGCCATCTCTACCATCTTTAGTTTGTACCCCTTGTTTTTGGTAGCGATAACTCCTTCTTATAAAGTAACGGAGAGTTGTCGGACGGGTGTCGCGGGCGTTATCTCTCCATCTAAGAATGTTGTTACAGACACGGATGGGCGGCCATGTTGAAAGACTTGCCCATGAACAAGAGTTACAAATATGGCGCCAAGGCGGGTATAATATTATGTGTATATGAACAATCCGGATTTAGTCTAAGGTTATGGTTTTGTTTTCATCAAGGTCAGAGATGTATTTTAATGAAGAAACTGCGATTCTTGCTGAACTGTTTTATTGGCACATACGTATGATAATTATTTTCCCTTCTGGAGTCGGTTTTCAAATATTGTATTTCTACACCAAGTCTCTAACTACACAGGAAATCTCATCAAAGTAAAATTAACACCAGTGCAAAATGTTGAATCATAAACCGAAGTCTTTCCATCCTTCTCTTTTTTGAAGCATCCTAAAGATATTTACATGAATTTCAAAAGTCCACAGTAACCATCCTGTTACGGCTTTTACCTTTAAAACAACACTAAAGCCCATCAAAGTTTATTATGGAGAGAAAAAGTGAAGCGTTTTTTTTTTTAAACCTTTTCCCGAAGAGTCAATATGGCATCTGCCAACCTCACCAACGACCGAAGTAAATAATTATTATAGCCCTCAAAAGTGTGAAACCTCGATTTTTTAGAGAAAGGTTGGTAGCAATGTAGGACTTAGTCCGGTTTACGGCAACATTTACAGACATGAAAGGTTCTCTGGATAGGATAGTATAAACTCTTGCTATAATAAACTTTATAGTAAATAGTATCCCTGGAGTGGAACAATTTAAAAAATCAGTTTATTTCTAGACTCATGAAACACGAATTGTTTTTATCAAAATAAAAAGCATCTCTTAGAAACGGACGTTAGCCTTATATCACGTTCATGAGATAACGTAGATGCAGGCGATGGACATTTAGAAACCAACCAACCAGCCAACCAACCATTGAACCAATCGTGTTAATGAGAAATGCTCTGTTTTAGAGTTTGCCAGAGGTTGGCAGTCTGGCCAGAAAGCAACCAACCAACCAACTAACTAGCAAGCAACCAAACAAGCAATCAACAACCATGTCGATTAAGTTGATGAAGCGGCCAGATAACAACCAAACAACCAAACCAACCAACCAACGAACCAATAAGCAAGCAAGCTAGCAACCAATCAAATAACCAACCAACCATGTCGATGACAAAACTATCTCTGGTGTGGACTTGCCAGAGGCTAGAAATCCAGCAGTTAGACGAGTTTAACACTGGCAAGGGTTAAGGACCGTAAAACTAGCAGGGGGGACAATCAAAAGCAACCCCAGCAACCGACCCAGACCAACTGGGCGGTAGTAACAGTTAACTATTAAATCTAGGCCCCCGTTTAAGAAAAAGGCGCTCTTTCTGAAGTCCAGCTTCATTTTGGCCTGCATGAAATCGCGCAAGTTTTCCCCTTCTCCATGCCGATATAATCGCCCTTTTACTCCGCGATAAAATTATGTAATTAGAATCTGTATCCATGACTTATATTTGGTAACCGCTCTTTTCGAATTCTCATTAGGCACGTATAATACTATCCGAAATTGAGATAGAAGTTTATGCTATTTAAGGTGTATGTTTCCAAATAATATATACATTCCTCATTCATCAATTTTCTTGGTATCAACCCCATTCTATCATTGTAAGGAAACAAACAAGGCGGAAAAAAGAATGAGACCTAACGTCGAGATTTCAAATTCGTACAATAGGTAATGGGCTCATACACGGAACCATGATACAGACTGCGTAACTTTAGGCACACACACTGAATGAATGAATGAGTTAGTTTCAAAACGTCCAACGTCATCAACAAGGCTTTATCGTGGACGAGTCCCAAGATTAATGTCTAACAATTTTACGTACTGTCTCACAGTTATTTGCAGTGATACCATGACTCTGTTCTCAACCGGTCACATTGTACATACACCGACTCAGCTAGGCACACGCACAGCCACAGTGACAACGCTAGGGTAATCTGCGTCATAACAATTCACCACTGACTTATGTTCTTAACTACTTTCCTTTTCCTTCACCCCCCCCTTCTTTTTTTATTCTTTTCTTTCCTTTTCTTTCATACCCCCCTCCGTTTTTTTTCTTATTCTATCTGTTTTCCTTCAGCTCTCTACCCTCCCCCTTCCCCTCTTCCCCACAATCACCACTCTTTCTTTTTTCTTCTTCTATCT
>RQTK01000359.1:313364-337283 GCA_003991915.1 Elysia chlorotica | reverse complement strand
GTGAGCCCCTTTTCCCCCCCCCCCCCCCCCTCCCTTTTCCCCCTCTCACTCTCTCTCTCTTTTTCCCTCTCTCTGTCTACCTCCCAATCTTTTTGGTTTAAACATTTCAAGATTTTCATACGGTTTTTTAACTACATTTCTATCGCAACAACTGCATTACTTAATTCAAAAGACGTCACCGCCATAACTCGTATTTGAAGTTAGATTTTTATTTGTGCAAGTCGGATTATCATAATTACAGTGCGTATTGCGTAACATAATTATTTTTTTTTCGCTTTCCTCTCTGTTTTCAATACCGTAAGGTATAACAGGAATGAAGTACGACATGTACGTTTAACTTAGCGTAGCACAAGGGTACCTAACTCTTATCACCAGAGTATCGCTCAAAGTATAGGAAACAATAATTAGAGAAACGGAACCAGGAATCAGGATGTTAATAATGGGAATTTTGCTTTGTCTGTGGACATAGGCTTCGATTTTGTGGTGCAATACACGGATGTTTGAATATTCTTGTCATGAACAACCATTATAAAAGTCTAGAGGAAAGTCTTATTTTACAAGTCACAATCATTTTTCAAAAATCTTCACTTCAAGTTCAAGATTTCTTTAGACTCAAGATCTTAAATTCTGCAGACTAGAATCTAGATCTAGATCTAGATCTAGGTTTTAAACAACATTATTTTGTTAGCAGACATAAATCTAGATTTTATGGTACCAATTTTACTTTACAACTTCTTCCACGATGGCAAAATCTGTTCTTTTTGTTTGCTTTGGTATGTTAAAGTCTTAGTTGTAATCAAAACTTTGAAAATTAATGATCCATAAAATCTAAATTCTGTGCTTTTAAGATCACCAGACAGATATTTACACATATATGCCAAGTAAAGTGAAAAGACTTCCATCTACCTTTTTGAAAAAAAAACTTGCTTGATTTTTACATCCAAGTTTAGTCTTTTGTTGTTTGTTTTTTTTGCCTACAAGATTTTAGATAGATCTAGATTGATAGAGATCTGTCAGAAAAAAAATTCGCTACTCATTCTATTTATATAATCTAGCTTTAAACTATATGGTGCACCATAGGTAATCTAACTTTTTTGGTTTGAAAAGTCATTTCTTATTTGATTGTTCTAGTTAAATTCGAAACAATTAAATGAAAAGTCTCACTTAGTTGTTAGTGGTATTGTGTTTTAGGAAGTAAGTTTTTCTTTTTAAAGATATGAGGATTGGTTCTGCCACTCCTCCCCACTCCACCCCACCCCACTGAATAAAACTGAATGTTAGTATTGTTACTTGTAAACTTGGTTGTATATAAGAGAGAGATGTAGAGAGAGGAGAGAGAGTGAGAGTTGTTAAAGAGAGAGAGAGAGAGAGGGAGAGAGAGAGAGAGAGAGTGAGAGTGTTGTTAAACTGTTATCAAGCATTTAAACAAGGATTTTGTAGTTCTACATATTAATATATATGTTTATAATTAAGTAAAATAACTTTTAATTTTTACAATATATGTATGAAAGTAATTATCTCATGAAACAAAAATATATAAAATCGATAATACATATTTTCTAAAGATTATTATTATTTTGTGTTTATTTCAGGAAATATATGTCGTTCAACAATGGCTGAAGCAATTTTACTTCATTTGTTAAAAGAGCGCCAAATAAAGCAATTTAAGGTAATTTAGCCTAACTGTCTAAGTAGCCTTTTGTACCTGCTTCTCTTACATTTTTAAGATATGATTTACAAACGACAGGCGTTTTAAGGATATTTTCTCAGCTTCTCAGAAAAACGACCAGGATCACATTTTTCCAAATTGGGGAAAACCTGAATTTAATTTTTTTTAAAGTTACTGTGTTTTTGAAATGTTTAACACATAAATTTATGAAGTTAACTACATCAGGCTCTTTTTGTTTATATATTCTTTTGGAGTGAAAACGGCGTGCAAGGTAAAAGGGAACTAAACAATTATAACATGGGACTGTGATAATTTTTCCATTGAAGTCTTTGTATATATAATTTTGCAGTGGACAGTCGACAGTGCTGGGCACGGGGAGTGGCATCTCGGCAAAAGTCCTGAGGAGAGAACGCTGCAGGTTCTGGCTCAAAACAACATCACAGGCTATACACACACAGCCAGACTGGTAAAAATAAATTTTTAAACGGAAAAGAAGGGAAAATACTAGAGCAGTTAGCCTTGCTGCAAGAACTTTTTAATCTGTGAATTATGAAGATAGCTTTGTAGGTGATAGAACTGAGAAAGGAGATGCTTTGTATGTGATAGAACTGAGAAAGGAGACTTTGAATATAGAAAGAAATTTATAAGTGTATGTAGATTAATTATTTCAAGTTTAAAACGTTGATTTCTTAATTTTTTGTTTTGTTTGGTAATGTTTTTTTAAATGGCTCTCTTGATGTCCCCTATGAGTAATAATCTACTCAAATATTACCAATTGAAGGAATTAATTCAATACCACACCCATGTCACATCTGACAAGATATGACGGAACAAGGAGAAACTGTGGACTTAAGTACACAATCGCCTTAAAGGCCAAGTCGGTCTTTCAAGCAAGATTGCTCAAAGAATAGGGTAGTAAATGGGTGCTTATTGTATTGGAAGAGTCACATTCTTTACAATAATGTCCCTATGGTATTGGCTCAGAATTTGTCCAAATGTGACTTAGGTACGGTGTTTAATTGACTCCTTCAATTTAGATTGAATTTAATATATTTGATATGAAGTGTGAAACTTTCCAAAGAGGTTTTTAAAAGACCAACAGGTTTGACCATTTTGTCAATAAAACTAGTGCTTGTATTCAGTTCTATACCAGCAGTTCCACAAGTCACGATGAAGTGTGCATTATTGCAGCATACTAGTCTTGTCTATTGTTTTTATAACTAAAGTTGTTTGTGGCCCCTCTTCTTAATCCATAATTTTTTTTGATCTGACAAGGATGATTTTGTGCATGTTCTTGGTTTGAAAAAAAAAATGTGTGTGGGGGGATTAAAATTACATATACTTTTACTTAATACAGGGCTGAGAATCCTCCTCCTTTAGGCTGAAATCCTCCTTTAAAAAAATTTAAATCCCCCTTTTTTGGTCTAGTTTACTCCTTTTTTTCATCTGTTTCAAAAAACATTTTCCTCCTTTTTGTAAAAATGTCCCTAGATTTCAGCCTTTCTTGTGTTGAGGCAGTCTCAGCTCTGTTAATAGTAATTTCAAACTGTTACGATAGCAAAAATATGAATAGTATTTTTTACTTAAAAAAAAAAATCACACTCCCTTTTAATCTCCTTTGAAATTTTGTTTTCTTTGAATTGATTTCTTAGATCACTAAAGAGGATTTTGCAAAGTTCGATTACATTCTTTGCATGGACGATTATAACCTCAGGTGAGTGTAGTCTGACAAAGGAATAATTATATTTATAAAATTGCATCTATATGAGATAAAAGTATTTGTTCTTAAGAGGCATATCAAGTGACTGACCATGCAGGACAAATATAATACACTACTCACTAATTGTTGCATATATTTGCCTAGCATATAAATGAATTCATGTGTGGATCCTCTCATCACATTGAATAACATAAGGTCACAAGGCAGAAATTTCAAGAATCACACAAGCCAAAAAATGTATTAAAAAAAAAAGACACGAAAAACTCTGTTTCCAAACAAAAATATGTCAATGACACAAGATAAAGAGCCATTCAGTGTTAACTGTTATGTAGAACCTGTCCTGAACTATGGGTGAGAGGTGGGGACAATAACTAAATCAATACTGCAGAAAGTAGAAGCAGTGTAGATGAGATGTCATAAGAGAATGTAAAGAATATTGTGAGAAACAAAAAAGACCCAATACTCAACTTATAGCAGGAAAAAAAAATGTTGCATAATAGAATAAGAAAAGCCAGGCAGCTCTAATTGGTCACATAATGAGAAGGTACAGCTAAGGAAGCCTTATCACATCTTGCAAATTAGAGGCAAGACAAAGTAGAGGAAGGCAATAAAATGACATGAGTTTAACTGTATTGTAAATAAAACAATGTTTGTGTAATTTAAATGGCATTTTAGGCCCTTAGACTTCCGATCACTCAGAGAAGAATGAAGCTCAGCATAGATAATCAAAATATGTTTCTTAAGGGCTTTGTGTTCTTTATATTAGAAAGGGAGGGCTCCTCCTCGATTAACGTCTAGATTCCCAGCCCTCTAAGGACTGAAATTTTTGTAAGATGCAGCCATGGGCTGAAAATATCTTAGACCCGACCAGTAGGGAATACGATGGCCAGATCCGTGATGAAACTTGATACCTCCAAGTTAGAACTAAACATAAGCCATGTTCTCTAATCGAGTCACCTTGAGTTAGTTATAATCATACATGACAAAGAGAAGAATGAAGTAAGAATTTGAGCAATGTCACATTTTTTTTTCTACCAAAACCATTGCTTAAGGGGATTTGCATATGGGTAAGATTTCGTATAGTATAATATAGTATAATAGTTGCACTGTTTTTTTTAAATTGATTAGTTGAATGTAAATTATTTTGAATTTTCAATTTTTTAACCAATAGGCTTATTATTTCTAAAAGGAACCTGAATCGTATGAAACCAGCGGACAGCAAAAGTTTTATCTGCAGGCTTGGAGACTTTGATCCAGAGGGTGTGAAAATTATATTTGATCCTTATTTTGTAAGTATGGCTTCATAATATCCAATCATTATTATTTTTTTAAAGTATGTACAAAATTCTATAAATGTTTTGAAGGTGCTAAATGAAATTGAACCTAACAATTATGGTGCCAGTAATGTCAGAACAAAGTAGTTGGCAAAACAAGCAACATGAGTTTTAATTTTACATTTTACATAGTATGTTAGACATGAATGTGTCTTTCCTGGCAGGCCATACCAATGAGACATTATCCTGGCCAAAATGTTATAATTGTTTGACATAATGGAGCTCCAAACTTGCAATTTTATACATTTCTACTACATCTGTTAGAACTGAATTTGTCATTAAGATAAATCCACTTGCTTAGCCTTTTTTTTTTATAGACTACTTAAGTTGACATCCTACTACTGAGCTTAAAGAAAAGCAAATGAGACAATGATTTTAAAATGCAGATAAATTATTCAAAGTTTATCTCTTAATATTTTCAACCATTGTCTTTGTTATTTAAGTATTTGATCTCACGATTTGAACAAATAAGTATGAGTAAACTAAAGTATATAATGATTCTCTTCTTTCAAAGGCGAAAGTGCTGTTTTGTAACTTCATTATTACCTTATAGAAACAACTTTCATGTAACAGATCATTTTTCAGTTTCCTCAATTATCTTATTTTTATTCTTTGACTACAAATTCAGCCAGTATCATTTATAGTATCATTGTGGTCAAAATTTTGTTAATTCAATCATTATTACGCTTAAGAAAATTATAATATACTTTTATTTGTATTTTTAAATTAGTCTCGCATTTTAATCTTTTTTTTTTTTTAATTTTGTTTGTTCTGTCTCTATCAGACCCTATAGAAATAAATTGAACTCAAGTTAGTCCAGGTCTGTGGTAAAAGGATGAAGCTGTGTTTGTATCACTTCATTTTCCCAGTGTAAACAGAAATCTTATTTCATGTCTATATTTTTTTTTACTCTAGAGTGATTCTATTGAGGCCTATAAGGAAGTCTACAGACAGTGCTACAGATGTTGTGAAGCTTTTCTGACGACTCTTGTTACAAATGATAAATAATTGCTTGCTGATTCATTTTTACAAGTTCCTGTCTGTGATATACTACTGATGATATTTGATATGGTTGTTATAGTCACAATTTGTTTTCAAAAGAGAAGATACTTGCATTTATTTTACATATCTTGTTTGAACATTTACTTAACGATTTTGATCACATAATCTTAAACCGGTGCCTAACAATTTTTTTTATCACTTTTTTACCTACTTACAAATTTCTTTGTCTTTTTAAATCTAAGAAGCATTTCTGCTTAATTTGTTTCACCAATTTCATTTTACATTTTTGCCTCACATAATTTAAAAATCTATTATTTGGCTGTGAATAAAGTTTGTATAGTTTGATCAGAATTGAAGATTTTGTATGTGAGCAGAGATATAATGCATTTTTAAATGCCTTTGTATTAAATTTACGGGTAGTAAGAGATATCACTGATAGTTTGTTGATTTTTGATGATATATTTATATAAACATTTTTCATTAACATGATTATTATAAGATTTGAACTATAACAGCTTTAGGTGCCTATTAATACAATGACTATATTTAGAATTCAACATAAATTTAATCTTCATGTTAAGGTATTTTGGATAAATCCAATTTAAAAAAAGTTATAAATTGTATGACTGTGAAATGACTAAAGAACAATTTTATCTCTGCATAGACTGACATAAAAAAAAGTCCAATATTGTTATATATTCAGGTATTTGAGTAGGCAAAGCACACCAGGCAGGCTGATCAAGATGTTTACCAAATTGCTCTAGGAAAAAAGATACATGTTTACATGTAATTTAATATTATTAAGCACAGAAAGGAAATTTTTTTTTTAGAAAATAACAATTATTGCCACAGATAAGAATACCTGTATTGACTCTTACACAATGATCTATACTAACAATTTACTAACCATCACGGTAGAAAGATTTTGATATTGGTTATACAAATGGAGTGACACAGAACAAATGAAACGAATGACTTCATACAGTTTTTGTTTATATCTATCTATGCAATGTTTTCTTTATTTTTTAAATTTTCATTTTTAATCCAAATGAAACATACACAATAAATAAAAAATAAATTAATTACAAAAGTGTATCCTTTTTCTTACATCATTCATGAAAGTGTTTGTAAACGTACAACAGTTCCCTTTAAAATGTACAAGCTTAAGGTTTACACGAGCTGAAAGTTGATTAAAATTAAAAAAAAATGATTTATCCATTTTATGAGTTAAATTGTGATGCAAAAAAAAAAAACCCATTTTTTTTTCTAGTTATGTTTTCTTATTAAAAACATTGTAGTCGGTTGGTATTAATCCCCCTCCTACAAATGTGATAAAACATGGCTTCCCTAAAACATGTTTAGATAATGAGTTTTAGAAAGTCCCAATGGTAGAGCTAAAAACTTTTCTGATTTTTAACATTGGTGCAATCTTCTGATATCACCCGCCAGGGTTGACATAGATGTACCCAGAGAATAAGAAATAAATTAAAGCCTAAAAAAAGCAATACGATAGACCCAACAGAAATACATGAAATACAACTTCTAAAATAACCTGCAATCATTTTTTTATACAACGGACTCTGCTTATTATTATATAATATATCCCACACTCCAGGGCGTTAAAAATTGCTGACTTGAAAGGCAAGTTTACTTTATCCATCACACAGATATAGATTGATATTAAGAGGGAATTGTCCTATAGGGAGTTTATTCTAAGTTTTTTTCCATTGTAATTAGAAAAAGGAGACAGGGATCGTATCACAGACTGCTTATCATAGTACAATAAACTTGCAAAAGTCAATATTTACACTAAATCAATAATTGCGGCATGGGCGACATCAAATGTTGTTTATCTACTTTTTGTCTTTGTCATTAGTGACATTATATGTCCAAGCATAAACAAAGATATTTTACTGTTGTGCCGTTCACTAAAACAAATAATCGTGGAAGCCCTAAAATCGATTAGACTTATTGTTCGATAGATGTTTAAACTTTTCACATCCATCCATCTCTCTCTCTCTCTCTTTCTCTC
This sequence comes from Elysia chlorotica, assembly GCA_003991915.1. Taxonomy (NCBI): domain Eukaryota; kingdom Metazoa; phylum Mollusca; class Gastropoda; family Plakobranchidae; genus Elysia; species Elysia chlorotica. Next base: position 329,526 of record RQTK01000359.1, on the reverse strand, counting down.
TCTCTCTCTCTCTCTCTCTCTCTCTCTCTCTCTCTTTCTCTTACTCTCTCCCTCTCTCTCTCACTTTTGCTGGGCGTCTTTATCACTCTCTTTTTCTTCTCTCTCTCTATCACATACTCATTTACTCTCTCTATCTCTGCTTTATTCTATTCTGAGCCCTTTTGTCCCTGTCTATCTATTAGTTTCATAAATATACAAACCAAGTGTTGCAAGTAGTGCACACATTATAATATGGACAATAAGAGAATGTACACATTAATGTACAATGTATTTACAAATCACACATGTTATTGTTAACTTACTTATTTAAACAGCTCTTCACACGTCTTCAATTACCTTTAAAATAATAAATGAACAACAAATGAAGATATCGTACAATAAGTATGATCTTCAGACTTCATAAAATGAATATTTCATAGAGAATAAAAAGAAATAAATTAGATTCAGTTCCTCAGATTAAGAATAATTAAAAAATAAAATACTTAATATTAACTCTGTAGAATACCACTCTTCTAGTGAATGAATACATTGTTGCACTTGAATGAAAATTAAAATACAAAATTTTACTTGTTCTTCGCATGTGAAAACATAAATTTGTACAATTTAAAGTATATAATTAATGGGGATTTTTACCATACACAAAAACACACACACCACACACAACAACCTTGATGTAATTATAATGGCACATAGAAAATGTACACGTCTTATTTTATTGTACAATAATATATTGTGGGGAGGAAAAAAAACCAATATTACACAAATCATATTCTGTTCAGGTTTGTAATAATTATAGCACCTACAGAATACGTGAGAAAAACAAGAAAGAGATCAAGTGCAATGGGGGCACCGAGTTAGGGATCTGGACACTGTGAAATAATAATTATGCGTTGAGCCTTCAATTATTTAAAAAATAGTTTTTGTCACGTGCGGCTAAAAGGCAACATAAAAGAATTCTTCTTTCGTCTTTTTAGATATGCACAAATGCGACAAAACGCTTTTCTTATGTTTCTGGCCCAAACGTGTTCACACAGTGTTCACACAGTGTACCTTCCGACCTTTCTCGTCCTTCAGCCGAAAGATCTAACACAGAAAACAGTTAACGCATTCACAGTGAACTCCCGTCTACCGGAAATCCCTTTTTCGGACCGGGTACCGGTATTTAAACTAAGATGTGAACTCATTATTTTACACCCGCCTACCCCCCTACCGGAAAACGGACCAGATGTTCATTATGTGAGCAGGTTGTGGATCGAGAAGAGCCTAGATCTACATGATGATGGAGGCTGAGAACTCAGTTGCCTATATTTACATGATGTATGCTGAGAACTCAGCTGCCTAGATTTACATGATGTAGGCTGAGAACTCAGCAGCCTAGATCTACACCATGATGTAGGCTGAGAACTCAGCTGCCTAGATTTACATGATGATGTAGACTGAGCACTCAGTTGCCTAGTAGGCTGAGCACTCAGTTGCCTAGTAGGCTGAGAACTCAGCTGCCTAGATCTACATGATGTAGGCTGAGAACTCAGCTGCCTAGATTTACATGATGATGTAGACTGAGCACTCAGTTGCCTAGTAGACTGAGAACTCAGCAGCCTAGATCTACACGATGATGTAGGCTGAGAACTCAGCTGCCTAGATTTACATGATGTAGGCTGAGAACTCAGTTGCCTAGTAGGCTGAGAACTCAGTTGCCTATATTTACATGATGTAGGCTGAGAACTCAGCTGCCTAGATTTACATGATAGTGTTGGATCGACTCGAGAGCAAGGATATCCAAGCCTTCTGTCTGCGCCGGAGTTCCGCCTTCAAGGCCATGTATTCTTCCTTGGTGTACTGCTTGCGTTTTCTCTGGCAGACACGATGGGAAAGATGAGATAAGATAGGATGGAATAAGATTGCGCTTTATTAGTCAACGTGGGTTATTTATTCTGGTTACAGTGTAATACAGGTATTCACAAAATACTAAAGTGTACACAAAATCCTAAGGACTCACATACACACAAACCGACATTAACATTGACATGACTTTAGGCAAAAAGTTGTAATAAGAGAAGAATGGGCTTGGTGCACTTGTACTTATGTAGGGACAAATGAGCTCTTGCATCTCTAGCTGCGTGTTTTTGTGTGTGAAAACTTTTAGTTTATTGCTTAGCGTCCAACGTAAGCACTGTAGAGGATCTATTGTGAACGGATCCCTAAACTAATGTCTGAACTTTTCAAGTGCTACCTCACAGAGGCAGTGCTGGGATACATTGACTTAGCTGGCTTTAACGTTCGTTTTTTTTTTTTATTTCGGGGTCCGGGGGCACAATGGATTAAAAACAATCTGTCACTCGGGTAGAATTAGAGTATACTGGGGGCTTTCTCCGATCAGAGGTTACCGGTTGAGACGGCGTCATGATATCCCAGCACTGCCTCTGTGTGGCAGCACGTAAACTAATCAGACGTTTAGTCTTGAGGCTGGTCCACAATAATTATAGACTATAACAGTGCTGGTGTTGGACGCAAAGCAACAAACAAACAAACAAACCGATCAGAGATTGTGTGTAACGTACATGTTTCTGGTGCTCCAGGACGATAGGTTCACTCTTTGTGCTTCTAGGTCGCTGGGAAATCTGAGACTCCAGGGGCAAGCGTTCTGGAGATGGATTACAGTAATAGTAATGATGATGATGATGATGATAATAATGATGTAATAATAATAATAATAATAATAATAATAATAATAATAATAATAATAATAATAATAATAATAATAACGGTAAGGTTGCCAACTCTTATAAAGGTTCCGTTTATTATAGGAAATAGATTTAAAGAACTAGAAAGTCGAGTCTGGAGGAGTCTACAAAAGCATAATAACTATTTATTCGAAAAATCAACGAGACGATCCAGTCGGAACAATGTGGCTAAAAATGTAAGCCCCCTCCTGCTTAAACTTCTACTAGTTTGTCAGAAAAGACCCTCCCGAGTAGAAGCCAGGCACTCTACGTTGGGCCACCTGGTTCCACCTTTTTGGACTTGTTCTTTAAAGAAAGTCGATATCATTTAATGTCAATGAACCTTATCGTCGCTACCATATTTTAACAGAACTTTTCAGTGTACGCGACCTCCATATAATTATTTTTTTAATTCATTTCGTTCGAGCTAAATGAGTCGTTTCGAATTTTGGAGAGTTGTCTAAGGTTTTCGGAGTAGTTATGATTCGTTGAAAAGAACATTATTGTAATTGCAAACAGGGAAAAACTGCCTTTCTCACTCTATTTTGCGATCCCGATCTAGACGTGAATAACAAAGCTATATCTTTCTGGAAAAACAAATAAGCGTTTATAGAATCACCTTGTCTTGGAATGATTAATTTCATTTGCAATAATGTATTAACATTCATACGGATTTACAAAATGGAACTAAGATTTTAACCAAAGACATTGTGCATAATGCTTTCTTATTACACATAAAATGTTTTAATAAAAGTATAAATGGATATTCGCTTATTCCGTTACGTATGTGACTATTATGACTAAATCGCATATAAAGAAAAAAAAAAAAAAAGAAAACGAAAAAAGAGGACTAAATGAAATCATAAAAAAAATGAAAACCACTATAGCCCGGGATCGATATCAAATCGGCTGCAAATGAAATAATAAAACAAAAAATTATATGTAAAACAACAACAACAACAACAACAACAACAACAACAACAACAACAACAACAACAACAACAACAACAACAACACCGGTCCTGTTTGTTTAATTAATTTCTCTTCTACATTGATAAAATGAAAGTCAATTAGAAGCGTATTTGTCTGGCAAAATACTGTTTCTCAAAGTAAAAGGAGAACTTGGATTAACTAAAAAAAAAACAACGGATTAATTTTATTTATTAAGCTATATTTTTAGTTATAAATTATCGAAATAAATAATTGGAAATGGATTAGCAAACCTATGATTAACCCAAGGCATAACACGGGTTAACGGAAAACGAAATGCAGAAGAATTACATTTTTACGTATAAAAAAGGAGAAAAAAAAGTTTTCTTAAAGTGTCATATAACATACCAACACAATCCCAACATAATAACCATGCAATACTCAGATTGTTCACGTTTGTTTCACATTTAAATCAAATATAAATGTTTTGAAAATTTAAAGTTATTAGCAATAATGATAAGGAGATTTCAAAGATATGTAGAATTATAAGCCCAGTAATTATTATGGGGCATCTGGTTTCCATTAAAAATAAATAACAACCGATTTCCAAATTTAGCTACAGATAAAGTATTATTACATTCCAAATGAAATAAATATTGGGTGTGTGAAAACCTATATTTTGAACACAAACATTAAAAAAAACAAAAAAGAATATGTTATAGAGTTTATGAAATGCTTCAATTGGTAAAGAGAGGTATCTTAAGAAAACTTAATGTAGATAGGCAAGAGAGAGATAAATTTAGGGAGAGAGAGAAAAAAAAAAAAGAGAGAGAGAGAGAGAGGGAGAGAGAGAGAGAGAGTGAGAGAGAGGAGAGGTGAGAAAGAGAGACTGAGAGGGAGAGATGGAGTGACGGAAAAACGGACAGGGAGACATATTAGAAGGCTTAGTGATATATACATCTTTTATATATTCTGCTTTATCGACAAACACATACAACAAACGCACCGCCATTGCAGCCATTTACTGATACAACACGCGTCAGAATAAATATCGCTTCACATCATCAAATATTCCAAATTGAAAAATGACACTAAATTAAGTTTAGTTACCACATAAAAAGCCTGGGATATAAATATATAAAAAAAAACGAATTCTAAAAAAATTCAGATATTAAATTGTTGTTAGTGTGACATTAGGACAAATAAATATTTTAAGTTCTATACCAGCAAGAATGATAACCCAAGTAATGTTAGGATTTTTAAAAATTATTATATAGCTTTACTATTTTTGCCTAGTTACTGTTACAGTTAAAAAATTTTGATTCCTTGAAAAAATAAAATCATAAATCTTCTTATGTTTCTGAAATCTTCAAACCCTGTGCCACATTATCACGATTCAATTAGTTGAGTGCAACTTCATCTTTTTAAAACATTAATAAAGGACAATTTGAAAAGAAAAGGGAAAACAGAGTTGTACGTTTTAAATCATGGGAGATAAAAATGTTTTCTAGTCTTCACCCGGTATTTAAACTGGTTGCTTCCCTCGACTCCCAAGTAACAGCTCCCAAAACAGGATTCTCATGAACTCAAAGGGTTAATATGACTTGGCACTGATTGAAACTTCACTGCGGACAATACTAAAGTTTGAGTTTATAAATTTCAAAAATACCAATACCCTTTACACTATTGTTGGAATATATGATTGTACCAAAAAAACATAATAAGAATTACGAAGCATAATCTACTTGATACATCTACATATAACTATTTCTAAAGAATGTCATTTCATGGAACTAAACTAAGCAGGTTAAAAACAAAACCTTTTGATACTGAAACCACACTTCATTAGTAATGGTACATTCTACTGCCTGGAAACACGACTTTAAAAACACCGTGCAAATCTATCGCGCTTTCGAAAAAAAGGCCATCATTTCACGGCTTTTAGGTGTCAAACCCTAAAAGGAAACGGATCGAAAAGGGTCTCACTGTGACATAAAGACACAGAAAACCGAAACCATTGAAATGAAAGGTTCTAAATTCATGTAGAAATGCTGTAAAAATTGTAAACATACAATCATTCTTGGTCTTTGCCAATGGAATTGAACTTTCTAGATAAACAATAAAATTGGTGATTCCAAAATGCTACCAACTACACGGTTATACGCATCAAAAAAAAATGGCACTTTGACTCTTTCTTCGGGTGAACCTAATGAAAGTCAATGTTCTCATGTATGAAAAAAAGCTTCTATTTTTCCATTGAAAATGCAAAAAGGATTAAAATACAAAACTCTTTTTATATCAATTCAAACTTTTCCATTCCTGCCAACAAATGCCATCTTTTAGAACTATATATGCATATGCTGCTTTTACAAAAAAAATACTCGAACAAAAAACAACAACCCAAAAAAGAAAATAACAAGCGAAAAAAAAGTAAAGCAAACAAAATGTTAATAATGTACATAGATCCAAAACCCCGTAAAAGCGAATAAAGGAAAGACAACACAACAACAAACTATTAAGCATGACTTGGTTACGATGTCATTAAAATTAACTTGTTGGACTATTTCTAGTGCCTTCCAATGCGGTTTAATTGGCGTCAAGTTAGCAACGAAATAAATAATTCGCTAGGCTACTTAATGCCAAAACTATATATTCTTATAAAAATGAAAATTAAAAAGCAGGTAGTTCGCACCGGGTAACAACGAAACAAAAAATTATGAAAAACCAAAGAAATAGTGATTGCTAATCTAGTCAGACCTGGGCCTAGTGACATGGCGTCATTCGCCTTATCTGGGTCAGTTATATTTTCTAGATGCCGCGCGCTGCAGAGAAAGAGAGGGCAGGCAAACGTAAAATAGGCATTTCCTTAATTTTGTCTTCACGAAAGAATTTCTCTAAATTTTATATAATCCATCTTTCCATTTAGGTTTAAACTAAGAGAGATTTCGATAGTTTAAATCCCATTAACTTCCATTGATTGCTTCATCATTTAATGTTAAAACAATAACAATAAAAAAAATATCATCAACAAATAACGATTTGAGAAACAGTATTTCCAGTGAAAACGGTTAACTTCTTTTATTTAAATTACAATGCAAAGGTTGCTATAAACTATATCTTTTCCTAGAAATTGTATGTATATTATCTCTGTTCGTGCACATGTATGAAAATATTTTTCAACTGTGAATAATATTATTTTAGAAAACCTTTATTTTAAAGTGAACATTCTCTTTATATGTTGTTAAGTTTCACAGTCAGGATACATGTATGTTAAATAGAAGCTTAGGTAAAATATATCAAACATGACTTGCTATATATAAATCAAGATTTAAACTAATTGTTTCCTTTTTGCAAATGATAATGGTAAATGTTTTTTTTTCAATTCAAACAAGCAAACTTTCCTATATATAAGATTTTTAAGGACTTGGTGATATAAACTTTATCAGATACTGACTTGTCAATCTAACTTTTTTTTACAACTGATAAGTGAGCTATGAAATATCGCTGTAAGATGTTAACCACCAAAATGACTTAAGTGAGTGGGTGAAACAGAATAGATTCCTAAATTACAAATGACTGCAACTCAATCGTCGACATAAGTAGTCCTTTCAGTATGTGTTAGACCTTTCTATTGTTACTGGTCTACAACACTCGAAATTAGGCCGTGCTGTAAAATACACATTAGCTACAGAACTTCTAAGATAAGAGTAGTAAAAACAACTACTACCACACTGATTGTAGTTTCAAACAAGTAAGACATTGACAATAAACAGGATAGTCTTAAAATGAAACTAAGATAGAACTAACTCTGTTCTTAGATTTACTGTTCTACACTAGTTTACACTGACAAGAACAAAACAAAGAAATATGGAAGATGCACATCGGCTTTCAAAGTTTTTCGAACAGTTTCCCAAATTAAAAAAAACAAAACAACAAAACATAACCGAGTTATCAAGGAAGTATTATGAAATGTTCGCGCCCCTAAATTTAACACTGGATTTAATATTTTAACCTGCAGGGATATGCGGTGGACTGGGTATACCAAATAATCATAATCATATGCCAAAAAAGTATCATGATTTTATAACATCATTCTCTATGTGTAAAAAATGAGAGAAAATACAAATACGTCAACAGCTTATCAGTTCATAGCAAAGCTTGTGCTGCAAACACACACAAAAGAAAAAAAAAACATACACATTGCAAAACTGCGGTAGGTACTTTTTATACACTAGTACTTTATGTGTGCATAGTTTATGATAACACACCGAAAAAATCAAATAGCGCAGTGTGTAGTTTCAAGCTGGCGGAACGTTGCCTCCACTTTGCAAATTCTCTATATTCATAGCAAATTAAGGCGTTTTATGTCCAGAGAACAAACAAAACAATAAAAACGAAACACATCGACTATAACCTTTGTAAAGTTGATAAACAGCAAATAATAATAAAATAATATAGTAAGTAAGCGTATGAATCGTCCTACTGACCTTGAGACTGGTGACCTTGATCCTTGGGCGGACGGTTTTGGTTGTGCTTCGTCTGAAGAAGAGTAGCCTTCATTGGCGCTCTGGATGGCGAAGAAAGAGACGTTCTTGGGCTTGGATCTTAGCTTCACGTAGACTTTATTCCCTGGTTTAGGGCGGTTCTCGTCCTAGAGAGATGAAAAAAAGAAACATACAGCTATGTAAACAAAAAAGGCATATTTCTCATTGATTGGCATAATCGATAAAAAGACTTCTTTTTTTTAAAATGATTTAAAAAAACAATAACTTCATCTGTGTGGCTGTATCGCTTGAGCAACTGTCTCGGTGTCTTTTAAGATCATTTCTTCTAATAAGAGGTACCACGTTTTTCTCCAAACAAGCGGCCCTTTAATGTCAGTATATTGTGACCGGCCAAGACACGAGTTCTGATATCCCCCAAATGTCTCTTTCTGGTAGCATTTAGAATCGCCAGACGTTATTATTGGGCCTGTCCATAATAATAGCCTTGTTGATGAGTTTGGACATTAAGCAACCCACTCTCTCAAGTCATTCACTTACCTCCGCCTGATACCTGTGGAGCGGCACCACGCAGGTTCTGGCACATGTAGAATCGTCAGACGTTAGTCTTGGGACCCGTCCAAAATACAGCCTTGCTGATGACATTGGACATTAAGAAACGAACTCACTCACTCAAGTCCTTGACTTACCTCCGCCTGATACCTGTGGAGCGGCACCACGCAGGTTCTGGCACATGTAGAATCGTCAGACGTAAGCCTTGGGACTCGTCCATTAACCTTGCTGATGATGTCATTTGACATTAAGAAACCCACTCACTCACTCAACTCATTCACTTACCTCCGCCTGATACCTGTGGAGCGGCACCACGCAGGTTCTGGCAAATGTAGAATCGTCAGACGTTAGTCTTGGGACCCGTTCATAATACATGTATAACCTTGCTGATGACATTGGACATTAAGATTAAGAAACCCACTCATTCACTCAACTCATTCACTTACCTCCGCCTGATACCTGTGGAGCGGCACCACGCAGGTTCTGGCATATGTAGAATCGTCAGACGTTAGTCTTGGGACCCGTTCATAATATAACCTTGCTGATGACATTTGACATTAAGAAACCCACTCACTCACTCAACTCATTCACTTACCTCCGCCTGATACCTGTGGAGCGGCACCACGCAGGTTCTGGCAAATGTAGAATCGTCAGACGTTATTCTTGGGACCCGTTCATAATACCACCTTACTGATGACTTTGGACATTAAGAAACCAACTCAAAAAACACTCAACTCATTAACTTACCTCCGCCTGATACCTGTGGAGCGGCACCACGCAGGTTCTGGCATATGTAGAATCGTCAGACGTTATTCTTGGGACCCGTTCATAATACCACCTTACTGATGACTTTGGACATTAAGAAACCCACTCAATCACTCAACTCATTGACTTACCTCCGCCTGATACCTGTGGAGCGGCACCACGCAGGTTCTGGCACATGTAAAATCGTCAGACGTTATTCTTGGGACCCGTTCTGATGACATTGGACATTAAGATTAAGAAACCCACTCATTCACTCAAGTCATTGACTTACCTCCGCCTGATACCTGTGGAGCGGAACCACGCATGTCCCCTTGATGGCTGTGCCCAGGCTGTCGTACCACTGGGACATCCGGGCCTCCAGCTGGGACAGGGCTACGTCACTGCTCGCCCAGTCGTAGCCGTCGTCAAACTCGTCCTCGTAGTCCACGCCCCACGCCTGGCCCCCGCCTGTTCATGGGGGATTCAAAAAAATTATGTAAAATATGAAGCAATCATTGAAAGACTACTCTGCTTGATTTTTGTTTTCATTACTAAATGAAAGTGATTCCCTCTTATTATGTTAATGGTAGAGATATATTTTCTCGACTACTTAAAGTTTAATCAAACGCAAAAAAAAAAAAAAACGAATAATAAAACACAAACAAACTAAAGTTTACAAAGATGTCCTAGATCTACACGTTTTATACATCCTGAAATATTTTGTTAATCTCTTCTCGAAAAGGTACAGATTCTGAAAAGACATAACTTTAAGTTTTAGCACAGTTCAAATTATCTACAATCCTTCAGCTGTGTCTGATCCACAATCCCCACTAATTCCGTGAATTCATAACTAGTTTGACCCAATCTTGTATACCGTTTATATAGTTCACGTCGTCCAGACCTTGCTCGCTGGCCGAGTCGTGAGGGGGCGGGCCGTACAGGTTCAGTATGGACTCTGTGGGTGTCGGAGGGCTGTGGTCGGGGTACTCGTCCAGCTCGTGGTGGGCTCCTCGACCTGGCAAACATAGGTGAGGGGGTGGGGAGGATGAGGTGTCTTAAGTTAGTTTGGCCTGGCAGATATAGGTGAGGGGGTGGGGAGGATGAGGTGTCTTAACTTAGTTTGGCCTGGCAAATATAGGTGAGGGAGTGAGGAGGATGAGGTGTCTTAAGTTAGTTTGAATCGTGGATCAGCTGATAGTTAACCAGTTGAGAGTTGCGTCGAGTTGGTTTAACTTTGAACGTCAGAACTATATAGGCCATGTTGTGGACGGACCACAAGACTGGCGTCTGGCAATTTTATGTCTTGCTAGACACGATAAAGGGCGAGGAGACCTGGATTCCTGTCTCGGCAGGTCTTATCATAATGACACCGACCCAACCAGTTAAAGGGGACGAAACCGGACAAATGCATTTTTGACTGATCAGGACATTCGAAACGCGGTCCTTAGGGTCTGGAGACCAACGCTTCACCACTTGAGCCAGTTCGGCCCGTACTAGTCAATGCATATATAATTACATTTTTTTAGTTTGTAGAATTCCGTTTCCCTACTTGCAATGTGAAAAGAGGGAACTGTCCTTAGTAATTTGAAACCACGTATTACATACTTGATTCTAGTCAATATAACGAATCCGGCTGTGACACAATTGGACATATTTATTAGTTTATCGGATTCCGTCCCCCTGGTTGGAATAGAGGAGAAGGGGGTGTTTCTAGTTAATTGGAACTATGGATCACCAATAGTCTATCGGGGATACTTATTAGTTTGTCGGATTTTTGCCATAATGTCGTTGAATTAAAACTTTGTTTTGTTTTGGTTAGATAAAGAATCAATCACTTGACGTACGAAGCGGATACTCCTCTTTTAGTATTGGAATTCAGGCCATTAATCCAAGCAACCGATGCTTGCTTTGAAGGAATAAATATTAGCTAATGTCCTCATCTCCGTATAATATTCTTTGAAAAAACTTGTTTACTTTTGATTTAGCCTGTCAACGATTGGACTCTCTGTAGACAATCAACCGTGTTGGGCAATCAAGTTTTACCTTTAACGACTATATACAATTTATGTCCACATTACGTCTATAAATAATGTAAGGGTATATTAAGCGTATGTACCCAAGAGAATGTACCCATAGATCTGTTGCATACACGCACCTATAACGCCTATATATATTATCATGTGCATGTACCTATGGCACCTATATTACATAGGTGAGGGGGTGGGGAGGATGAGGTGTCTTAAGTTAGTTTGGCCTGGCAGACATAGGTGAGGGGGTGGGGAGGATGAGGTGTCTTTAGTTAGTTTAGTCTGGCAGACATAGGTGAGGGGTGGGGAGGATGAGGTGTCTTAAGTTAGTTTAGTCTGGCGGACATAGGTGAGGGGGTGGGGAGGATGAGGTGTCTTTAGTTAGTTTGAAACATGGATCACCTGATAGTCAATGAGTTGAAAGTTGAGTCGAGTTAGTTTAATTTCGAATGTCAGCGCTGTGTAGACCAAACTGACGTCTGACAATTTTATGTGCTGCCACACACGAACTAGACTCCTGTCTATGTTGGTTTTATTATACTGACACCGATCCAACCAGCTACAGGGGACGAAACGGGACACATGCATTTTTGACTGATCATGACATTCGAACCGCAGTCCTCCGGGTCTGGAGACCAACGCTTTACCACTTGAGCCAGTTCGTACCTACTAGTCAATGCATGTATAATGAATGTTGTTTAGTTTGTAGGATTTCATTCCCTACTTGGAATGGGGGAGAAGAAGGTATCTTTAGTTTTTTTGGAACCACGTTTTACATATTTTACTCTAGTCAATTATAATGAATCCGGCTGAGACACAATGCGATAAATTTATCATAATTCGGATTTCATTTCTCTAGTTGTTGGGTCAGTGTCAGGTTAATGTAACCGTCTGAGACATAGTCTGAAGTTCTAAAATCCCTACGCTGTCTGTGTGTGGAAGTATGTGTCAGCCTTTAGTCTTGAGATCCATCCGCGATACAACTTCAAATTACAGCCTAGCTGTTCACGATGGGCGTTTAGAAACGTAACCAAGATATCGCAACAAGTTGATCATTTCTGTGGTTGTATGTGGATATGGGTGTTGTGGTTATTAAGTCTATAATCGACTTTAAGCTGCGTTAATTAAAAAAAACAAACAAATAAATTGATAAAAAAAATATTCAGCTAACCTCAGCAGCCTATGTATGATCAAACTTTGAATAAAATAAATGAGATTCATAATTAAAAAAAGAAATTAAAATAGAGGGATGTATGTTGTTAGTTAGTAAAAAGTGTGTCTGCCAACCTAACAAGGCATCAAATCATACAACTAGGTCTAAAACTGTAGAGAAATGCAGTACAACATAAAACTCTTTTTTGGGCGTTATGTTTCCAACTTCGATATTGCATTATCTTAGTTGCGTTACCTGCTGCTGTAGCGTTGTGGTGGTTGTAGACAGCTGTAGCCGTCGCAGTATCGATTATCCCCCGCGTCGCTGCCAGCGCCATGGCAACGGGTGAAGCTTTGTGGGAAATCCCCGAGCGATGAAAGTTGGACGCCGGGATGACGTTTCTCCGCTTCCGCCTGACCTCCATCTCTTTCGCTCTCTTGCGGATGAGGTAGAACACAGACCCAGGCCCGTACATGTTGACGAGAGGTCCCTTCTGGAGATTCCCGATGTTGGTCTCTTCCTGTCCCAGGCTAGTCTTGCTCCGCGGAGCCATCGCGCTTCGCCGCGCGTCTTTCTCTTTCTCATCCAGCTGGTAGAGAAAGAATCTGCCCAGAGACACATTGGAATATTAACATATGATGACGTTAATAAATGATTATATCCTATTAAAAAGCAGAAGCAACAATAGCAATAACTACCATAGCCACTACCATCATCATCTCCCCCTATATTTTCTTTTCTTACCCGTTCTATTCCCCAACCTTCTCTTTCCCCATTACAGTCTCATCCCTAACCCTCTATCATCTCACCTCCACCTCCTCCTCTATTTCTCCTTTACTCCTCCTCCACCTCCACTCCCTTGGGGGCGAATTGGCTTAAGTAGTAGAGCGTTGGTCTCCAGTTCGGGAGACCAACGTCATCATCATCAGCATCCTCCTCCTCCTCCTCTCCCTCCTCCTCAATCTCCTCCTCCTCCTCCTCCTCATCATCATCATCATCATCATCATCATCATCATCACTACCGTTACTACAAGAACAACAATATGCACAAACGACCTAACTTAACACTCAGCCCACACAATCCATCACTGATCCCCCCCCTTCCCCAGTACCTGTATAGCGGAATACTGTCCTCCGGCAGCCTGGAGAAGTGTAGCGTCAACTTGGTGTGGACAATGTCCCGCAGGAGCTCCAGGGCGGCCGGGTTGCGCTTCTCGATGAGGCGGTCGTAGTTCCGCTGGTCCAGGTGGTAGATGGTGGCCTCCTCTGTACAGACCACAGTCTGGGAGTAGCTCGACAGACCCATGGCCATCTCCAGGTCTCCTGCACAACGAGATAGTGACGTTAGTACAACGTTATGGAATGCTGACAACTCCCCTTCAGGTATACGAATAAGAATAAGAAGCCCTACGGCGACTTTGGACTACAGACCACAGTCTGAGAGTAGCTGGACAGGCCCATGGCCATCTCCAGGTCTCCTGCACAACGAGATAGTGACGTTAGTACAACGTTATGGTATGCTGACAAGTGACCTTAAGATATGCGAATAAGAATCAGAAGGCCTACGGTGACTTTGTACTAACGCCTCAATGCTGACACACAGAGACAAAGCGGGTATACAGACTCTGTACAGACCACGATCTAGGAGTAGCTGAACAGGCACATGGATATATCCAGATCTTCTGAACATACAGACAGTAACAATGGGTCGTAAAACTCAGACCTCGCTGAGTATTTTTTAAATGAGCGCAATAAGGCAAGCATAAGTTAAGCGGGAACTCTTTGTTATAATAGTACAAGAGAGTGTCCTCTAACTTCGTAGTGGCGTAATTACAACACTGTGGTAAGCTTACGGCTCGTTTGAAGATATACGAATAAGAATAAGAAGGACTACAGCGAATTATAAGCTACCGCAACGTTGCACTAACGCCCTAATGTCGTTGAATTAAAACTTGTTTTGTTTTGGTTAGATAAAGAATTTATAGTTTGACCAAATAGACAGCTGCATCTCTTTTAGTATTGGAATCCAGGCCATTAATCCAAGCAACCGACGCCTGCTTTGAAGGAAGGATATTATCTGATGTCTTCGTCTCCGTATAATATTCTTTGAAAAACTTGTTTACTTTTGAATTAGTCGATTTACTTATGGTCTCTCTGTAGACAATCAACCATACAGATCTGTTGCATACACGCACCTATAACGCCTATATGTTATTATGGCATTTATATAAGTGCATTTACCTATAACGTCCATGTTATCATGGCACCTATATTAAGTGCATTTGCCTATAACATCTATATAACCATAAGGTACATGTGTCTGTAAGGTCTATATATCATTATTTGCATGTTTTTTTTAAATAATTCTATATATTCATTTAGTACATAATTAATGTACTTACATCGTCTATAAAAAAATTAAGCATAAGTGTATCTAGCTCTAATGTCTATATTAATTTCATACACCTATAACATCTATATCGCCTATTTTAAGTACATACATGAACAATCACGACATCTCTAATGCCTAAACTAAGACGCACGTACCTATAACACCTACATCGCCTATTCCAAGTGCGTGTACAATCACCATGACATCTCTAACGCCTACCCTAGGTGCACGTACCTATAACACCTATATCGCCTATTTCAAGTGCCCTTACAATCATCATGACACCTCTAACGCCTAAACTAAGGTGCATATAATTATCTATAACACCTATATGGCCTATTCCAAGTGCATGTACAACCACCATGACACCTCTAACGCCTAAGGCGCACGTACCTATAACACCTACATCGCCTATTTCAAGTGCATGTACAATCACCATGACACCTCTAACGCCTAAGGCGCACGTACCTATAACACCTACATCACCTATTTCAAGTGCATGTACATCCACCTCTAACGCCTAAGGTGCACGTACCTATAACGTCTATGGCCCCGGCCAGGCACAGCTCGAACGGCTTCAGGTTGGCTTTCTTGGCGTGCCCGTCCGAGCTTGGCATGGCTCGCCTCACGTACATGGAGCGACGGTCAGAGGTCCGCTGGCTCGCCAGGTTCATCTCCCTGGGAAGACAAGATCAGTACATGGCAGAGAGGTTAAATTATTTTATTTAGTTTATAGGAGTAACAACAACAATAAACTCAGCAACAAAGACAGCAACAACAATAGCAACAACAGGAGCAAGAACACCACCACTAAAAACTACAGCAACAGCGACAATAACAACATTAGGAGCAAGAACACCACCACTAAAAACTACAGTAACAGCAACAATATCAACAACAATAGCAACAACAGGAGCAAGAACACCACCACTAAAAACTACAGCAACAGCGACAATATCGACAACAGGAGCAAGAACACCACCACTAAAAACTACAGTAACAGCAACAATATCGACAACAGGAGCAAGAACACCACCACTAAAAACTACAGTAACAGCAACAATATCGACAACAGGAGCAAGAACACCACCACTAAAAACTACAGCAACAGCGACAATAACAACATTAGGAGCAAGAAC